>ML663565.1:23898005-23983650 GCA_007570785.1 Antilocapra americana
TTCTCCCTTTTATTGTTTTTGCCATACAATGCCATGATATCACTATGGGTTTACATATGCTCCCCCTCCAGAAACCCCTCCCTCCTCCCTCCCTCCTCCCTCCCCCCGGGAAATCTCGATGCACCAGCCCCGAGCATCAATCCTGGGCTGGCGATTGATTAGACATATGATAATTAACATGTTTCAATGCCATTCTCCCATATCATCCCACCCTTTCCCTCATCCACAGACTCTTGAGAGTCCCTTGGACTGCAAGGAGAGCCAACAAGTCCATCCTAAAGGAGATCAGTTCTGGGTGTTCATTGGAAGGACTAATGCTGACACTGAAACTCCAATACTTTGGCCACCTGATGCGAACAGTTGACTCATTGGTAAAGACCCTAATGCTGGGAAGGATTGGGGGCAGGAGGAGAAGGGGACGACAGAAGATGAGATGGCTGGATGGCAGCACTGACTCCATCGACCTAGGTTTGGGTAAACTCCGGGAGTTGGGGATAGACAGCGAGGCCTGGCGTGCTGTGATTCCTGGGGTCACAAAGAGTTGGACACGACTGAGAGACTGAACTGAACTGAACTGAACCCTCTTTGCAAGCCATGCAAAATGGCTTACTTTATAGTTTTGAACATGAGGGTGTTTTGCAGCTATTTATTTTCAGCACGAGGCCTCAACAACTGTCTACAGATAGACCACTTTGAGTACTATGATTTAATGTTTCTATCATATCACAAGTATATATCAAGTAAATTAACTTACATACTTGGAATAAAAGGCAATATCCTTTATCTTATAAATTCTCTGGAGACCTTCTGTGCAGGAAATAGTATAGTAGGCCTGAAACTGTCTAGTTACAGAAAATCCTGCTTGCAAGGTTGACTCTAGCTTGCACCTGGGAACTTGGCTGATAAACAGTTCCCAACAGTGATGTGAAACTTCATTAAGTGACAAGAGTGTTTCATTGTACCCGAACAGTTTGTACAAAATGTGGTTCATGCTGAAACCCTACTCTCCTTTGAGAATTCTAGAATTGGAAATGTGTTAGACAGAGTTCCTACATAACTGGTCCTTAGTAAGACTCTTGGATACTGAACCTCTGCTGGATAAGGTGTGTATTATGTGACTCCACAGGCAAAAGATCCTCCAAATTTGGTTCCTGGTTTCCCCTACATTTGGTATATTTTCCTTTTCTGATTTTGCTTTGTATCCTTTTACTGTAAAAAATCTTAGCCAGGAGTAAAATTACATGCTGAGTCATGAGAGTCCTTCTAGTGAATCGCTGAACTTGGACTGGTCTTGGAGACCCTCAACACACTCCCTGGAAAAGGGAATTTCATTTCTCGCCAAGGGCTTGAGTTTCAGGAAGGATGCTGTCAATACACAGAAATTTCTCATCTTCGCCCAAAATATTTGTTTTGCATGTTATTAGAGTAATTTATATCATTACTCATAACTATTTTCAATTTCTACTCTTATTCCATTCCATCATCAAATAAGCCTGAGCACACTGATATTTTCAAATAATATCTATTCCTCTCCATATGTTTGCCCATTCTGTTCTCATTTCCTTGAGTACGTCTTCCAACTCTCCCACTGGCAGAAGCCTAATATTTTTAAGGGCCATTGAGAGACAGAAAAGGGTTAGTGCATGGTTTTGGAGCCCGATGGTCTGGGCTTAAATCATGCCACTTACTAGCTACAGCCTTGAGCAAGGCTCAGTTCTATAGTAAATTCTATAGTTCAATTTACTTGAAAAATGCATGTAATGAAAAGTGAACCTACAGAGTAGGTACTACTAATCTACAATTAGATGATTCAATATTTAAAATTGTATATAGCACACTGTAAAATAACATTACTCATAGATTTATAAAACAGACACTGGCTTCATAATAGATCTCAAGAATATACTATACTGGCTTCCTATTTGCTTTCTGGAATGTACATGGTGCACCAGTGGCTGAGACCATCAAGTGGGGATGACAGAACAGACTAAGAGATGAAAGGATTTGCATGTCTTTCTAAGTGACTGAACTGACTTCCAATCTCCTGGAACAACAGATAGAATGGGGTAAGTTGTTCTGTGCCTGATTTCAGGAGTGCCTTGGGGAGCACTGTTTTAAAAGGTCTAGTGCACTGTTATATGGGCTTTCCAGGTGGCTCAGTGGTAAAGTATCCGCCTGCCAATGTAGGAGACTCACTAGACACATGTTCAGTCCCTGGGTCTGGAATATCATCTGGAGGAGGAAATGGCAACCCACTCCAGTATCCTTGTCAGGAAAATCCCATGAACCGAGGAGCCCTGCAGGCTGCAGTCTATGGGGTTGCAAAGAGTCTGACATGACTGAGCGTCCAGCATATATTGTTAACATGAAAATTTGTCTAATACTACCAATAACTTCAAAACAAATCGTGAATAGTCACAGCAGTAAAAAGTTTACATTTCAGTCTGTAGGATTTTATAATATACTGAGTTTTAGTGTTTACTTCTGAGTCTATGAGTGTTTGAGTTCTAATCTTTTCTTCTAAATCCAACCAAGCTGGCTGAGGTTCTTGGCCTTTGGGATTCAGAAGACTTAAGACGAGACCAGAACAATATCTTTGCATCTGCCCACACTTCCTACCACTTTGACCTTATAAATGCCTATAAAAACATCTATTTTACTCTTGTAGTCCTTATGTCCACTGACCCCTGCACACCCTCACTATCTACACCTACCACCTTTCTTCTCCTTTTGAAAACTTAATTAGATTTGTGATTCATAAGTAACTTCTTAACATCCACACTTCTCTCACTCACTCTCAGCATCCAAATCTGTGCTGGCTCTGGTGTGGCTGAAGTTTACTGGAGAATATATTACGACTATGCAGGACACTATACACCACAATCACCGACATTAAATCAGCACTCTCTACTTCCTGGCAATGCTTTTGGTTTTCTGGTAAGGTCCTTTTCTAAGGGGAATAAGATCATTTGCAAAATATTATAGACTGGAGGAGAAATGAGGAAGTATGCTTTAAGGCACCATAAAAAATGATCATAAATAATGAATATGCAAATAAATGTTCCCTATTTATGGATTTAGCAAAAGCTCACATTAGACCAGTATACTATGGCACAAAAAATAAGAAGTGGGAATTAAATAACCTGAAGATAAACTCTGGATCCACTTCTTACAGACTCTGGAGCCATATAATCCCTTGAGCCTCAGAAGCTCCTTCCTGTCACTTACCTCAGCTAATTGTGACAGCAAGCAAAATATCTGGAAAGCACTCTCTGCCTATTACAAAACCAGGAGCAGAAGGAAAGTCATATCTGGCTGCCCTCATGTGAAGCCAAATTTCATGTTTGTTTTCATTCTCAAATCATGAGCTGTGAACAAAGTAGCTCTAATTTAGAAGCTGTGGAAAACCTTTTCCCAAGTCTCTCAGAAAACCATTCTCTTAAAGTTCTAGCCACTCCCTAAAACTCTTCAGGTATGCCTTACTGGAGAAATCCTAGGTATGTCTTACTGGAGAAAAGTCCAAGGAGACATTTATATTTTTCCTTAAATACCATTGTGTACATGCATGCTAACTTGCTTCAGTCATTTCCGACTTTTTCTGTCCCTGGGATTCTCCAGGCAAGAATACGGGAGTGGGTTGCCATGATCTCCTCCAGGGAATCTTCCTGACCCAGGAGTCGAACACAGGACTGTTATATCTCCTGCACTGGCAGGAAGATTCTTTACAACTACCTTGGAAGCCCTACTACTGTATTTCCTTAACTACCCCTTGGATTTGAGGTACAGTGTTTTTTCTTAGCTTTAGTAAAGGCCCAGAAGTTTCATTATGGTATTATGGTATTGTTTCATTTCACGCCCAAACCCAAATTGCAGTACTGGGTGTACTGTAATTCAATTCTAGCACAAACTACCTGAAGTTAGCAAAGACTCCATAAGTTAAAGGGGATAGTCCCCAAAGAGACTGATCTTACTTCAGATGCCAGCCACACTGAAGCAGTCATTGGAGCCATGTGCACTTCCGACTGACTGGCTATAAATTTGGAGGTTCTTAGGATCTTCTCAGGCTTAATAATTTTCAAGGACAACTCAGAGAACTCAGAAAAATGCTGTTCGTATGACTATGGTATTATTATGAAGATTACAAAGAAAGAGGACCACTCAAGTGAAGAGGTATAGAGGGTGAGTTCTGGGAAGGAACAGTGAGCATTCAGGCCCTCTTCCCGTGGAATGAGCAGATCTCAACCTCCCATCATATCGTATTCATATCATAGCGTATTCATGAATCAGGCAGCTTCACAGAGTTTCCAGTCCCAGAACTCTCACTGCAGTTGCATTACACAGATGCAATTGACTGACTACTTGAATGAACCATTCTCCAACTTTGGCTGATATCTTATGGCTCCAAGCTCCAACCCTTTAATCACATGATTGGTCTTTCTACAGTGGCTTACACCATCCTAAATCATCTTTTAGTATAAATTCACTAGAGGTCCACCATAAGTCATTAATATAAACTATCAGGGCCCACCATCAGTAACAAGAAACGTCTATCACTGAGGAAAACAAAGGGATTTAGTTTCCTAGGAAACAGAGACAAAATACAATCTAATTTTTTTCTTTAATTGGAGTATAACTGCTTCATAATGTGGTGCTAGTTTTTGTTATACAACATAAATCAGCTATATGTACACATTTACCCCGTCCCTCTAAGGCTTCCATCCATTGCACACCCCATCCCACCTCTCTAGGTCATCACAGAGCACTGAGCTGAGCTCTGTGTGCTATACAGCAGCTTCAAATTATCTATTTTACACATGGTAGTGGATAATACATATGTCAATCCTAATCTCTCAATTCATCACACTTTCCTTTTCTCCCATGTGTCCACATGTCATTCTCTATGTCTGCATCTCTATTCCCTAACGGTGACAACAGTTACACTGTTTGTATTACTAATAGGCATAAAAATTAACAGATGGCATATATGGCATATGAATTTAATACATACAGCACATAGTACTTAATATTAATTATTGGAATTCCTGCTCCTTCCTGTGTCTTGCTTCTCAGCTCTATCCTGCATCCCTTCTGGCACCTCTTGAGGCAGTTTCTTAGATTCAGTGCCTCAGTTTTCTCATTTGTAAATTGTGAAAATATCCACCTCATTGCTAATCATCTGTAAACTATCCTAGTCTCCTGCTCATTTCTGTACATTTAATGTAACAGACTTCATCTTGCTCATGTTCATATCCTTTCTAGTGCCTTGCATATGGGAGGCTGCAAAGGCACATTCCAGGGATTTTCATGGATTCTGAACCCAAGGATACAATCATTATTTTGTGCTTCACTTACTTAAGTTACCTTCCTTTGGCTCCAGAGAGGGGAAGGTTTGAGAAGTAAGCGGAATTTTTTAGGATTCCTTCCCAAAACAAGAAATGGAAAACTCAATTCAAATTGTCAAAGCAAGATCAGGAATGTGATTGTCCCTGCAACTAAACAGCCCGTGGGCAGCTCTGCCTTCTGCTGTGATTTGCTCCGAGGCTGAAATGTCACAATTCATGCCTTGGTCCATCTTCTCTGGGGTATCTCTATCCCCAGTCTCAACTGACGGCTTCCACTACCTTCAGGCTTTTTCCTAGTGGTCCTAATATGGATGCAGAGACCTCAAATCTTCATACTGCCACTCCAGGAGATTAGTGAGAGTTCTTTCTTAGAAATTCCAAAGAACATTAAGTACTGACTCAGATTGGGTCATCTGCCTATCTCTTAATTAATCACTTTGTTGAGTGAAGAATGAGATCTATTACTAGTGTAAGCCTACTAGGTACTACCCTTAGAACTAGACATCCAGTTAACCTCATCCGAAACAAAGTTGATAAGACTACAAAGTGTGAATTCCCCAGATAAGAAAAGTTAGATTTGTCTGATGGCTTGGGGACTAATGGATATGGTGAAGGCAAACTACAAGTTTTCATTTCATCCTCTCTCTTTCAAACGCCACCTTAATCCATTGGGGAGACTATTACTTCCTGATATCTTTCTTTTCTCCCTCCCTCCCTTCCTTACTTCCAGTTTTTTTTCTTTTTCCTTCCATCTTTTCTTCCTCTCTTCTTTTGCACTTTTGCTATTTCTTCCTTTTATCCTTTCTAAATCTGGGCTTTGACTAATTTTACTCCATCCCTTTCTTCATTTCTCATTTCTCCTTTTATTTTGTTATAGCTGACTTCAATTGCATTTCAGAAATTTGGGTCATTAATGAGGGTACACAGTTAATAAGGCCAAATATTTATTGAGCATAGAGTTGATTCTTCTTATCCTGGAGTAATTTATTGTGAAATGAATTGCTTTCTGGGACAATTATTCAGTTGAATATATCTCTATTTCAAGGAATTCAGATGAAACTCATAGGAAAAAGTTTTATCATTACCCCATTTTTAAAAATTGAACTGCCAATATGCAAAGAAGACAGTACTCCTGACCTCGAATGTCCTGTGTCTCATTGTGCAGCTTACTACATCACCCTAAAGATGTCTGTTTTCAATAGCCTGAAACTAGGACTCACAATTCTCCTTTGGCATATGACATGTACAAAAGAGTTTGATTTTAATATGCAGCTGTTTTGTCAATGTAAATGCTTTCTGACCTATATCCTTTCTTGTGTATAGCTTCCTCAGCTTGGAAGGAAATGCTGCTATGGCAACATGTCAGCTGTTGCCATCTCTTCGTGGCTTCTATTGTCTATTCAGAAGCAAATAGAAGTTCCAAACCAACTCGCAGTGAACCTCAGTGGCAGTACTAGTGACTTCAGCATCATGCTGCCTCAAGAAATTATTTGTAGAACTCTTGAATTTCTTTTAAACATATTACTTATTGTAGTCTCATGTGGAAAGCTAACCGCATGTTTAATTTCACTCAAGTTCTTTCTATTGTGTGATAACTATCTTTTGTCAGAAAGGAAACCCTCTCTGAAACAGTGTCATGAATCTTGACTAAATCTTGTCCAAGTGTTATTTGATATGTCATTCTTTAAATGTATTTTTCTGGCTAAAAGTACCCATTTTATTGATCTCTTGACTTCTGTTTTATGGTTAAAAATAATCTCAGAAATCATCTTCTTTTCCTGTCCCCCTTTTTTCCAGAAAAAAATAAACACAGCTTTATACTTTCATGACTTATACACTTAGATGCGCTTGGCTTACTTGCTTACAAGTTAAATAATTCATCCATACCAAAAACTCCAATGCACTTCTATTTCTATCCTATATGTCTTTTCAGTTCAGTTCAGTTGCTCAGTCATGTCCAACTCATTGCGACCCCATGAACCGCAGCATGCCAGGCCTCGCTGTCCATCACCAACTCCCGGAGTTCAGCCAAACCCATGTCCATTAAGTTGGTGATGCCGTCAAACCATCTCATCCTCTGTCAACCTCTTCTCCTCCTGCTTTCAATCTTTCCCAGCATCAGGGTCTTTTCAAATGAGTTAGCTCTTTGCATGAGGTGGCCAAAGTATTGGAGTTTCATCAGTCTTACCAACTAACACCCAAGACGAATCTCCTTTAGGATGGACTGGTTGGATCTCCTTGAAGTCCAAGGGACTCTCAAGAGTCTTCTCCAACACTACAGTTCAAAGCATCAATTCTTCGGTGCTCAGCTTTCTTTCTAGTCCAACTCTCACATCCATACATGACTACTGGAAAAACCATAGCCTTGACTAGAGGGATCTTTGTTGACAAAATAATGTCTCTGCTTTTCAATATGCTGTCTATGTTGGCCATAACTTTCCTCCCAAGCAGTAAGTGTCTTTTAATTTCATGGCTACAGTCACCATCTGCAGTGATTTTGGAGCCCAGAAAAATAGTCTCTCCCTATTTCCATTGTTTTCCCATCTATTTGCCATGAACTGATGGGACCAGATGCCATGATCTTAGTTTTCTAAATGTTGAGCTTTAAGCCAGTTTTTTCACTCTCCTCTTTCACGTTAATCAGGACACTCTTTAGTTCTTCTTCACTTTCTGCCACAAAGGTGATGTCATCTGCATATCTGAGATTATTGATATCTCTCCTGGCAATCTTGATTCCAGTTTGTGTTTCCTCCAGCCAAGCATTTCTCATGATGAACTCTGCATATAACTTAAATAAGTAGGATGACAATATATAACCTTGATGTACTCCTTTTCCTATATGTCTTTTAGGTTCTTTTTATTTTAAAAATATGACATTATTGTATCCTGATACCTTCTGAAATAATTCATCAATGTGACATTCCAACTCACTAATACCTTCTTGAACTGTATCTAATCTCTTATTTTTCACAATGATGGTGCTTTTATTTTAATTACTAGTTCTGCTCTTCCCTGTGCCCACGTTTTATTGGGAGGAGGAAGTGCTTTGTCTCCACAGCATGCGATGTTACCTCCTTAGAACTCAAGAGAAAAATGTGTTTGGGAGCAGCCACACAGATGCTCATTCTTCAGATAGTGCAGCCAGAGCTTAGACTGACTACAGACGCTGTCAGGCACTAATTTTTTTTTTTTGAATCAAAATTTAAGAAATTAAAATGTTTTAAAGAGAAATTAAAATTAAGATCAGCTATACAATTATTTATAACATGTCAATCCTAAGCAAACATGACATCTTTTGAAAAAAAATGTACTAGACTTTCAAAAGGTTAACGGCTTTGTTCTATCAAGTATTAGAGCCTCAGGGTCTGGATTAATGCTAGAAACGCTATTAATCAAAAGTCACATGCTTTTGAAAAGCACCACAGACTTTTTTTTTCTAAATAGAAAAAAAAATGGCTTGCATTTTCCTCAACATAACAAAAAAATCACAAGTTATCACTTGCCATGAAGTGATGGGACCAGATGCCATGATCTTAGTTTTCTGAATGTTGAGCTTTAAGTCAATTTTTTCACTCTCCTTTTTCACTTTCATCAAGAGGCTCTTTAGTTCTTCACTTTCTGCCATAAGGGTGGTGTCATCTGCATATCTGAAGTTATTGATATTTCTCCCGGCAATATTGACTCCAGCTTGTGCTTAGTCCACCCCAGGGTTTCTCAAGATGTACTCTGCATATAAGTTAAATAAGCAGGGTGACAATACACAGCCTTGACCTACTCCTTTCCCAATTTTGAACCAGTCCATTGTTCCATGTCTGGTCCTAACTGTTGCTTCCTGACCTGCATACAGGTTTATCAAGAGACAGCTCAGGTGGTCTGGTATTCCCATCTCTTTCAGAATTTTCCACAGTTTATTGTGATCCACACAGTCAAAGGCTTTGGCATAGTCAATAAAGCAGAAATAGATGCTTTTCTGGAACTCTCTTACTTTTTTGATAATCCAACGGTTGTTGGCAATTTGATCTCTGGTTCCTCTGCCTTTCCTAAATCCAGTTTGCACATCTGAAAGTTCACAGTTCACGTCCTGTTGAAGTCTGACTTGGGAATTTTGTACACGAGCATTACTTTACTAGTGTGTGAGATGAGTGCAATTGTGCTATAGTATGAGCATTTTTGACATTGCCTTTCTTAAGGACTGGAATGAAAACTGACTGTTTTGAGTCCTGTGGCTACTGCTGAGTTTTCCAAATTTGCTGGTATATTTCATGCAGCACTTTCACAACATCATCTTTTAGGATTTGAAATAGCTCAACTGAAACTCCATCACCTCCACTAGCTTTGTTTGTAGTGATGCTTCCTAAGGCCCACTTGACTTGGCATTCTAGGATGAATGGCTCTAGGTGAGTGATCATACTATCATGATCATCTGGGTCATGAAGATCTTTTTTGAATAGTTCCTCTGTGTATTATTGCCACCTCTTTTTAATATCTTCTGCTTCCGTTAGGTCCATACCATTTCTGTCCTTTATTGAGCCCATGTTTGCATGAAGTGTTCCCTTGGTATCTCCAATTTTCTTGAAGAGATCTCTAGTTTTTACCATTGTATTGTTTTCCTCTATTTCTTTGCATTGATCACTGAGGAATGCTTTCATATCTCTGCTTGTATTCTTTGGAACTCTGAATTCAAATGGGTAAATCTTTCCTTTTCTCCTTTGCTTTTCAGTTTTCTTTTCACAGCTATTTGTAAGGCCTCCTCAGACAGCCATTTTGCTTTTTTGCATTTCTTTTTCTTGGGAATGGTCTTGATCCCTGTCTCCTGTACAAAGTCACAAACCTCCATCCATAGGTCATGAGGCACTCCGTCTATCAGATCCCCACTTTTATATAAGTCTGGACTCACTCATGTCTACCCAGCTAAGATTAAATTCCCTCACTTTTCTTGCAGCTAAGGTATTGATGTAACTAGTTTCTGGTCAATGAAAATGAATGGAAGTGACATTTCCAACAACTAGGCAGTACTCATAAAGCGGAAAAGTTCATGCCTACCCAATCTCTCATTTCCCCTTTCCAGGGATGAAACGTAGATGAAGGGGGTGAATTACCTTTTGCTCTGAGCATGTGTGTGCATGCTAAGTCGCTTCAGTCTTGTCTGACTCGTAATGACCCTATGGACTGTAGCCCACTGGTTTCCTCTGTCCATGGGATTCTCTAGGCAAGAATATTGGAGTGGGTTGCCATGCCCTCCTCCAGGGGATCATCCTGGCCCAGGGATCAAACCTGCATCTCTTATGTCTCCTGCCTGGGCAGGTAGGTTCTTTACCACTAGTGCCACCTGGGAAGCCCATTGCTCTGTGGATAAGGGCACTATTTTAGCAGCGGGAGAGCAACATGATAGAAAACGTCTGTGTCTCTGATACAGTGGAGATGGCACAGCAGCTCTGGGACAGAAACAGACTACCAATTAAAAGGGAAGTAAAGAACTTTTTAAAGATACTGTGCTTTTCAGTCCCTTATTACAGAGTTTAGCCTTCATTCTAACCATCACCCATAACTTACCCCCAAATTTGAATTAAAATTCTATTTCATGCATACTCTGTGTGTGCATGTTTATCAGCATATGTGTATGTGTATTTATGGTTCTTAGAATTATTATTTTAAAAGTTTAAGCTAAGACAAAGATATAGTGCTAAAGTTTAGTATAGAAATATAATTTTATATGTGAGCTTTCAACTTTCTACAGATTTTAAAATTAGTTCCTAGGACTTTAGGAACGTATTCCACATTTACAAACGTGTCTTTAACAGTGCTTCCTAATTTGAAAATTTTGATAATAACCATGTAGTGTGAGTTAATATTTGTTTTTAAGAGAAAAATAAATGTCTAGATTGAATAATGACTGTGTGAGAATAAGGTTCAAAAAGTTCTGGGTATTTTACCAACCTATATCTTGAATATTCTTCAGTTGTAACATCAAGTATCTCCTTTATCCTTCACAACAAATTTTATTTTAGCAAAAACTAAAATAAATAATAAGATGCAAAAGAATATGAAGAGATAAGCATATAAGAGATAACTTATGATTTTTTTTTTGTTCTGTTGAGGAAAATGCAAGCCATTCTTTTTCTACTTGGGAAAAAGAAGTCTGTGGTGCTTTTCAAAAGCATGTGACTTTTGATTAATAGAATTTCCAGCATTAATCCAGACCCTGAGGCTCTAATACTTGATACCTAATGCCTCTAATACTTGGTACCCTGTGCACAGATAAGAAAATTGAGCCAGAAGGCCATTTTGGAAAATAACCTGAATTTAGGAAATAAAATGATCTGTGGTTTAAACAAGCAATCTGGCTACAGAGTAAGCTTTGTTTCTTCTACTGTCTGAGGGTTGCATCCAACAAGCCATTTGTCATGGGACTTTTCGCCAAATAAGATTTGAGAAATGTGAGAGTGAACCATCCAATGTACACAGTATCCTCTTCTTATGAACAAAGCAAATTGTGAAAGACTAAATCTAAATTGTGTATGCTTATATATAAATGTGTACCTATATTTTATATGCTTATAATGCCATAGCAACACTGTGCTAGTAAATGTTAGTGCCACTTCCTGAGGACAGGCAGAGGTGAACACAGCTTTGTTCTGAAAAATCTGTTCAAATCTAAGAGAGTCTGCAAGTTGGAGAAATTTGCATCAGGAGACATAATCAGGACTCTCTGATTAAGTATATCAAATATTTGAGTTGGATAGATATTTAAGTTGATATATATTTAAATTAGTATTCAAATAATTTAATCAAGATAGTCATAAAATGTGCAAAGAATTAGGAATTGGACACTTTATCTTTGGATCTCAAATAAGTCACTTAACAGGTGTGAGAATGGACAAAAATAAAGACCTTTTCCTCGCTCTGCTTCTAAAAACTTGATTTAATAATACCTACCCTTTAGGATAATTATCAATATTAAATGAGATAAAATTATGTAAAAATGGTACAGATAGAGCACAGTTACTCAGGTAGTTATAGAAATTCCACTGCTGCTGCTGCTGCTGCTAAGTCGCTTCAGTCGTGTCTGACTCTGTGCATGCAACCCCATAGACGCCTCTTTCCCTGGGATTCTCCAGGCAAGAACAATGGAGTGGGTTGCTATTTCCTTCTCCAATGCAAGAAAGTGAAAAGTGAAAGTGAAGTTGATCAGTCGTGTCTGACTCTGTGTGACCCCATGGACTGCAGCCTACCAGGCTTCTCTGTCCACGGGATTTTCCAGGCAAGAGTACTGGAGTGGGGTGCCACTGCCTTCTCTGAGAAATTTCACTAGGGGATTAAAATGGAGAGGGAGCTTTAGGGAACTTTGGGAGATCACTATAAGTTAATGATTACTCAGGAAAACTATCAGAATTTCAGGAAATGAAGCAGGCTTGCCTAACAATAAAACCATAAATAAAAGCACAAGATTTGCCCCAAGCCATTAAGTGAAAAAATGAGGCTTGCATCCTGCTGGTAATCAGCAATGTAATGATCCTTTGGTCATGCACTTCTACATGTATCGAGGATAGGAATATAAGGAAAAGTCACCTTTTCAAAGTAGAAAGTAATCCCTCAGTTGTGTCCAACTCTGTGACTCCATGGACTGTAGCCTACCAGGCTCTCTATACATGGGATTTTCTAGGCAAGAATACTGGAGTGGGTAGCCATTCCGTTCTCCAGGGATCTTTCTGAAACAGGGATGGAACCCCTCTTTATCTTCTGAGACACCAGGGAAGCCTTTCCAAAGTAGAAGATCCACATTAAATGGAAACCTGAGATGATTAATTAACATATCTGAGTAAATGTTCCCAAACTTCTACTGACTTGAGAAGCTCTGTGACAGTCCTGCTTTGCCCATAGAGGGTTAAGCACTCTTTCACCTAATGTGGAGGAGAAGCTCGTGATGTGAGCCTGATGTCCACTCAGAGAATGAGGAAGAAGGCAGTGTGCTCTCCTTATGCACTTTTCCTCTGATTATAAAATGTGGCCCGATTAGTTCTCAGGGCAGAGCCCTCTTGCTTGCCCATTGGTGTTCTTCACAAGCATCCTGTATCAATAAATCTACTTCTTGTGGTTCTTCAGTCAACCAGTTGTGTCTGACTCATTGCGACCCCATAGACTGCGGCACGCCAGGCCCCCCCAACCCTCACCATGTCCAGAAGTTTGCCCCAGTTCATGACCATTAACTCGGTGATGCCATCGGCCATCACATCCTCTGATGTCCTCTTTTCCTTCTGCCCTCAATTTTTCCCAGCTTTAGGGACTTTACCAAGGAGTCAGCTGTTAGCATCAGATGACCAAAATACTGGAGATTCAGCTTCAACATCATTCCTTCCAAAGAGTATTCAGGATGGAGTTCCCTTAAGATTGACTGGTCTGATCTACTTACTATCCAAGAAACTTTCCAGAGCCTTCTCCAGCACCACAGTTCAAAGGCATCAATTCTTTGGCATTCTGCCTTCATGACCCAGCTCTCACAACCGTATGTGACCACTATACAGACCTTTGTCAGCAGAGAAATGTCTCTTCTTTTCAACACACTGTCTCAGTTTGTCACAGCTTTCCTGCCAAGAAGCAATCATCTTCTGATTTCATAGCTGCAGTCACATCCACAGTGATTTTAGAGCTCAAGAAGAGGAAATCTATTCCTTCTTCCACCTTTCCCCCTTCTATTTGCCATGAAGTAATGGGGTTGGATGCCATGATCTTAGTTTTTTTTTTTAATATTTAGTTTCAAGCCGGCTCTTTCATTCTCCCCCTTACCCTCATAAAGAGGCTCTTTTGTTCCTCTTTGACTTCTTGCCTATCACTTTACCTCTCACTAAATTCCTTCTGTGAGGAGACATAAAGAACCTGAACTTCATTAAATCTTTAGACAAGTTGTGCAATTTCAATCAGAAGATTGTGGGTTCAAGTTCCATGTGAGGTGCAGTTTCAAAAGCAGCTCATACTGTGCGAGATCCATAATAATGCTTAAGAAATCTTTACCCTCGCAACCTCCTGCATTATCATTTTGGTTGATGATATATATATACACTCTTAATTCTAAATTCTTAATTCCTCCAGCTTCTAATGAATCTTACCTATTTCTTTGTACTGTGGTAAATTTGAATTATCTGGTCAGTATAAAATCATGTCTTTCTTCTTTCCTATGATAGTAAACATAAAATAGTAAGAGTGGAGATATTTTCCTTTTCAGATTTCTTCTCTTCACAACAGACTATCAAATGCATCATGATTTACACGGAACAATGACATGACCCAGAAGCATATTTGTCTACATAATACAGTTCTAACACTGGTTCTTATGCTGTCACATCTGCATGTTTTCCTTTCTGATTGAAGATAGATGGATAGCCAGAGTTCTTCATGTGTTTGTTTTTTTTTTAATGCACGCATGCTCAGTCATGTCTGATTCTTTTGCCACCCAATGGACTGTAGCCCACCAGACTCATTTGTCCATGGAATTTTTCAGGCAAGAATACTGGAATGGGTTGCCAGTTCCTACTCCAGGGGATCTTCCTGACCCAGGGATTAAACCTGCATCTTCTTCGTATCCTGCCTGGGCAGGCGATTCTTTACCACTGTGCCACCCGGGAAGCCCAGAGTTCTTAACACAGTGAGTAAACTGGGTTTGTTTCTAATAGGAATCACAGAATCTTCACTCTCCTAGTTTTATTGTTTCCAAAACTCAAATAAAAACATCATATGTTAAAAAAATGGTTTATAGTAGACATGATTATGTCACGTTATTTCATACAAGTCCAATGGCTAAGAATCCACCTGCCAATGTAGGGGACACAGGTGCGATTCCTGGTCAGGGAAGATCCCACCTGCCATGGAGCAACTCAGCCTGTGTGCCACGGCTGCTGAGTCCACGCGCTCCAGGGCCTTGCTCTGCGACCAGAGAAGAGCTCCTGCTCCCCACAACTAGAGAAAGCCCACGCACAGCAACAACCCAGCACAGCCAAAAATAAATAAATAAAAATTTAAAAAGAAGAATCTCTGAAAATGTATTAAGCTGTCTTTAAACGGGCGTGGTGATATGTAACTAAATTCTCAATCTTGCTCTTAACTGTAATGGTGACAGAGGAAGGTGTTTGTGGTTCTAGAATTACCCCTTTTCACATCACATGGCAGAAAAGGATTTAGCCATAAACTATAAAATGACAAAGGAATAGAATGATCATATATGTTCTACACATCCACTTTAAAATTCAATTTTACAGCAATCTCTGGAAAACATACCCCTTTTTGTTACTCTCACTCTGGGTTTCTCTGTTTTCTTTGCTTCTTTCTTTTCTTCTCTTAACAATCTGCATGATCATTATAATGCACTTGAAAACCCCGGTTGCCTGGATCAATATTCCTGTCTGTTTCGTTTTGCTTGAACCCTTCTACACACTGCTGCAGGCCAGCAGAGTCACATAAGCACTGTCACATGTTTTTCTGTTGCCAAGGGCAACATCACAGACGGCAAAAACTGGCTATTGTGCATCACATGTTACACACAGACGCACGATGGTTTGAAACAGCTCAAACCGTGCAAGGGCAGTTTGCCTCTGATAAGTGTTAGGATTTTGTATTCCATGTGATCACACGACCTTTAAATGCTATGTGGAATCCAGTTAACTAAAATGAGTTTCTCTCTGTTATCGTGACAGCAATTAATTGGATTTGTGACTTGGCTAAACTCATTTCAAAGACAATAAGAAACATATACAATATGTGATATACAAGATTATGTGTAAAAAGTTTATATTGTCAATTTTATATTACATTTGAATTTCTAATGTCCATAGCTCTGCTAAGTCCATTGTATTCTATATGTTGTCTTTTGATTTTACTTTGAATAAAATGATTCAGATTTGAGGATCCCCATATTCTTCTAAAAATACTTTCTACTGTAGATCCATATATATATGTGTGTGTGTGTTTATAAGCAGATGATATCTATTGCATAAATATATACATATATAAAATCATATAAACATTATTAAATTATAAACCTTTTTTTTTGACAGAGTGAAAAACTGTTCCTTCATGGATCAGAGTTTCTCAGTGCTTGGCTTTGTCTAGATTTTGTTCTTTCGAAACAGTGGTCAATCATTTTGGTGAACAAAATTGAACAAGCTTTCTTGGAAAAATTTGAATGTGGTTTCCATGCAATGAAAGTTGAATCTCAAGTTAAGTCTCTATGGATAAAGACAATTGCAAAGCAGAAGCAATTATTCAGCTAATTCAAAAGAGAAGATGAAGCACATCCCCTAATCTAACTCACAGAGATATTACCTGGTTTCACATCACTACTGCAGATATGAATTCTTAGTATTACTGAAGAACAGAATCATTTGAAACCTCTAATTATCTGGAAACACAAAATGATTTTGGCTAGGGTACCATTTATCTCTATCTGTACCATGTCTGTGTTCTCCATTTTATTTTGTGAAGTCAAAAGAAGATGGATTTAAATCAGAAATCCAGGTTTGAATTTCTCCTCTCCCACTGACTGCAACTCTAAAATGATATTGCAGTTTGTTTAACAGCTCTGAGTCTCAGTTTCCTCCTATGCTGACAACATAAAACAAGAACAGAAGGGTTTGGAACATTTACATGTAAATATAATTTTAAATGATACATTTTTATATAAATATGTTGTTGTTAGGTGCTGATTTATTGTTTTAGGACTTCACCGACGCAGTATCCTTTTAAAAAAATCAGATCAAAGCAAAATGGAAGAAAAACAAAGAAAAAGCCACAAATTAACAACATTTGAGTTTTGAAATGAAAATATTGCCTAACAGCATAATTTGAGATTTTATCTAAAAGGTAAATATTCATATTTGCTTTTACACATAGTTGAAGAATCTATCTCATAATGTAACAAATAACAGTATATAAAATAAAGACAATAAATTTTTCAGTTATTGATTTGTGGGGAATAATATTATCATTCAGAACTCAGAGTCCATGCTTTTATTCTACCTTGCCTACTCATATATCATTTTCCATGAGTCCTTAATTAAAATTGGGAAAATTGAACTATTTAGTAACTTTCATTTTGCTAATCAGTATGTGCTTGTTTTAGCTAATTGAATTGCAAATAATGGGAACAAATTATATATTTAAATATTCGATTCAGTTATTCAGAGAATCATATTTTTGAGAGATATAATCATCTCAGGAGATCATCCAGCCTTTTCATATACTGCAAATATTATCAATCACATTTATAAATGAGATAGGGTGAATAAAATTGTGAAATGACTCGGAAGAAATAGGATTATCATTCATATTTCTGCAAATTTCATAATTTTTCAATGGAGCATGAACATACTTTATAGAAAATGTTCCCTTGAAACTAATTTAGATAATTCTATTTTGCTTCTCTTATACAGCCCCTTTGTAAATGCTCTAACTTTCTCTCAGAGGAGAAAAGACACAGATTTTAGCTGGGGATGTTAACGTTAGACACCTGGTCCCTGTGCAGCCACCTAAACTTAGTGTAAAGTTCAGAAGTTCAAAGATCTTACAACACTCTATTCTTGGGGAAGCACTCCTTAGAGTCTTGCTTCTAGCAGGGATCCTGTCTCTTCTGCCTTCCCTGTTTGATCTCAGGTTACCTTAGACACGAGCCTTGGCCCCTTCAATAGTTTGCACAAGCAGTCCACTTGGTCTACAGATTTTAGGGGCTGCAGGGCATTCAACTGGAGACGTGTGAGAAAAAGTATCCTTGGAACAGGTGACAGTCTTCCAAACTGCTCCACCAAACCCCACTCTCTTTCCTCTCTTCCTAGCTTGGCTCCACCTCTTATCCCTAAAGTTACCTCCTAAAACTTGTGATGCCCTTTCAAGTGCAAAGAGCGAGTTTGGTTCCCTTTGGCCCTAAACTCAAATTTGCATTTCAAAACTCTCCAAGGAACTCGGCATCCCTATGCAGGTGTACAACTACATTGTTTCAAAAGAATTTCCTTATTGGAAAAAAAAAAAAGAATTTGCACTGTATCCATATATAAAAAATATAAAATAAAAACTTTTGCTCATGCCTGGATGTGGAGAGCAAGAGGAAAGGATGAGCTACAATCTGAGACACAGCAGACCCTGAGAGAAGCACATCTGAATAATCCATCTGTGGTTTACTGATGCTGATGGCTCCCCTCACGGACTCCGGAAAGGAGGCGAGCCCCTGGCATTTCTGCTCTAGAAGAAGCTTAGGCTCCACATCTCAGGATTCCTCTCACTAGTCACATCTCTACCTGACTCCCAAAGTGAGATGCTGCTCTCCAGTCTGGGTTTTTCATTGATTGTTGTCCATCAACATTCATAAGCTGTTGCCTATTCTTAATTATGGCAGTGAGATGGTACTTGATCTTCCCTATGTCCTAACTGGGTTTAGCTCCCACTTGATAATTAAGATTTAACTAATTTTTGTTTTTAAATTTGATTGTTTTTAAACTGAGGTACAACTGACATATTTGTTTAGGTGTACAGTGTTAATGCTTCCCTGGTGGCTCAGATGGTAAAGAATCTGCCCAAACTGCAGGAGACTTGGGTTCCATCCCTGGATTGGGAAGATCCCCTGGGGAAGGGAATGACAACCCACTTGAGTATTCTTGCCTGGAGAATTCCATGGACAGAGGAGCCTGGCAGGTTATAGTCCATGGGGTCACCAAGAGTCAGACACAACTGAACGACTAACACTTTCACAGCATAATGATTGAATATTCATAAACACTGTGAAATGATCACTATAATAAGTCTAGTTATCATCCATTACCATACAAAGTCATCAGTTCTTTTTCTTGTCAAGAGAACTTTTAAGATTTATTCTCTTAGCAAGTTTCAAATATGCAATACACTATTATTATCTCTTTGACCTTATCACCCACTGCTTAATGGATTTGAGTGAACTGATTTACCAGACTGAATTGATCCTTAAAAGAATCATCTGATAGCCTAATCTTGTAAAAAAAAAAGCTGCTAATACTTATTATTATGTATAAGAAAAAGGCAATTTTTAAAATGGATTCAAACTCTTATTTGAATTGCATTCAAGAAAATTTAATGTTTCTGTATTAATAGATTTCCCCAGGTCAGTGAAGAGTAAAACAAGCATACAATAACCTGAGAACTAAGGACATCCTCAGTTTAATAATTTGATTATTAACCAGCCTTCAGTGATGATGTTTTATCCCCCTCTTCTGTTTCCCCTCAGTACCAAATTTTGTTTTGACCATATGTCCCTCAATTTCTTTTCAAAAGGTCAGTATTGTAACTATTCAACTGCGCATTTATCTCAACTTGTGTATATTTAATGTCTGCTATTTTCCAGACCTGTTCTTTGCTATTGGAAGTACAGAGAATTATACAGTAGGCTTTTCACTTGAAATAGATAAAATATGCCTAGAGAAATAAAATTTAACCACAAGAACAATTTGGGGGGACTTCCCTTGTGGTCCAGTAGTTAAGACTCCGAGCTCCAACGTGGGAGGAGGGTATGGGTTCAATCCCTGGCTGGGGAAATAAGATCTCACAAGCTTTGGCTAAAAGAAAAAAAAGGATCTTAAAATACAAACAAACAAAAAGGAACAGTTTGGAGAACAACAGATAAGCATTTTATGCATAAGATCAATCAGACTTTCATTTTTTCTTCAGGCCACAAAACATTATTGAGTCCCTAGATTTTGCAAGTCATTGTGCTTAATGCTTGGGATACAATGCTGGAACATTCAGACATGGTACTTGCCCTTGTGAAAAAGAACAAATATTAAACAAATAACTGCAAGAATTAGGCAGTGATTAAAATTATCATAAGCACAGCAAAGTTCCATACGCTGTGAGTCTCAGCAATAAAGCAACCTAGTTTGGAGAAGTTGAGAAAGTTACATATAAGTTGGTAGGTACAGAGAGGAGAAGAGAGTAAGTAAATGAGAGGAAGAAGAACATGAGAAAGCACTGTCTAAGAAGATTAGACAGATAATCATGATGGTGTGATCACTCATCACCTAGAGCCAGACATCCTGGAATGTGAAGTCAAGTGGGCCTTAGGAAGCATCACTATGAACAAAGGTAGTGGAGGTGATGGAGTTCCAGCTGAGCTATTTCAAATCCTAAAAGATGATGCTGTGAAAGTGCTGCATGCAATATGCCAGCAAATTTGGAAAACTCAGCAGTGGGCATAGGACTGGAAAAGGTCTGTTTTCATTCCAATCCCAAAGAAAGCCAATGCCAAAGATTGCTCAAAATACCACACAATTGCACTCATCTCACATGCTAGTAAAGTAATGCTTAAAATTCTCCAAGCCAGGCTTCCGTAATACGTAAACTGTGAATTTCCAAATGTTCAAGCTGGTTTTAGAAAAGGCAGAGAAACCAGAGGTCAAATTGCCAACAACCGCTGGATCATAGAAAAAGCAAGAGTTCCAGAAAAACATCTACTTCTACTTTATTGACTATGCCAAAGCCTTTGACTGTGTGGATCACAATAAACTGTGGAAAATTCTTAAAGAGATGGGAATATAAGACCACCTGACCTGCCTCTTGAGAAATCTGTATGCAGGTCAGGAAGCAACAGTTAAAATTGGTCATGGAACAACAGACTGGTTCCAAATAGGAAAAGGAGCACATCAAGGCTGTATATTGTCACCCTGATTATTTAACTTATATGCAGAGTACATCATGAGAAACACTGGGCCGGAGGAAGCACAAGCTGGAATCAAGATTGCTGGGAGAAATATCAATAACCTCAGATACACAGATGACACCACCCTTATGGGCAGAAAGTGAAGAAGAACTAAAGAGCCTCTTGATGAAAGTGAAAGAGGAGAGTGAAAAAGTTGGCTTAAAGCTCAACATTCAGAAGACTAAGATCATGGCATCTGGTCCCATCACTTCATGGCAAATAGATGGGGAGACAGTGTCGGACTTTATTTTTCTGGGCTCCAAAATCAATGCAGATGGTGACTGCAGCCATGAAATTAAAAAACACTTACTCCTTGGAAGGAAAGTTATGGCCAACCTAAACAGCATATTAAAAAGCAGAGACATTACTTTTATAAGTAATTACTTACAATTATAAGTAGTGAAGGAGGATACTCATACTCTGTAGTACAGAATGAAGACATGATCAGGATAGTGGCAGTGTCAGCGGAGATAAGTAAGGGACTTTATATAGAAGTAAGAGTCCTTGATTATGGACTGCATATGTGAGGTGAACAGGAGGGAAGTGTGAGGACAGGCCCCCAGATTTCTGGCCGGAGCACAATGGAAGGGTAAAGCAGACAAGGAAAGATTCCTGTGAATAGGTTTATATAGGCTATGATTCAGGAGAGAGAGGGTTCAGGTGGAGAGCTATCAGGGAAGGGTAACAGTGAGCATGTCCTTGGTGCCGGACACACTGTTGGCGACACTTATGGATAGGCTGAGTATTCAGAGAAACTAGAATTCTTGAATGTTAATTCTTGATTCTGTACGAAATGGAGAACAATTCACCATCTGGATAAACAAATGACATACTAACTATATATATATATATATTTTTTTTTTTAATAAAGCACATGGTATTTAGAACTTTGAGACACTGAAGACAAACATACAGACTGTAAAACTAGTGTGAAATGAATGGGCCAAAGGCAAAGTGTCTAATAAGAAATGGACTAAATAGTATGGTAAATTAATTATACTTCAATATAAAAAGAGAGGAAAAGAAAGAATATGGACTAACAACATGAAATAGCAATTCACAAGGAGAAGTATCAGTGGCCAGTAAATATTAAAAAATGATTATCTGTATTCAATGGCTGAGAATTAAAACAAACTTTGAGAAAATGTTAGGTGGGTAAATTCACAGACTAATATAGAGAAAGAAGAGAAGACTGAAGACTGAACTTAAGGTCTTCCTGGTCCAAAACTGGCTTTTGGCATTTTCTATAATAGAGATAATAGGATTTGTATTTAAAGTCAGTAACTAGAAAGCTAATGTTTTTTAACAGCTGCATATACACTCACTAGATGAGATTATAAATTAGCTTGCTTAAAGCTATTTACTTGAGTTATTTCTGGGCATTGTGCCTTTAGTAAGGAGACATGCCAGATATAATTTATATTATGTAGGTATTAAGAACAAATCTTGTGATGCTGTTGGCCTGTGTTTCAAAAAATTTTTTTTATTTTTTAAAAAAATTCCTAAATTATGCTTCTTAATGATTACTTGGTCAACTGGGTTTTACTTTGGACTAATTAATTTCAGAGCCTAGTATCTTATGACTCTACACGAAGACTGTTAATTGGAGATAATTTGCTAACTATTGGTTCAGTAGGGGAGGTACGATAAAACCTATTCTAGAACTTGTCTTCTAGGATTTTATAATTCTTTTTTGAAAATATTTCAAATGAAAATACATAATCACTATTTGGAATTTTAAAGGCAAATTATTTTGCTTAAAATTTGTGTTACCAATGTAAATAACATAGTATTTGTTAGCATAAAACATAAATATCTGACCTTCCTCCATTAGAATATAAGAGTGGGAACAGACTATTGTGCCTGATTTTACTAAAGACTAACAATGAGTTGCTAATTAAGCAATAATTGAGTGTATGAATGCATATTTTATCATCTCTGTTATCTCAGAAAGAGGTCCATAACAAAGAGATATGATACTAATTTTTTTAAATTTGCAGTATGTAAACCCTGATAATAACAGATCATATTTCCATCTCAAACTAGGCTGCTTTCCCTGAAAGTTTATTTTGAAAATTATCAAAGTTACAGAAAAGTATTGTATGGTAAATAAACATGTACCCACCACCCAAACTCTACGATTAACTTTTTACTGTTCTTGCTTTATCACATAATTATCTAACCATCCCACTAGCCATCTCTTCAGCATCTTATTTTTTGATGCTTTTTCAAACAAATTACCGACATCAGTATGTTTCCCAGATATTTAAGCATGCATGGTTCAGATGGTAAAGACTCTGCCTGCAATGCAGGAGACCTGGGTTCGATCCCCAGGTTGGGGAGATCCCCTGGAGGAAGGCATGGCAACCCACTTCAGTATTCTTGTCTGGAGAATCCTTATGGACAGAGGAGCCTGGTGGGCTACAGTCTATGGGGTTGCAAAGAGTCAGACATGACTGAGCAACTAAGCACATCACAGCATTAAATAAAGTTTTACAGAGTAATTTTTTTAGGTAAAATTTACAAACAATGAAATGCAAAACCCTTAAATGTACAGCTCAGTAAACTCATGTACCATACACAGTACATACTCTTGTGCAATCCCAAGTTCCTTTCAAGATACAGAAGATGATCGCAACCTCAGAAAGGTCTCTCGTTTTCCTCAGGCAATCCTTGCTCCCACCATCCCAGAAACAATCATTTTTTTCACTGCCCCTGGATTAGTTTCTCTTCTTCTAGAACTTCATATAGATCATACAGTATGGACTTTTTTGTGTACGATTTCTTTCACTTAGCAGTACGTGTTTGAGAGTCCTTCATGTTGCTCACGAATTTTTTTTTTTTTTACTGCTGAGTAGTATTCCACTCATAGATAAGCCCCAGCTTATTTGTTTATCTTACTATTGGTGAGCATTTAGGCTGTTTCTATTCTGTGCTATTATAAATAAGTTGCTATATACATTCTTGTATATTTTTCTGTGTGTATGAACATATGTTTTCATTTCTCTTGAGTAAATTCAGGGCCACAGGGTAGATATACACTCAATTTTATAAATATTACCAGAGCTTTTTGAATGTGACTGTACCACTCTCAACTCCCACCAATAATGTATGAGAGCTGAGTTCGGTCTACATTCTCACCCATATTTGATTTTGCCAGTCTCTTTTTTTTTAAATAAATGTTAGACATTCTGATAGTTGTAATATATGAAAAATGACTCCTGTATTCCTAAGTTACTCTTTTACAGGTCACAGAAAGTGTTTCATTCTAGGTAAAATAAATTCCAAGACACAAATGATTCTATGAAACCAATGATTCTTTTTCCTCTTCTTTTAGGTCCCCATCTGCAGGATACCACAGTCTTAGAGGGGTTTTTTTTGCACTGAAAATAACAAAGGAACAAGGGGATAAAGAATTTTAAGTAAGATTGACCCTCAGCCTCTACACTCCATCAGAATTCAAGAGGGAGCCCTGAAGAACATGTGCTCCACGTGAGACCACCCCTTGCTGACCTCAGCGAACTTGTTAGCCAACCCAATACTATGCATACTTCTGTCAGCACAAGGAGGTGAGGCCATCTTGTCTGTTCTCTTCCTCTCAAGTCCCTGTGTGGTTGTAAGGGCACTGGGACAACTCTGACATATAACACATATTTTGTATGTTTTTTTGGATCTTGCCACTAGTATACAACCTCTATGACAGCTGAGATATTTTTTTTTTAGCTTTTGTTCACTGTTATAGCCTCAGTGCCTAGAGTATCTAACACATAGTATATATTTAATAAGTAAGTATTTATTGAATGAATAAATTGCCCTTGACAAAGAAGTCTCATGTCCTAGAATGGGAAAAATTCTTACATACGGATGAGAACACCAAACAGGTTTTCTTAAGGATTTGCTATGGCTAGTTAGTACTAGTTACTGGGCTTTCCTGTGACTCAGAGGACAAAGAATCTGCCTGCAATGTGGGAGAGACAAATTTATCCTGGGTTGGGAAGATCCTCTGGAGAAGGGAACGGCACCCCACTCCAGGATTCTTGCCTGGAGAATTCCATGGACAGAGAAGCTTGGTGGCTACAGTCCATAGGGTCACAAAGAGTTGGACATAACTAAGCAACTAATACCTTTTCACATACATAATATTTACTCAGTGGGAGTGTTAAACCTTTGAGCAAGTGTCCTGGCTAATTGAACCTTGGGTCAAAGTTGGAGTACCCTTAGTATTCACCCTCCTCGAGTAACCTTGACTGGAGAATCCTATGGATAGAGGATCCTGGCAGGCTACAGTCCACAGGGTTGCAAAGAGTCAGACACAACTGACTGACTAAGCACACACCTTCTGTAGAGATAAATTCTCTTATGTTTTCGATATTCTAGTTTTTGATTGACATTTACAGGAATAATGAGAATGTTAGCAGGATGTTAAAACAAGATTCTTGTCTGGACTTCTGGGCCACTCTTTTCAGTGTCCTATACTATTAAATTAATTAATCATCACAATGAATTTACAAAGCAGGCAGCGTTAATACCAGTCGGGAAGGAACTTTGTTTATTTTTTTTATTGGTTTTGCCATACAATGACATGAAATCGCCATGGGTTTACATATGCTCCCCCTCCAGAACCCCCCTCCCTCCTCCCTCCCGATTCCCTCCCCCTGGGAAATCTCAGTGCATCAGCCCCGAGCATCAATCCTGGGCTGGCGATTGATTTCACATATGATAATTAACATGTTTCAATGCCATTGTCCCGCATCATCCCACCCTTGCCCTCTTCCACAGAGTCCACATGTCTGTTCTATAAATCTGCGTTCCTTTTGCTGTCTCGCATGCAGGGTTCTCATTACCATCTTTCTAAATTCCAAATATATGCGTTAGTATACTTTATTGTTGTTTTTCCTTCTGGCTTACTTCACTCTGGATAATGGGCTCCAGTTGCATCCACCTGAGTAGAACTGATTCAATGAATTTTTTTTTTTAATGCTGAGTAATATTCCATTGTGTATATGTACCACAGCTTTCTTATCCATTCGTCAGTTGATGGGCATCTAGGTTGCTTCCATGTCCTGGCTATTGTAAACAATGCAGCGATGAACATTGGGGTACACATGGCTCTTTCAATTCTGGTTTCCTTGGTGTATATGCCCAGCAGTGGGATTGCTGGGTCATATGGCAGGTCTATTTGCAGCTTTTTAAGGAATCTCCACACTGTTTTCCATAGTGGCTGTACTAGTTTGCATTCCCACCAACAGTGTAAGAGGGTTCCCTTTTCTCCACATCCTCTCTAGCATTTATTGCTTGTAGATTTTTGGATGGCAGCCATTCTGACTGGTGTAAAGTGGTACCTCATTGTGGTTTTGATTTGCATTTCTCTAATAATGAGTGATGTTGAGCATCTTTTCATGTGTTTGTTAGTCATTTTTATGTCTTCTTTGGAGAAATGTCTGTTAAGTTCTTTGGCCCACTTTTTGATTGGGTCATTTATTTTTCTAGAATGGAGCTGCAGGAGTTGCTTGTATATTTTTGAGATTAATTGCTTGTCCAGTGCTTCATTGGCTATTACTTTCTCCCATTCTGAAGGCTGTCTTTTCACCTTGCTTATAGTTTCCTTTGTTGTGCAGAAGCTTTTAATTTTAATTAGGTCCCATTTGTTTATTCGTGCTTTTATTTCCGATATTCTGTGAGGTGGGTCATAGAGGATCCCGCTTTGGTTTATGTCGGAGAGTGTTTTGCCTATGTTATCCTCTAGGAGTTTTATAGTTTCTGGTCTTATGATTAGATCTTTGATCCATTTTGAGTTTATTTTTGTGTATGGTGTTGGAAAGTGTTCTGGTTTCATTCTTTTACAAGTGGCTGTCCAGTTTTCCCAGCACTACTTGTTAAAGAGATTGTCTTTTCTCCATTGTATATTCATACCTCCTTTGTCAAAGATAAGGTGCCATAGATGCATGGATTTATCTCTGGGCTTTCTATTTTGTTCCATTGATCTATATTTCTGTCTTTGTGCCAGTACCATACTGTCTTAATGACTGTGGATTTGCAGCATAGCCTAAAGTCAGGTAGGTTGATTCCTCCAGTTCCATTCTTCTTTCTCAAGATTGCTTTGGCTATACGAGGTTTTTTGTATTTCCATACAAATTGAGAAATTATTTGTTCTAATTCTCTGAAAAAGACCTCTGGTAGCTTGATAGGAATTGCACTGAATCTGTAGATTGCTTTGGGTAGTATACTCATTTTCACTATATTGATTCTTCCAATCCACGAACACGGCACATTTCTCCATCTGTTTGTGTCCTCTTTGATTTCTTTCATCAGTGTTTTATAGTTTTCTATATACAAGTCTTTTGTTTCTTTAGGTAGAAATACTCCTAAGTATTTTATTCTTTTTGTTTCGATGGTGAATGGAATTGTTTCCTTAATTTCTCTTTATGTTTTCTCATTGTTGGTGTATAGGAATGCCAGGGATTTCTGTGTGTTGATTTTGTATCCTGAAACTTTACTATATTCACTGATTAGCTCTAGTAATTTTCTGGTAGAGTCTTTAGGGTTTTCAATGTAGAGGATCATGTCATCTGCAAACAGAGAGAGTTTTACCTCTTCTTTTCCAATCTGGATTCCTTTAATTTCTTTATCTGCTCTGACTGCTGTGGCCAAGACTTCCAAAACTCTGTTGAATAGTAGTGGTGAGAGTGGGCACCCTTGTCTTGTTCCTGACTTTAGGGGAAATGCTTTCAGTTTTTCACCATTGAGGATAATGTTTGCTGTGGGTTTGTCATATATAGCTTTTATTATGTTGAGGTATGTTCCTTCTATTCCTGCTTTTTGGAGGGTTTTTATCATAAATGGATGTTGAATTTTGTCAAAGGCTTTCTCTGCATCATTGAGATATTCATGTGGTTTTCATTTTTCAATTTGTTAATGTGGTGTACTACATTGATTGATTTGCGAATATTGAAGAATCCTTGCATCCCTGGGATAAAGCCACTTGATCATGATGTATGATCTTTTTAATGTGTTGTTGGATTCTATTTGCTAGAATTTTGTTAAGGATTTTTGCATCTATGTTCCTCAGTGATATTGGCCTGTAGTTTTCTTTTTTTGTGGCTTCTTTGTCGGGTTTTGGAATTAGGGTGATGGTGGCCTCGTAGGATGAGTTTTGAAGTTTACCTTCCTCTGTAATTTTCTGGAAGAGTTTGAGTAGAATAGGTGTTAGCTCTTCTCTAAATTTTTGGTAGAATTCAACTGTGAAGCCATCTGGTCCTGGACTTTTGTTTTTTGGAAGATTTCTGATTACGGTTTCAATTTCTGTGCTTGTGATGGGTCTATTAGTATTATCTATCTCTTCCTGGTTTAGTCTTGGAAAACTGTACTTTTCTAGGAATTTGTCCATTTCATCCAGGTTGTCCAGTTTATTTGCCTATAGTTGCTGATAATAGTCTCTTATGATCCTTTGTATTTCTGTGTTTTCTCTTGTGATCTCTCCGTTTTCTTTTCTAATTCTGTTGATTTGGTTCTTCTCCCTTTGTTTCTTGATGAGTCTGGCTAATGGTTTGTCAATTTTATTTATCTTCTCAAAGAACCAGCTTTTGGCTTTATTAATTTTTGCTGTGGTCTCTTTTGTCTCATTTGCATTTATTTCTGCCCTGATCTTTAAGATTTCTTTCCTTCTACTAGCCCTGGGCTTCTGCATTTCCTCCTTTTCTAGTTGCTTTAGGTGTAAAGTAAGGTTGTTTATTTGACTCTTTTTTTGTTTCCTGAGGTGAGCTTGTATTGCTATGAACTTTCCCCTTAGCACTGCTTTTACTGTGTCCCATAGGTTTTGGGTTGTTGTGTTTTCATTTTCATTCATTTCTATGCATATTTTGATTTCTTTTTTGATTTCTTCTGTGATTTGTTGGTTATTCAGCAGTGTGTTGTTGAGCCTCCATATGTTGGAAATTTTGAATGGTTTTCTCCTATAATTGATATCTAATCTCACTGCATTGTGGTCAGAAAAGATGCTTGGAATGATTTCAGTATTTTTGAATTTACCAAGGTTAGATTTGTGGCCCAGGATGTGATCTATCCTGGAGAAGGTCCCGTGTGCGCTTGAGAATGAGGTGAAATTCCTTGTTTTGGGGTGGAATGACCTATAGATATCAATTAGGTCTAGTTGGTCTATTGTATCATTTAAAGTTTGAATTTCCTTGTTACTTTTCTGTCTAGTTGATCTGTCCATTGGTGTGAGTGGTGTATTAAAGTCTCCCACTATTATTGTGTTGTTGTTAATTTCCCCTTTCATACTTGTTAGCATTTGCCTTACATATTGTGGAGCTCCTATGTTGGGTGCATAAATATTTATAATTGTTATTTCTTCTTCTTGGATTGATCCTTTGATCATTATGTAATGTCCATCTTTATCTCTTTTCACTGCCTTTATTTTAAAGTCTACTTTATCTGATATGGGTATTGCCACTCCTGCTTTCTTTTGGTCTTTATTCGCATGGAATATCTTTTTCCAGCCTTTAACTTTCAGTCTATATGTGTCCCTAGGATTGAGGTGGGTCTCTTATAGACAACATATATAGGGGTCTTGTTTCTGTATCCAATTGGCCAGTCTTTGTCTTTTGGTTGGGGCATTCAACCCGTTTACATTTAAGGTAATTATTGATAAGTATGATCCCGTTGCCATTTACTTTATTGTTTTGGGTTCGAGATTATAAACCCCATCTGTGTTTCCTATCTAGGAAAGATCCTTTAGCATTCGTTGGAGCACTGGTTTGGTGTTGCTGAATTCTCTCAGCTTTTGCTTGTCTGAAAAGCTTTTGATTTCTCCTTCAAATTTGAATGAGATCCTTGCTGGGTACAGTAATCAGGGTTGTAGATTATTTTCTTTCATGGTTTTGAGTATGTTCTGCCATTCCCTTCTGGCCTGAAGCGTTTCTATTGAGAGATTAGCTGTTATCCTTATGGGATTCCCCTTGTGTGTTATTTGTTGTTTTTCCCTTGCTGCTTTTAATATTTGCTCTTTGAGTTTGATATTTGTTAATTTGATTAATATGTGTCTTGGGGTTTTCCTTTTGGGGTTCATCCTATTTGGGACTCTCTGGGTTTCTTGGAGTTGAGAGGCTATTTCCTTTCCCAATTTAGGGAAGTTTTCGACAATTATCTCTTCAAGAATTTTCTGATGGGAAGGGGCATTTTATAGAAGAGGAAGCCAAGCTAGTAAAGTTACGTAAGTTGGAACTTCAAGGTGAAGACTCCAGCTCCAGAGTCTGAGCAGGGGGAGGCTTTGATGAGCCTCTCAGAAAATATGAAATCTGTCTGCTAAGGTTAGGGAGTATATTAGATTTGTTCTCGGCTCTCAGCTGTGAGTCTAAATGGAGGAGAAGGGCTGGCAGCGGCTGCACAGCAAGAATTGACTTCCCCCACAGTACCTGTAAGAGCAAAGGATGCCTCCGTGTTTCTTGAGGGCCACATGTGGATCACATGTAAAAGAGAGCTAACACACAGATAATATTAAGTCTTGAACAATGGGATAATTTTAGAAGAGCGAAAGCACCTCAGCATTAAGTGATAGCACAATATTCTTCGGGTTTGCAAGATTAAGCAAGAAGCTACAAAAGAGAGAAGCAACTGCTCAGACTGAGGGAACTACATATGAATAAGGAAGCCTCTGAAGAATGCACACACACAGCTAAACAGGACATGGTCAGTTCTAGATACCTGGTACGTGCATAAAGAATGAACCTGGGAACCAAGAATATCAGCCAAGGAAGACCTGGCTTGCTCCTCTCACTCTCTATTTCAACCCTGAGGTATCACAGCTACAATTAAAAGGAGAGCTGAGAGAGATTGGCTATAACCTCGCATGAAATCAACAGCTTTTACTACTACATAGAAACAGATGTTCTAAACATTGAATCGATGCTCTTTTGTGATTTAAACAGGCCAACACAATTTTAATGACATACAGGTAAGATGTAAAATCACTAGATTGCCCATGTTTTCACTTAGAGGCAAGAAAGTTCCCCCTCCAGAGGTAAAACCAAAAGCCACTTTGTGATTCCTTGTCATGGCACACACTTCTTCGACCTTATAGGAACGATCTGGAACATCCAGGGATTACCAAGGTCATGATCCAGTTCTTTAATCCTCATTATGTGTTGGAGATCTGGTTACTCATGTTGTTATCAAACAAGGCCATATAGAAAGCCAGTGGCCAGATGAGGAGCAGAGATAGCCTTATCCCACTTGCTTTGAAAATCTCTCTCAAAATTACAATGCCAAAACTGTGTGGCTGCATTCTGTACAGATCTGAATTATACAAATTTGAGCTCTTGTGATAGGAAAGATCAAGTCTCACTTTCTGATACAAATCCCACAAATAAAAATGACTCTTAAGTTATGAATTACATAATTTCAGAGTATTATTTCTAAACTGAGTTTATATCATTGCCACATAATGGATCTACAAAGATCTACTATCATCAGAAAAAAAATAATCTAAAATTTTCTGTGTTTTCAAATGGCAGGCTATGAGGAGCAAGATTTCTTATGTATAATTTACTACCCTGAGTATTTCAAGTTATGTTGTCTAAGGTGGGAGTGGAGATGAATGCCGAGAAGCAAGAGGCAGTTTTCAACTCATTTTGTGAAAGCTTAAGAGCTCTCTGCCTGCAGAATCACAGCGTGTCATTTTTGTCCAACTTTTTAGTGACCCTATGGAACTATAACACATTGGGCTCCTCCATCCCTGGGATTCTCCAGGCAAGAATTCTCCAGGCTTGCTATGCCCTCCTCCAGGGGATCTTCCTGACCCAGGTATCGAACATGCATCTTTTCCACCTTCTGCATTGGCAGGTGGGTTCTTTATCCCTAGAGCCACTTGGGAAGTGCTACAGAACCACAGCAGGAATTTATAAAGGCCTCTCCTGGGACGCAGGAGATATGCATCAAGTCTACACCTAGTTTTGCTTCTTAACAAGTAAGTGACGTCAGGCACCTTACTTGCTTCTCTGTACAGACATCAATAAATGAGATTCATTCATTCTATTCCATTGATTTATTCACTCATTCACTAGTGAACATTTTTGAGTGTCTACAGTGAGTCAGTGCAATAAGAATGCAAACATGAATTTTTCCTGATTACTGGTAAAACAGTACTCATAACACCTTATAGGGAATAGAAATGTGTGTAATAATATCTAGAATCTCCTTTATGCTAAAATTTTGTAACTTTGATTCCTCTTGATGTCCCAACACAAACTGAAATTCAAAATGAAAAAGACAAGCTGCATATTGATTTCATTTTTGTCATAACCTTGAAGTTATTTAGAGATCACCACACTTTCAAAACTGACTACTTGCTTTGATAGTGTAACAGCATCCCAGTATAGTTCTGTAATATTCAATGGGATGCTCTCTAAGGGACAATATAATCACTGGGGAGAGGTAGTTTTCACTTGCAATGCTCTGCTACCTTGTAGAACGGTCTCTCCAAAGGTTTTTAATACCTCCACATGGGTGTTAAAAAATTGAACAATGAATTGGAATACTTCAATGATGACAAAATTCGATTTCACTTTTGTAAGCCAGGAAATCAGTTTTCCTTCTTTCTGTGGAATCTAAATTTGGGGGATTGATGAGAAGAGGCTTAGAGAGAAACTGTCATACATCTTCAGATCCCACTATTTCACAGTGGGGTCTGAAGACAATCTGCTCCAAAAATACTGAAGAGCTTGTTTAAAAAAAACAAAACAAAACAAATTAAAAGGTTTACCCAGTCTGAGAGAATGAGAATTTTTGAGGCAGGTCTAGGGACTCCTTAACATGCTTCCTGTTGTAGTCTTTACTTACCCCGAAATTCGTGGCTCACATGTTCTAATCCTGCTCCCTCATTTTGTAGATGATAAACTTGAGGTACTGAGAGGTTAAGTGATCTGTTCTGTCTAAAATCCGAAGGAGAAAAGCAAGGATGGTATTTTTCGAATAGATTTCGAAGTGGAAAAGAAGAAGGACTTCCCTGGCAGTCCAGTGGAAGACTCTGCCTACCAGCGCAGGTACTGTCGCTGGTCAGGAACCTAAGATCCCACACACCTTGTGGCCAAAACAAAGCAAGACGAAAAAGAAGAGCAATGTTGTAACAAATCCAGTAAAGACTAAAAATGGTCCACATCAAAAAAAACCCTTAAAATGGAAAAGAAGAAAAAGAAAAAGGTATGAGGAAGATAGGGACATTTTTCATAGCCCGTTTCCCCCCTCCCCCCCCATGGCTCTGGGATGACTATATTTATTTCTTTCCATCCTTCTTGAAAAATTCCTTCAGTTGTTCACAATTCAATTGGAATTTTAAATGCTGCTAACCTAAAGTCAGCTTCAAATCATTTGACAAGTAAGACAAGCAAAGTCACAATAACTATTTTCTCAGCATGTGTCATCTTAAGCTGAATCGCAATCAAAGGAGAAACAGAAGAGGGAAAAACAATTTGGGACAAACAACTGAATATATTTAAAATCACCTGTCTCATGGATAATCTGGGTGACACAGTACGCACTTATTAAACTAAAACAGTATGCACTATGAACGATAACAGTTTAGTTCATAATTACTCATCTTAAAATAGTTATTAAACATTTTTGGAGTTAATCATAAAAAATGAGTAAAATATCTTGGTCTCTAAAACCTTAATCTATAAAATTATCATCTATAACAAACACACTAGGTTCTGCTTTAATCCATCCTTGCCTTATTTTTGATAAATAAGAAAGCAACATGCACTTCACATAACATGTACACAGCTGATGTTTAATGATTGTCTAAGACATAAGCTAAGCTTTGTTAAAGGAGATTTTGAATCATCACTTAATTTATATAAATAAAAATATTTTAAAAATTGCTAGTACAAAAAAGATGTTCATGACCCAAATAATCACGATGGTGTGATCACTCATCTAGAGCCAGACATCCTGGAATGTGAAGTCAAGTGGGCCTAAGAAAGCATCACTACGTACAAAGCTAGTGGAGGTGATGGAATTCCAGGTGAGCTATTTCAAATCCTAAAAGACGATGCTGTGGAAGTGCTGCACTCAATATGTCAGCAAATTTGGAAAACTCAGCAGTGGCCACAGGACTGGAAAAGGTCCATTTTTGTTCCAATCCCAAAGAAAGGCAATGACAAAGAATGCTCAAACTACTGCACAATTGCACTCATCTCACATGCTAGTAAAGTAATGCTCAAAATTCTCGAAGCCAGGCTTCAGCAATACGTGAACCGTGAACTTCCAGCTGGTTTTAGAAAAGGCAGAGGAACCAGAGATCAAATTCCCAATATCCACTGGATCATTGAAAAAGCAAGAGTTCCAAAAAAGCATCTATTTCTGCCTTATTGACTATGCCAAAGCCTTTAACTGTGTGGATCACAATAAACTGTGGAAAACTGTGAGAGATGGGAATACCAGACCATTTGACCTGCCTCTTGACAAACCTGTATGCAGGTCAGGAAGCAACAGTTAAAATTGGACATGGAACAACAGACTGGTTCCAAATTTGGAAAGGAGTACATCAAGGCTGTATATTGTCATCCTACTTATTTAACTTCTATGCAGAGTACATCACGAGAGACTCTGGGCTGGAGCAAGCACAAGCTAGAATCAAGATTCCTGGGAGAAATATCAATTACCTCAGATATGCAGATGACACCACATTTGTGGAGTAAAGTGAAGAAGAACTAAAGAGCCTCTTGATGAAAGTGAAAGAGGAGAGTGAAAAAGTTGGCCTAAAGCTCAACATTCAGAAAACTAAGATCATGGCATCTGGTCCTGTCACTTCATGGCAAATAGATGGGGAAACAGTAGCTGACTTTATTTTTCTGGGCTCCAAAATCACTGCAGATGGTGATTGCAGCCATAAAATTTAAAGATGCTTGCTCCTTCGAAAGTTATGACCAACCTAGATAGCATATTAAAAAGCAGAGACATTACTTTCTCAACAAAGTTCCATCTAGTCAAGGCTATGGTTTTTCCAGTAGTCATGTATGGATGTGAGAGTTGGACTGTAAAGAAAGCTGAACACTGAAGAATTGATGCTTTTGAACTGTGGTGTTGGTGAAGACCCTTGAGAGTCCCTTGGACTGCAAGGAGATTCAACCAGTCCATCCTAAAGGGAATCAGTCTGGGTGTTCATTGAAAGGACTGATGTTGAATTGAAACTCCAATACTTTAGCCACCTGATGTGAGGAGCTGACTCATTGGAAAAGACCCCGATGCTGGAAAAGATTGAGGGCAGGAGGAGAAGAGGACAACAGAGGATGAGATGGTTGGGTGGCATCGCCGACTCAATGGACATGAGTTTGGGTAAACTCCAGGAGTTGGTGATGGACAGGGAGGCCTGGCTTGCTGTGGTTCTTAGGTTGCAAAAAGTCAGACCCGACTGAGTGACTGAAGTGAATTGAATTGAACGGAGTATAATTATTCTTATATTCCTTTTGCTGTTTAGTCACTAAGTTGTGTCTGACTCTTTGCAACCCCATTGACTATAACCCTTCAGACTCCTATGTCCATGGAATTCCTCGGGAAAGAATACTGGAGTGGGTTGCCATTTCCTCCTCCAAGGGATCTTCCAGACCCAGCGACTGAACCTGTGTCTCCTGTATTGGCAGGCAGTTTCTTTACAACTGAGCCACAGGGAAAGTCCCTTACATTTCTACTGCTAATTTATGAGATGCTAAGAATATTTTGCAGCTATGTATGTATGTTTTACTATTTTAGATTAAGATAATTTTCCTTCCAGGGAAATAGAATTTTAAAAGTCTTATCCTTTGGAAAGCAATGTCTTGAGAATGTCATGCCAGTTATTTAAGACACTTCCTTTAGGGAGAAAGAAGAAAACAGAAACACATTTTTAAATTCACTTAGGGTAACTGTGACTTGGACAAGGAATGCAGATGTTAGTAATATCATCCTATCTGGATTAGGGTCTCACGCAACACTGCTGGTAGAAATTAATTTTTATTTGATGCTGAATTCTTGATGAAGCTTTAACTTGTTAAGAGTTGTAAGCTTATAAATATGTGTATATGGTGAAATTTTATTCAATTAAGCCTCATAATGCTCTAGGTATTTTATTGCTCTGAAAAGCAGATCTCTTGAACATGTTGTTTCCTGTACCCACAGACTAATCCTCAAAGTGTACATTCATAACAGAATATTAATCTATAATTTTGAAGTAAATCCTGGGGCATTTATTAGTTAAACATGTCTTATTTCCAGTACAACACAGATTTTTTTGTTGACATTTTTTGGAGTATAAAATGGAATTAAGGTCTTTTGATGCCCTTTTTCTTAATTTAAAAATATGTGGAAATGTGACATTAAATAGCATTACCAATGGAAATAAAAGCAGACATGCACTGTTGATGCATATGTACTTTTAAGGAGCCAGTGCAATGACCCAGTGTACTTAATATTATGTATTCATGTAAACGTTTCGTATCTAAAGACAAACTTCCTTGGGGATCTTTTATTCATCTTCCTTGAAATAAAAATGTACCACTCCAATTAAATAATAGAACAATAGGCAATCTTATTATGTTACCCATTTATTTAACCATGAAATCCAACCACAGACTACTCAGGATACTGAACCATAAGACTTAACTAAAAATGGGAAGATAACTGCAGAAAGGTTTACGATGTTACAATCCTTTTGGTGATGGATATTTTATCATTCTGAGGAATACTTCCCCTACCGACTATTTTAAAGCCAAACCTACTGACGAAATCCTAAAGAACTATTACTACTCCTTCCATTTGTTGAAAGGCTGCTACACGTTTAGCACTGTTCCAATATTTTAAAACATTTTTGTCTTATTCAACATCACAGAAGCCCTATAAACTAGGTATGTCATAGTATAAAACTTGAGCTATAAGTGGTAAAAATCAGTCATTTATTGAAAAGGGCATGTTTGCTATGAGGCTAATCTAAAATTTGCCTGAAATCAAATTTCATACTGTATGTTAATGCATTTATGTGGAATCTAGAAAAATGTTGATCTTTTTTCTAGATGCAAAAACAGATTATCTTGTTTGTAAAAGAGAAATAGAACACCGATCAAAAAATAATAGAGCTGGCTGTGGTGTTCATATTTGATCTAGCAAAAGTTGATTTATTCAGTAAGCATTTATAGAATGAGTGTTGCTTAGTAGGCATTGTTAGATGTAAGAACTTTAGGTCAAAAGAAAGAGGAACGATCCCTAGAAAATAGGAAAATCCTGCCATATGCAACAGTATGCGTGAACCTGGAAGACACGATAACTGAGTAAAATAAGCCAGACACAGGAGGCTAAGTCTGGCATGATTCCAACTTATGGTATGTACCTGGAATAGTCAAACTCACAGAAGCAAAATGTAGCGTGGTGGTTGCCAGGGGCTGGGGAGAGGGGGAAGCTGGGGATTGTCCAAAGTTTCATTTATACAAGATGAGTGACATTTTTATATATAGCTAATGATACTGTCTTATGTACTCATATTTGTTAAAAATGCAGATCTCATGTTGTATTCTTACCATGATTGGAAAAATAAAAATCTTAAGAGATACTATCATTGCTGTTTCAAGGCTTACAATTCAGTTTTGTATCATATATATATGTATGTATATATACATATATGTATCAGTTCAGTCTCTCAGTTGTGTCCAACTCTTTGCGACCCCATGTCTGCTTAGCTTAAGTAGACATTTTTAAAGTTTTAGTAGCTCCTAACTGAGCGGAGAAAGCTTCCAGAAACTGCCCCCTAACTGCTAGAAATGACATAGTGGAAGTTGGAACTATCAAACTAGATCAGGAACACAATAGAAAAATTCCTTTCACAGTTGGTTTTTCTTTGGCTTTTAGGTTGTAAGAGTCTAGGAGATTGCTAGCGTTCATCAGTTCATCAGATACCCAAGCGTTCCCTTATACTTCAGAGACCTCATGTGTCTAACTGGGTAAAGGTGGTGATTTATCACCAATATACTGGAAGAAGAAGTGAAGTGATGAGTCACTCTGGTTTAAGGCAGCCAGAGATGAATAGATCTCTTCACTTCATTCTCTTTTCTCCTAGTAGAGCTGGAAACAATTTTATGTAAGATGTTAGATGAAGAAGGTAGAGTTGTAAGATGGAAATAACCTGGGTTCTTCAGTCATTACTTAGAACAGAGTTCTTTTTAAAAAATTTTATTTCATATTGGAGTAGAGTTGATTAACAATGTTGTGTATTTCAGTGTACAGCAAAGTGATTCAGTTATACATATACACGTATCCACTCTTTTCCAGACTCTTTCCCCATATTGAGCAGACTTCCCTGTGCTCTACAGAAGGTCCTTCTTGGTTATCTGTTTTAAATATAGCAGTGTGTACATATCATGGAGATGCATCACCTCAGTCATAGTGGATGTGATGTGAATGAGAAATACAGTTTTTATGGTAAGCCTGTAAAACTGGAGGGCTGTCTGTTGCAGAAACTGGCATTATTATTCTGTTAATATATACAGCTATTATTCACTTTAGTCCAAATCTCAGGACTGATTTCCAGGTGGCACTAGTGGTAAAGAATCTGAGTGCCAATGCAGGTAGACGTAAAAGATGCAGGTTCGATCCCTGGGTTGGGAAGATTCCCTGGAAGGGGGCATGGCAACCCGCTACAGTATTCTTGCCTGGAGAATCCCAGGGACAGAGGAGCCTGGCAGGCTGCAGTCCATAGGGTTGCACAGAGTCAGACACAATGGAAGCAACTTAGCAAAGCACACCTTGGGGAAAGCTTTTATTAGTTTCTTATTATAACTGCCTCCCTGGCCTGTATGCTATTACAGCTGTATGACTTTTTTATGTCATTTGTGTTAACTAGTTGGTAGACTCTATCTCTTGTAGATCATGAATATAGAGTGGCTCTCTCCCTTCACAGATTTTTTTTTCTTCTTATCTTCATTAAGTTTGGAAGAAATGGAGCTCTGATGACATCATATGGGGTTATATTTTACTCTTTAGCATTTGAGTTCAGCATCCTGTCATTTAGAATTCTTGATTTTTGTACGTTCTCTGACAAACAACATTTCCCTTTTATCTCAGTTCCTTCTTCCCCCAAATATCAGGAGACAAGAAATGAATTCTCTGTCAATGCAATCTTAAATAATGTATAGTCTAGCACATTTAATGCTATGATCTTTAATATATTCTTTGTACCTGACTCCAGCAGCTATATAAAGATCTTGCATCTTGACCCAGTTATGACCACAGGAAAGGCTCCAATCACTTAAGAGTAAGGGGATAGTATTTGTGTTAATATAAAATTTCCATTGGAGGCAAAGTCAATAAAAAGAATAGAAACCAGGCCTTCAAATGAGTGGAACATAGTATTTCTGGAATGATGCAGTAAGGACAATAGAAATCCATTTCTCTATAAGAGTGGTGAGAAAAACATTGATTGTTAAAAATCATCTCTTCAGAATTTGGGAAATTATCCAAAGAATTACAAGACTTCAAGAAAATGGCAGAATATTGATTAAAGAAAGCATGTTTTGATACACAACATTAACAAATTGAAGAATAAAATCAATATGATCATTCATCTCGATAAAGCAGAATGTTTTTGCCAAAATTCAACATCCATCATACTTGACAAAAAAAACAGTAAGTTTTATAACCTGCCCTCTTCTATTCCAGTAATAGAATAATACTTACTTCTACTGTAATGAATATCATTTTTATCTTAAGTCTTAGGAGAAAATTTCCAGTTCAAACCTGAAAAAACTGCTTTACTCTTATGTCTAAACAGATAACGTAAAGTGGGATTAGTATCTGTTAAAATAATACTGTGCAAATTCTATGTTAAATAAAATGAATAACTGCAAAGTTTTCATTTTATTATCCTAATTTAATTTAGGTAATTTAATTAATTAGACCAACATATAGAGAAACTTTTTAAATTTCAATAGAGGCAAAAATTATGAAATGCTTATTTTAAGGGTACAGCTTATAATAGTAGGAAAATACTTTTGGCCACAGCCCAACATTAAATTGTTAAAACAACAAAGTAAAGCACATTGAACAGAAATAATTTTGAATCTCAAATCTTAATGTTAGTCTCCATTTTATCTTAATGCTATTAAACTAACATTTTTAAATTATCTGTCAGCAGTATTTTCTGGCTATAAAATGTCAGCAGTTCCAAAGGTGGCAATATTTAAAAAATTACACTGTTTTGAAGAAATCTTGTTTTAAAAAATTTTAATTTCTCAGAATCATTAAAATTAGTTGAAATTGAAATTTTGTCACATAAAGGTGAAGTTGTCCTTTTAACAAGTAAGAACACTTTTCCTGTGTGTTTTATGTGTGTGTGTGTATGTTTTAAATTTATTTATACATTATCCCTCTGTCCCTAAAAAAATATTATTTATTTTTTGGAAACAGGATGCCTTTCTATTTGATTTTGTACTCACAAATTCTGTTTGATAATTATGAGGTATATGGAAAATAATCAGCAACACAGATTCTTAATAACGTTCTAAAACCATTATTATCAAAATGCATATCATATAGCATAGCAGTGGAATCAGATAGTATTTATTAATTGTATCATACAGTTACAAACAAATTTACATATTTCCTGTAAAAAGCAACTTATTTTTCTTGTACTTTTCATCTAAGCTTTTTTGTTCAAATAAAGTTACAGCAATTTATAATTTATGCTCTCCTGACATACTTCAAAGATTTAAAACCACCTTCTATACAGTGTATTCTTTTTAAAACATACATATTTCTAGAATTGCTTTATTATCTGAATTATTAGAAGGACAGAAAAAATGTCACGTTTTTTTGTAAAAATAATTTTCACTTCCATAAAAGAAATGTAAACGTATCACATTTTGACCCTCTGGTCCTAAGAGGATAGGGAGTCTTCATCTTTATTCTCAATACCCATTATAGTTTATAGCTGTTGTTTCCAAAATGCTTAATGTAGGAAGAAAAGGAGAGAGAATGGAAGGGAATGGAGAAAGGAAAGGAAAAAGAAGAGAGAGAAGGAAGGAAAGAGGAGGGAAGAAAGAGAGAAATGTAGGAAGGAAGGAAGGAAGGAAGGAAAAAGCTGGCTTAAAACTCAACATTCAAAAAACTAAGTGCTATCCAGTCCCATCACTTCACAGCACATAGACAGGGAAAAAAATGTAAACAGTAACAAACTTTTTTCCCTTGGGCTCCAAAATCACAGCAGATGGTGACTGCAGCCATGAAATTAAAAGACGCTTGCTCCTTGGAAGGAAAGCTATGACCAACCTAGATAGCGTATTAAAAAGCAGAGACATTACTTTGCCAATAAAGGTCTGTATAGTCAAAACTATGTTTTTCCAGTAGTCATGTACAGATCTGAGGTGGACCATAAAGTGGGCTGAGCACAGAAGAATTAATGCTTTTGAACTCTGGTGTTGGAGCATACTTTTTAGGGCCCCTTGGACAGCAAGGAGATCACACTAGTCATTCCTAAAGGAAATCAGTCCTGAATATTCACTGGAAGGACTGATGCTAAAGCTGAAGCTCCAGTACTCTGAGCACTTGATGTGATGAGCCAACTCACTGGAAAAGACAAGGATGCTGGGAAAGATTGAGGGCAGAGGGAGAAGGAGACGACGGATGATGAGATGGTTGGTGGCACCACTGACTCAGTAGACACGAATTTGAACAAACTTTAGGAGTTAATGAAAGACAGTGAAGCCTGGTGTGCTGCTGTCCATGGGGTCACAAAGAGTCAGACATGACTGAGCAACTGAACAACAACAGGCCTGAAATATAATTCTCATTCATCTATAGCTGTTGATATTCCATTTTTTGCTTAAGATCAGGTTCAAATTTGAGTAAATTCTATACATTGTCTGATTTCCAGTGGATGTAACTGCTTTGTGCATATCTTGTCTAAACTTACCCTTGTGTAGGTAGACTTCATTCTGAAGCAGGCTTTCTCAGTTATTAAAGATAGCAATTTCAAGAACTAGAGAGTAAAGGGTAGGGGGGAGGGAAGAGGTGGGGGGAGAGAGAGAGAGAGAGAGAGAGATATGTACTCTGCACTTCCTCTCAGAATCTGTATCAAACCCTAAAAGCAAAATCAGCTAGTTAAAGGAATGAAGTATTTTTGTTGTTGTTGACCTGATCTTGCACTCAAACTCTGTGGTATCAGAAACACATAGTATAAGAAATGGTCATTTTTCTTGAAGAAATTTATACTTTCTTGAGTAAAAGAGCCAGATACCTATTATATATCACATCCTAAAAACAATTCGGTGTAGGTCAAAAGAAGGCAATGAATAAATATGAGCTTCACAGATGAATAAATAAAGGAATGGATTTCTATTACTATAAATAATTGCTTCATAATATCAAAATAGATGAATAAAGGAGTGGGTTGCTACTACTATAAATAAATGTTTCATATTATCAGCATACATTAAGATGAAAAGGACATATCTTAGAATTATACCCACCATATCATAAGAATGTTTGAACATCTTAAACCATTTAGAAATTTTAATTTTGTTTCATATAAATGCCAAATAATAGGCTATGAATATTAAACTAATTTTACTCAACTATGGCTTTCTTAATCCTTTCTAAAATTTGATTGAACTTTTTGAACTTATACTAATTTGCCTGGAAGCATGACTTGCATTTTAAAATAAATGTATATCAGATTTTTTAGGTTGGGTTTATGCCTTAATTTTAAAAAAATTAAAGATATTTCTTTTTTTTTTTTTTTTACCTTTTGGACAAAGAATATATTTGTGAAGAACTGAAAAGACAAAGAAGTTTGGACTTGAGGTAGTAAATTGGTAAAGAAGTAACACATTTTGTTTATACAGCCTTCTTGGCCCTGAACTTCTTATCTCTGGAGATAAGGATGTCTCTTTGCCTTCTGGTACAGAGAAGTTTCCTTTCACAGGGGAGATTTATTTCCTACTTTCAAGGGAGCAAAAGAGAATCAGAAGGTCCTCCTCACATCAGCTGTTTCTTAAGTAACTTTAATTCAAAATAATCAGCATGTCAAAGTGACATATTTTGGGGCATCCTGCCCTGACCTCTGTTACTGCTAATCCATATGTCATGTTTACCCCTGTCATTTATTGTCTGGCTGATTTAATCTTTTAGCCACTTCTTTTTTTTTTCCCTATACGTGATTATCAAATCTCATCTGAATTTATGCTGATTCATTATATGTGTCAGGAATTTCTGATGTTCAGCAGTGATTCGTTATACATATGTCAAGCACATATAATTTGCACATAGAAACTGCTATTAAAATATTGAATGAATAAATGGATATATGAATAGTAAAATAAAGTTCAAATGGTAAAAGTTATTCACAATCCATACTGGATAATCTATACCTCCTGCTGCTGCTGTCGCTAAGTCGCTTCAGTCGTGTCTGACTCTGTGCGACCCCACAGACGGCACCCCACCAGGCTCCGCTGTCCCTGGGATTCTCCAGGCAAGAACACTGGAGTGGGTTGCCATCTCCCTCTCCAATGCATGAAAGTGAAAAGTGAAAGTGAAGTCGCTCAGTCCTGTCGGACTCTTAGCGACCCCATGGACTGCAGCCCACCAGGCTTCTCCGTCCATGGGATTTTCCAGGAAAGAGTACCGGAGTGGGTTGCCATTGCCTTCTCCGAATCTATACCTAACTGCTCACAAACTATCTGCTTATATTTTTGCATCAGTTTAAAAAAATTGTGGCACTTTCCCTTCCAAAGCTTCCTGATGCCTCTTTCATTCTCTGTCTTGTTCAGATATTATATTACCAAAGTAGTTCTTTGATCAGAATTGACGGTTCTTCAGTCTACAGGAAGTAACTTGCCTGGGCCTGGATACCTGTCATTTTAATATCCGCCCTTTATCTAATTTGTGAACATAGGTTCAGTGGTAAAGAATCCGCCTGTTAATGCAGGAGATGTGGGTTTGATTGCTGGGTTGTGAAAATCCCCTGGAGAAGGAAATGGCAACCCACTCCAGCATTCTTGCCTGGGAAATCCCATGGACAGAGGAGCCTGCCAAGCTCCAGTCCATAGGGTAGCAAAGAGTCGGACACCACCCAGCAACTAAACAACAACAAAACTGTGAACATTCTATTCTTTCCTGCTTCTACTTCTTTCTCTTTAATAAACTGTTCTTTAAAAAATTCTGTAGTTTTAGTACTTGTTCAATCATTCCTTCATTCATGCCATCTCAGTTAATTTGAGGCTTTAGCTTTTAACATTATTAGCACCAGCCTTTATATTAAAGATATTTCTAAACTGAATAATAGTACCAGCACAATCTGACAAATGAAATATCACTCCATTTTAAGTCTATGTTATGTATATTGCAGTAATATTTTTCACTTCTTCATGGTCAATCATTTCAAGTGTAACATACAATATAAATGGTATAAACATGGAAAGTTACAGTATGGATAGATTATTTTATTTGGTTTTATGGTGTGCTCATTTGATCAGTTTGCATTTTTGATTATACAGAGTATTCTATAAACTCTAATATTCTTAGCAATGGATTTTAAGTACATGATTAAAATGTGGCCTGATTTTCCAAATTAAAATTACAACTGGATTTGTCAATTTTTTGACATTGTATCAGGAATGATATCATACTTTCACCATGTTTGTAAATGCTTTCCATATTTCCAGCATCGCTGTATAGAGAACACGGTTGGCTGCTTTAGTACAATACTGGATTAAGGCACCAACAGTAGGTCATATAAATATGTTTGGAGATCTTTGCTACAAATAACCATGGCAAAAGGCACTAGGGTAGTATTGTTAATAAATTCATCTTTTAAGTGATACTGGACTTGACAACAAATTTACTATAATGTTTCTCTGCATCCTTTATCCCTAGGTAGTTATTAATTACCTAATTTGTTTTCATCAAATATCATTCACAAAGTCAGTGGCTCAACTGGTGAAGAAGCCTTCTGCCAATGGAGGAGACACAAGAGACTTGGGTTTGATTCCTGGGTTTGTAAGATCCCTTAGAGGAGGCAATGACTACCCACTCCAGTATTCTTGCTTGGAAAATTCCTTGGACAGAGGAGACTGGTGAGCTTCAGTCCATGGGGTCACAGAGTCAGACATGACTGAGCCCACATGCATGTATGCATTCATTTCTAATGGACAGTGTGTATTCCAACCAGAGTGACTCTTGATTTATTTGCAGCAATGGATATGGAGACCTGCGTTGGTATATAAGAAGATGTGTATTTTCTAATACTGACTTAAAAACTGATAACAAGGTTGGATTTCATATCACTCTTCTACTGTTGTGTTTTCCAGATAAATAATATCTCCATGTTGTACCATCTATAAACATCTGTGTATAAAATTGTCCAGTGTCCAGATTTAGGCAGTAACAGTGTTGAGGATGGGATCATAAAATCACTCTAGCTTGGGGTTTAGGACATGAGGTTAGGAACATAGAGTATGCAAGAAGTCCTCTTGGAATTGAGTGATAACGGATGAGGATTGAAGATGCAAATGAAGGAAGCTTTAGAGGTCATGATATTAACACAGCACAGAATCACAGTATCCAGATGGTACTTAGTACCATTATGTTGATTAGTGAAACTGGCTTTTTAACACAGTCTTCTGTTTTCATTTCCAACCACATGTTCACTGTCACAAAACATTGCTTTCAATTCCAAGAAAAAATTTCCAAGAAAAGTAGGTGACTACTTTTAAGGGTAAAAGGTGTCTTAATATTTGCTATTCCTTTACCATAGATCCATATGTGTCCTTTGGTGAATTAAAAGTATATTAAAAGTGACAATTTCTACCAACTTTATAAATAAGTTTCCAAACTAAACTAGTGTAGGATAAATCACCTCCAAGTTTATTCTAGAGCTGACTATCTTTATGATTTGGTGCTTGTGACACTGCTATTTAACTATAGATTTTCTATGTTACTAGTATCCTAATTTTATTTATTTGTATTTTAAAAAATTAGTCTATGACTTAGGAACATTAGGATTAACTATGTGGACATTAATCACATAATTCTTCCTTAAAATTTATCTTCCCCATTCCCACACAGACAAATCACTGCAATGACTAGAGAAGCCTTCTGGCATAGAAATATTCTAATTTAAGTATTATTTTTATTTTTTTGCCAGGATGACCTAATGAGAATAAAAATATTTCTCAATGACAGGTATATTACCTAAATATTAATAAATAATTCAAATAATATGGGACTATTCCTCAAAAGTTAGATACACAAACCTGGACCAATCAATGTGTTATTTCAGTGAGACAGAAATGTGATACACTGTGATATGCCAATAGACAGGGAGTGCTAGTATGAATTTTCATTGGAATATTACTGAATTCTTTATATTTTCCTTTCCATCTGAAATAACTGGTACCTGACTTGAAATGGCATGTAAAGTATCCATTCCACTTTCTAATAAATAGAAATGTTTCCCTTTTAAAATAACAGATTTTCTTTGTCAGACTGAGTCTCCACCATTTGAAAAATGCATATGTTTCATACAGTTATCTAGAAACTCCTCTATTGGGAAAAAAGATACATAATTCCCCGAACTGGAGGTGTGAATGAAAGTTAGATAAATGTTGATAGCTTTAAAAAGTGGTTCCAAGTGAAAATATAATAAAAGAGTCAGCTGTTTATATCTCAAGGTCAAGATTGTGAGCTTAAAAAATAAGTTAGCTACATTGAGATCATATTCTTTGAGGTGTGCTTCCTGTTTTGAAGGGTAGTCTTAATGTAATGCTAGGAAGGATTGGGGGCAGGAGGAGACGACAGAGGATGAGATGGCTGGATGGTATCACCAACTTGATGGACATGGGTTTGTGTAAACTCTGGAAGCTGGAGATGGACAGAGAGGCCTGGCGTGCTGCGATTCATTGGGTCGCAAAGTCGGACACAACTGAGCTACTTCACTTTACCTTTTCACTTTCATGCATTGGAGAAGGAAACGGCAACCTACTCCAGTGTTCTTGCCTGGAGAATCCCAGGGATGGGAGAGCCTGGTGGGCTGCCGTCTATGGGGTTGCACAGTCGGACACGAATGAGTGACTGAACTGAAGTGAACTGAATATAACATCATGAAGTAGCTTGTGCTAGGAAAATCTGACCAATTAGTTCTTATTGAGAGGCAAATGGTAGATTCTTAAAAAACATTTCCATTGGGCACAAACCAAAAAAAAACCAGTAACTTTTAAAATGGCCTAATTAAACTCATTTTATAATTACTTAATATTTATTGAACAACTACTATCACCAATACTGTGAGAGATAAAATGGAAATATAAATGAATGTTATGTCTCCTATCTCAAAGTGCTCCAGGCAGGTAGAGACAGAATGAAATCGGCAAACATTTAACATATAATATCAAAGGAAATGCAAGAAGAAAACCTTCTAAAATTTTATTTTGTATTGAGGAAACATTTTCTTGAAAAATTATGTAAGTTTCACATGTACAATATTCTATTTCTACTTCTTTATACACTAGAGTGCTCACCACCAACAAAGTAACAAAGGAAAACTTAAATGCATTTCTGAGGGTACAATTAGGAGTGAATAACGGGCCTCAGGGAAGGCTTCACAGAAGGTGGATATAAGAAAGTTTTAAAGGACAGGCAAATTTTAACAGAGGGAAAAGTTGTGGTGGTATTCTAGGCATGGAAAACAGCATGAAAAATATTCCAAAGCATAAAAAAAAATCATAGTTTGATTTTGAGGATGATATAAGAAGCTCCACATTGCTGAATGAAACACTAGTGCAGTGCAAGGAAAAATGAGAAGGTTGATTGTAGAAAAGCAAAATGTGGAGGCAGAACATGAGAGTAAAGGCCGGGTTTGAGTTATGAAAGGGGGTCAGTGGCAGGGGGAAAGGGTACTGGAGAGCTTTAAGTACAGAGAAACATAATTAGTTTTATATTCCAGAAGTTCCATGTTGATATCACCATGGGGATTTCATTTATAAATTCACGGGCACACGCATGCTTAAGTCGCTCAGTCATACCAACTCTGCGACCCCATGGACTATAACCTGCCAGGCTCGTCTGTCCACAGGATTTTTCAGGCAAGAATACTGGAGAGGGTTGCTATTTTCTTCTCCAAATAAATGCACATTCTTGTGTAATTTTAAGGCAAAAAATAGATATTACACCATCAAAATAACAGAACACTCAAAATAGGGAACTGATTAAGCTAAGTTTTACTGAAAATGGGGTTTCCTTGATAGCTCAGTTGGTAAAGAATCTGCCTGCAGTGCAGCAGACCCAGGTTCGATCCCTGGGACAGGAAGATCCCCTGGAGAAGGAAATGGCAAATCACACCAGTATCCTTGCCTGGAAAATCTCACGGACAGAGGAGCCTGGTGGGCGGCAGTTCATGGGTCGCAAAGAGTGGGACATGACTGAGAGACTAACACTAGTGAATACTAGCTATTTAGCTTCAGAAGGAAGAAATTTTCATTCTATTTATTCTATGGAAGTTTTACATATGTTTGCGTGTCCAGGGAAATTCATACATTGAATCCTATTTTTTTTTTAATCTTTCCATCTCTTAGTAGCTGATGATTGCATTCCATTTTTAAGCTAATACTAGGTCTTACCTTTGAACCCAGTTATACGATACACTGTCTGGGGCATGGTGTTCAGTAACTGTTGAACAAATGAATGAATGAATAAATCAAGTTCAAGTCAGTTGCCAGGATGTAGCTATTGAATCCAACACCCTCCTATGTTCTTCGTTAGCAAATATTTATTCCATGTCAAAACTGAGTGCTGCTTTTTCATCTACTCGATATCACTACCTTGTAGTTACAGGTAGGCAAAGAACCAATGTTTGTGACTTTTAAAACATTTGTATGAAAACCAATGAGATTAGATAAAAATTATTTACCACATTAGCATTCCAATATGTTCTTTTTTTCTGTAGAAGATAAGTAGAGCTTTAGTGAACATAAGGATGAATTTCACATAATTCTGTGTATACCTTTAAGCACATATCTATATATTCTGGCAGGGAAAAGAGTGTCAACACCAATGAAAGGGGAACAGGAATAAAGCAAGTGTGCAGAGGTATGATTTCATCAAAGGGGAGAATCTATTTAATCTTTTTTTCCCCTAAACCTATATATGGTATCCTGTTTCTGAAAGTGGCTCAAAGCTCAGACTTTGCCTGTTGGAAGATCTAACTAATAGTTTAGCATGACAAGGGGTATATCCCTTTGAATAGTAAGTGTCTCAAATAAATAGATTTTAACGTTGAACTACTATATTTGATCAATAACAATAACGAGAAGATTCTTGATAATTTTTTTTATTATTGTTTTTGCCATACAATGCCATGATATCACCATGGGTTTACATACGCTCCCCATCCAGAACTCCTCTCCCTCCTCCCTCCCTCCTCCCTCCCCCGGGAAATCTCGATGCACCAGCCCCGAGCATCACTCCTGGGCTGGCGATTGATTAGACATATGATAATTAACATGTTTCAATGCTATTCTCCCATATCATCCCACCCTTACCCTCATCCATAGAGTCCACGAGTCTATTCTATATATCTGCGTTCCTTTTGCTGTCTCGCATGTTGGGTTTTCGTTACCATCTTTCTAAATTCCATATATATGTGTTAATATACTGTATTGTTGTTTCTGCTTCTGGCTTACTTCACTCTGGATAATGGGCTCCAGTTTCGTCCATCTGAGCAGAACTGCTTCAAATGAATTTTTTTTAATGCTGAGTAATATTCCATTGTGTATATGTACCACAGCTTTCTTATCCATTCATCAGTTGATGGGCATCTAGATTGCTTCCATGTCCTGGCTATTGTAAACAATGCAGCGATGAACATTGGGGTACACGTGGCTCTTTCAATTCTGGTTTCCTCGGTGTATATGCCCAACAGTGGGATTGCTGGGTCATATGGCAGGACTATTTGCAGTTTTTTAAGGAACCTCCACACGGTTTTCCATAGTGGCTGTACTAGTTTGCATTCCCGAGAAAATTACTAGAGCTAATCAGTGAATATAGCAAAGTTTCAGGATACAAAATCAACACACAGAAATCCCTGGCATTCCTATACACTAACAATAAGAAAACAGGAAGAGAAATTAAGGAAACAATTCCATTCACCATCGAAACAAAAAGAATAAAATACTTAGGAGTATTTCTACCTAAAGAAACAAAAGACTTGTATATAGAAAACTATAAAACACTGATGAAAGAAATCAAAGAGGATGCAAACAGATGGAGAAATGTGCCGTGTTCGTGGATTGGAAGACTCAATATAGTGAAAATGAGTATACTACCCAAAGCAATCTATAGATTCAATGCAATTCCTATCAAGCTACCAGAGGTCTTTTTCAAAGAATTAGAACAAATAATTTCTCAATTTGTATGGAAATACAAAAAACCTCGTATAGCCAAAGCAATCTTGAGAAAGAAGAATGGAACTGGAGGAATCAACCTACCTGGCTTTAGGCTATACTGCAAATCCACAGTCATTAAGACAGTATGGTACTGGCACAAAGACAGAAATATAGATCAATGGAACAGAATAGAAAGCCCAGAGATAAATCCACACATCTATGGACACCTTATCTTTGACAAAGGAGTCAAGAACATACAATGGAGAAAAGACAACCTCTTTAACAAGTAGTGCTGGGAAAACTGGACAGCCACTTGTAAAAGAATGAAACTAGAACACTTTCTAACACCACACACAAAGATAAACTCAAAATGAATCAAAGATCTAAGCATAAGACCAGAAACTATAAAACTCCTAGAGGATAACATAAGCAAAACACTCTCTGCCATAACCCAAAGCGGGTTACTCCATGACCCACCTCCCAGAATACTGGAAATAAAAGCACGAATAAACAAATGGGACCTAATTAAAATTAAAAGCTTCTGCACAACAAAGGAAACTATAAGCAAGGTGAAAAGACAGCCTTCAGAATGGGAGAAAATAATAGCCAATGAAGCAACGGACAAACAATTAATCTCAAAAATATACAAGCAACTCCTGCAGCTCCATTCTAGAAAAATAAACAACTCAATCAAAAAGTTGGCCAAAGAACTTAACAGACACTTCTCCAAAGAAGACATAAAAATGGCTAACAAACACATGAAAAGATGTTCAACATCACTCATTATCAGAGAAATGCAAATCAAAACCACAATGAGGTATCACTTTACACCAGTCAGAATGGCTGTAATCCAAAAATCTACAAGCAATAAATGCTGCAGAGGATGTGGAGAAAAGGGAACTCTCTTACACTATTGATAATTTTTCTGTTATCATTATTTTGCTTATTCTACATGCATTAGTGATGGTGCTTCAGTCTTTCCAGAAAAAACTCATGATTGGATATAAGATAATAAAAAATAAAAATCTAAATACAATATAACTAGCTTTCATTTTAATAGAAGTTGCACATTTAGGAAAAATAAGACCCGAGCATTTGCTATTTGTTCCCATGATCATTTATTTATATCACACACTTTTATTAAGTGCCCACTTTGAGTCCTGCTCTACTTTTTATGCTTGATATATACCAGTGGGCAATGCAAAGAACCTTTAGGTTCATAGGCATAAAAAGAAAAAAAGATAAACATAATAAATAATGAAATAACTACAGTTTATGAGAATACAATAACAATAACTAGAGCAGAATAAAGAGACTTGAGTGTGCCAGGGCTGAAGAGTAAGGTGAAATTTAAGAGAGAATGGTCAAGGATACTTGAGCAGAGGTGGTGATGAGGCCACTGGACTTGCAGATATTTGAAGTTAAGAGTGTTCCAGACAGAGGCAACAACCACTGCTAAGTCCCTGTTAAGAGTGGAGCATGCCTAAGGTATCTGAGGCAAGAAGGAAGCCAACATGGCAGAATCTGAAGGAACAAGGGAGAATTGCACATGAGGGTGTGCAGAGTTAAGGGGTGGACGCAGATCATGGAAGAATTTATAGGCTATTATATGGAATTTGACTTTACCATTAATGAAATGGGGAGCCATCTCAAGTTTTTTAAAGCATAGGAGTGAAACGACCTGACTTCCATTCTCAAGTATTATTTCAACTACTATTAGAAATGAAATATAAAGTAACAAGACTAGAATTAGGTCAACCAGTTAGGAGGCAATGGGAAAAATACAGGTGAGAGATAGATGTTTATTAATACATCAAAATCAGGGAGGTAAAGGAGAGAAAATATGAGTAGTTAGTTTCTGTTAACAACATTTTAATTTGGTTTAATTTGTTCTTATAAGAACTTAGCTAAAGATGACAATCAAAATAGCCACATAATGCTAAAACACTTACTCAAAACATTACTCAAAAGAACATTACTACTCTCTTCAGGCATATTTGCATTACCTTGCACATGGATGGTGAACTGCTTGAGTATAGAGAGCAAATTTCATATATTACTCTACTTTAACTGTACAAAGTACTCAGTAAACATTCTTTGATTAGTTTTATAAATGAAGATTTGAGGAAGCTTTCTGAAAATTTTCGATTTTGTTCAGTTATCATATTCATTAAGTCTTCTGTGACTAAAACTTATGAGATCTAACATGTTTTATGAAAATAAATGCTCATGATTATTTTAATAAAATAGCATGATGACACATTAATTCACATAAATGTTTTCATCAATTATAATATTATTGTGGTGAGAAAACTTAATATTCTTTATATTCTTGATGAAAATATGCAATAAAAAGATATTACTGGTGAAAAAGAAATGTGAAAAAAATAATGAAAGACTGAAATATTAGTTTAAGCTTAAATGTGCCCATGAAAGAGATGTGAATTTAAGTTAATGAGATATTTTTAGGAACGCTGAACAGTATGCTTTGTTACAGTTTTGTTTTTCATAAAGACTTGAATATTAGTACAAAGGTAAATATAGTTACCTTTGCCTTTACAGTTTTTAAAATTTATCAATCTTTAGTAGAAAATAATGTCCAATAGCTTCTATAATTTACAATATAAGGAAATAAACCAATTATACAGATTCCAAATGTGAAAACAAACTGAAAAATATGTGCCCTGTTTTTACTTTCTGTATAGGGCAATATACACTTCAGCATTGATCTCGGGGGATACATATTGTCGTAAACTAAAAACAAAATATTCAATACAAACCATAATTTGAATTTATAAAGTGAAAATTCATTTAATTGTGTTAAGCCTAATTTTTCTCTTTTATTCAGTTCAGTTCAGTCGCTCAGTCGGGTTCAGCTCTTTGCAACCCCATGGACTGCAGCACGCCAGGTTTCCCTGTCCATCACCAACTCCTGGATCTTACTCAAACTCATGTCCTTCAAGTCCATGATGCCATCCAACCATCTCATCCTCTGTCGTGCCCTTCTCCTGCCTTCATTCTTTCTGAGCATCAGGGTCTTTTCAAATGAATCTGTTCTTCGCATCAGGTAGCCGAAGTATTGGATTTCAGCTTCAACATCAGTCCTTCCAATGAATAGTCAGGACTGATTTCCTTTACGATGGACTGGCTTGATCTCCTTGATGTCCAAGGGACTCTCAAGAGTCTTCTCCAACACCACAGTTCAAAAGCATCAATTCTTTGGCATTCAGCTTTCCTTATAGTTCAGCTCTCACATCCATACATAACTACTGGAAAAACCATAGCTTTGACTAGATGAACCTCTGTTGGTAAAGTAATATCTCTGCTTTTTTATATGCTGTCTGTGTTAGCCATACCTTTTCTTCCACGGAACAAGCATCTGTTAATTTCATGGCTGCAGTCACCATCTGCAGTGATTTGAAGCCCCCCAAAAATAAAGTCTGTCACTATTTCCACTGTTTCCCTCTCTGTTTGCCACGAAGTAATGAACCAGATTCCATCATCTTAGTTTTCTGAATGTTGGGCTTTAAGCCAACTTTTTCACTCTCCTCTTTCACTTTCAGCAAGAGGCTCTTTAGTTATTCTTTGCTTTCTGCCGTTAGGATGGTGCCATCTGCATATCTGAGGTTCTTGACATTTCTCCCAGCAATCTTGAGTCCAGTTTGTGCTTTATCCAGCTGGCATTTTGCATGATGTACTCTGCATGTAAGTAAAATAAGCAGGGTGACAATATGCAGCCTTGATGTACTCCTTTCTGGATTTGGAACCAGTTTGTTGTTCCATGTCCAATTCTAACTGTTGCTTCTTGACCTGCATACAGATTTCTCAAGAGCAGGTCAGGTGGTCTGATATTCCCATCTCTCTAAGAATTTTCCACAGTTTGTTATGATCCATACAGTCAAAGGCTTTGGCACAGTCAATAAAGCAGAAGTAAATGTGTCTTTCTACAATTCTTTTGCTTTTGATGATCCAACGGATGTTGGCAATTTGACCTCTGGTTCCTCTGCCTTTTCTAAAACCAGCTTGAACATCTGAAGTTCACAGTTCACGTACTGTTGAAGCCTGGCTTGGAGAATTTTGACCATTATTTTGTTAGCATGTGAGATGATCTTTTATTATTTTATTTTAATCTAAATGTCTTTTATCATTTTGGTCTAAATGTCCATAATATTAGTGAAGGTACATAATCCAGGAAATCAAAAGGGGTAAAGGAATTATGGAGAAAGTAATTTGACATGTCTGATACAAAAGAAAGAATCTTGCTTGCATTATTAAGATGACCACACTTTTGACTACATGAAGCTCAGACTATAAATACTTTTACATTAATATTTAAACTTCTGTGTAATTGAAACCAGAGTTTCTCTAGCTAAATAAATAATCACAACATTAGCAACTATACATGATAAATTGGAGACATTTAGGACACAAGACAAAATAATCAGTAATTTCTGTAGAACTTCATGTAACGTAAGTAGTCCAGTTTAAAAGAACTTTTGAAGCATATGTTCTTCCAAAATCTGAGTTTGTTGGATAATTTTATAATTTTTTTCTTCTAAAAAAATCACCTTTAGTATCTTCCACCAAACTGATAATAAGATGCAATCCTAAAAATATTTCAGCAGCATACTTGTGGGTTTTCTTATTTGTTTGTTTTTGGCCTAGCAAAATTTGCAAGCAAAAATTTAAAAAAAAAATTGGGTTGGCCAAAATGTTTGTTTGGAGTTTTCTGTACACTGGTATGGAAATATTTAAACAATTTTTTTTACGAACCCAATAAATAATAATAAAAATTTTTAAAAACTGAAAAGTTTTATAGACAAAGGTATTTTAATCTTTGACTATTTCACTATGTAGTGGAAAATAATTCAAGTGGAATCACATGGAGATTTCTCAAAATTTTGGACAATCTCAGAAATAAATAATATGAAGATAGAGAAATAAATTCTGAAATACCCATTGATTTCAGTTTATTATGAAAACTGTTTAATGCAAATATACATCTGAGAGCAAGCCAGCTCATTAAGGTTATATGATGCTGTACCCTTAATATTTTTATTTGAGTATAGGTCAGTTTAATTCCAGGATATCCACCTTTGTCAGGCAACATTTCCTTATAACACCCCATCTTCACTAAGAATGAAAATCATCCACAAAAGAAATCCTCAGAAATTTGGGTCTGTACTTCTCTTTAAATTGCATAGAACATCTTTCATGCCCACAGATATTTTTACATCTAAGACAGCCTGCAGTTCTGCTTGCCAACATAAAACTTGTTTCACAAATTTTTCAGCAGCTGGTATGATAATGAGCCAGTTTTTATGCAAATTAGTGATCATCCTAATCAATTTTTAACTACAAAATTAAAATTTAAAATTTTTGAGTAAATTATTTTTAAATAGAGAAAAGCTTTATCAAATTTATTTATTTAGCTCATGTCCCAGTATATTAAAAAAATATGTTTAAGATCTATTTCTATGAAGTAGAGAAAAGCTATCTGCTGGAGGTGTAGTTTTTAATTATGCGCTATATTGAAAGGTACATTTTATTTTTTAAACTAATATTATTACAAAATGATAAATTTTCATTAATATAGTGAGGTTGCCACATTTTTGTATTATCACTTTAAATGCAATATATTTAATCATTTATTTAGAAAGACAAAGAAATACCACAAAATAAACTTGCTACTCTTGATGCTGATTATTCCTTCTAATTAACTGAGCCAACCTTTTGCAAACCACAAAGTAACCAGCTATTACATGTATCCAGTTACTTACAGAGTACAAGTTACTTTATTTTTATTCCATGAATGACTGTTCTTTTGAAAGTAAAGGATAGTTCTTATTGATGGGGCTTATTGGTCTATGGCTGTATTCATATGTGTAAGGACCTACTTTCTGAATTTTATGTCCTGGAATATAGTAACATATTCTTTAAGGTGAAGATAACAATGGATTCAATTTTGGCATAAGGTTTTAAACAGGGAATAAAGTATATTGTTATATTCAGTTTTTATCTGATCAGCATACATTTTTCTGTAAAATATGGACTATACAGTCCATGGACTTCTCTAGGCCAGAATACTGGAGTGGGTAGCGTTTCCCTTCTCCAGCGGATCTTCCGGACCCAGGAACGGAACTGGGGTCTCCTGCATTGCAGGTTGATTCTTTACCAGCTGAGCTATCAGGGAAGCCTGTAAAATATTAGTATCATACAATTGGGTGTACCTTTGTATTCAGTCATTTCTAAAGCAATGAGAGATAAATTTTGAATTTAAAAATGGGAAGATAAAGCAAGATTTACCTATGATTTAATATTACAGACATTTCAAATATGGATTGAGTATACTGTAAAACACCAATATTCCATGTATATAGGAACTTTTTATTGTAATAAATTTAAATAATTAAATTAATCCCTAATATTTAAAGATGAGCAGAATTTGATATTTTTGATAGATTTAATTTAAACCTGCACTTTGACACTGTAGACTTGGATATGGACCTGCTAACAGAGTAGATACGTTAGAACTAAAAAATAAAAACATAACTATTTTATTTCTGACATTATCATTTGTTTTTCCTTCTGCTCCCAGATTCAAAGTCAACTTACTGTCCAAATGCTTTTTTCTCAGTCCTCTGAAATCTAGAATTTAGAATAGTGCCTAGCATAAGAGTCTCAGTATATATTTATTGCTTAAATGAATGATAATGAGAATGGTTTCTTTCCTTATCATTATACTAAAAATGCATCTTTATTTTTCACTGACTTTTAATTTCATTTATGTTGTCCAGTTGTATAGAAATGTATGTACATATTTTTTTCTGTTTTCTTGAGACATTGATGAACATAGATGCAAAAATTCTCAACAAAATATTAGCAAAATGAATCCTACTATACATTTAAAATATCATACATCATAATTAAGACTGACTTATCCCTGAGGAGCAATGATGTTTCAAAATATACAAATAAAAAAATGGGACACAGTACATTAACAGAATGAAGAATAAAAATCATAAGATTATCTTAATAGATGCTCAAAATGCATCTGACAAAATTTCACATCTATTCATGATAAAATTCTCAATAAATTAGGTATATGAGAAATATAACTCAACATAATAAAGGCCATATATGACAAACCAACAGCTAACATCATGTGCTGTACTCAGTCACTTCAATCATGTCTGACTCTTTGCTACCCTCCAAACTGTAGCCCCCTGGGTTGCTCGGTCTAGGCAAGAACATCTCTTCCAGGGGATCCTCCTGACTTAGGGATCCAACACACATCTCTTGCATCTCCAGCACTGCAGGCAGATTCTTTACTGCTGAGCCATCAGGGAAGCCCCAGTTAACATCATATTCAATGGTAAAAAGAATAAACCTTTTTCTTTAAGATTAGAAACAAAGCAAAGATGCTTTCTTTTACCACTCCTATTCAATAAGGTACTGGAAATTCAGGTCAAAACAATCAGGCAAGAAAAAGAAGTAACAAACATCCAAATAAGAAAGGAAGAAGCTCAGTTGTCTCTGTTTGTAGACAACATCTCATATAGAAACCCTAAAGATTCTACTGGAAAAAAAACCATAGAAATTCATAAATCAATTTAGTAAAACTGCAGGATACAAAATTAATATACAAAATCAGTTGCATTTATACATATTATCAACAAACTTTCCAAAAAAGAAATTTTAAAAAATCCCATTTACAACAGCATCGAAAAGAATAAAATACTTAAGAATAAATACAATCAAGGAAGTAAAGATCCATATACTGAAAACTATGAGACAGTGATGAAACAAACTGAAGAAGGCATAAATAAATGAACAGGTATTCTAAGTTCATGGATTGGAATTCATCTTGTTAAAATGTCCATACTACACAATGCATTCTTTATAATAAAATTTAAAGCTATCTCTTCTCTGAAACATAGGAAAACTGATGCAGAATCCTAGTTTAAAAACTACCCATCTCCTGAAACATGTTTTGGAGAAAATATATCAATGCTCAGCATGCCTATAGATGCCAGCCCAGGCACAGTGATATTTACTTTCTATAGCAAGACTTAACATAAATGGAATGACTAATAAATTGCCTTCATTATTGATGAGTCAGAGACTGGGTGAGTCTGTGTCTACAAATAAAAGCTACTTAAAACATGCCATTGGGCAAGACTGGGATTGTCAAAGACTGAGAAGTTGAGACACCTGGGAACAGCTAGGTGTGTGTGTGCATATATATATATATATATATATATATATATATATATGATGTAGGTATGGAACTTAAAAAAGAGAAGTCTAGTTACAGAAAGTATTTTAGGTTGCTTAAGTGCTTGGGTTGTATTAGATTACTGTTCATGATATTTAGTCCTTTACCCAATCTTACATGGAAATAAATGTCCCTGCTTCATTATATGGGGCTTGGCCAAGTGTCTTGCTTTGACAGAACGCGAGCAGTTGTGATAGCATGCCAGTTCTAATTCTGTCCTTAAGAGATATTACGTTTCTATCGGCTGTTTTGCCACGAAAAGAACATGCCTTAGAAGATAATGGTCCCAGGTAGGTTAAGAGACATGTAGAACAGACCTGAATGAAGCTTAGAACTGATAGAACCAGACCAGTTTAGATAAGTGATGAGGATGGTAATTGTAGTTCTAAGCCAATGAGCTTGGGAATGATTTGGGTTTATAGCATTGTGACAATAATTGGGTTATTCAGTGCTCACTTTATTTTTAAATTAGCACTATATTTTAAAATTAGCACTATCTTCCAGTAGAATCTCCTCAGGACCTCGCATTTATTCCTGCCTTGCTATAATTTCAAATTGTGACTTTTATCGTACTTTTCACAATCAGGAATTGACAGAGCTGTGCGGAGCGGTGGAGAGGGACCATTAAATGGTGGTCCCTAGTGTTCTCAAATATAAAGACAATCTAAATGATAGAAAAAAAAAACAGAATTTAATATGAGAATCTACTTAGATGGGTTGGAAATATAATGCTCAGGTATTATAAGAAAAGTGTGTGCAAATAACTAAGAGATTACAATGTGACAATTAGACTCAGGGTAAGGTTGTATGAAAATGATGGAATAGAAAGACTGCTGGTAGAGCAGTTCTGATACTACAGATTCTCTTCTGACTCACTCGGAATTCGCACTTGGAATTCATGTTTTACACACAATCTTAAATGCTTCATTGGCACAACATTAAAGTAACATATTATTAAATATGACTGTACCCTGCTTTTCTGTGAAAGATATGCTATTATATCTCTCTCTACCTTTAAGTTCTGCAAATTAGCTTGACTTAAATCCAAGAAAGCACCAATATTCATACATTATTAAATTTATAAAGCCCTGAAGTCAGTGTTAAGATCATTAATTTTCATTAGTCTCAAAGGAAATATAAACTTCTTGGCTATATTTCCTACAATAAACAAAACTATTATAAGCAATTATTTGACAGAATTTATAAAAGTAATTGGAATATGGTATACCAACTTAGAATAAAAATAGTCCTATGCTTATTACAAAGCAGTTTAAGTAAGTTATTTTTCTATGTAAAAGTCATGAACACTTAAATTCTGTTACATTTAGAATGCTATACTTGGTATTATGACTATAACAGAAGTATTGTGTTCCCTAAAAGGTGTGGCTTAGAAATCATTCTGCTTTCAGCTTTGTAGCACTAACTTGACTGTCTTTTAACTTCTTTATTGTGGTTAAAAGCAACAGAAAATTTCCAATTATTTAGGCTTTGACTGTGTTAAGCTCTTACTCTCTTTCAGGAAGCTAAGTTCAGTTAACTAAAAAGTCCGTTGGAATTGTCTTTTCAGTGTTTTTTGAAGATGTTCTTCCCTTTCCTGACATCATGCTGTCTAAAACCTTTAGCACATCTTAAAACACTGCAAAGACCACTGAGGTGCTTGTGCATGTTTAGTATTCAGTAAACGTTTATTGTGGAGAATGAATCAATGAGTGAATGAATGATTACTAGCCACTCCCCCCAAAAAAAACTCCTATGAGTTTCCATCTTTTACGGCATTAATTCATAAATCCTTCTTATTGTGATCAATCAGATCTTTAGGACATCACTTAATTACCTTTCCAATTTCATCTCTTAATATATCAAACACAAACATCAATTCCCTCTCATGAGTAAAATTCACTTAACAGGTGTATGGTTTGCTGTCTTAATCAGAAGTATCTTCCCTCAATTTTCTATTTGGAAAAATCCTATTTTTCCAGCAAGGTCCATTTCAACTCTTCAGCATAGTAGTTAAGAACAGACTTTGATGCCAGACCACTTTGGAAAATTTTATTCAGTTTCCTATAAAACTAAGCATATGCCTACTATGTGGCACAGGAATTCTATTCCTAAAAATTTACCCAAGAGAAAAGAAATGTCAATAAAATCAGTGTGAAAAATGATTATGGTAAATGTATTCATAATAGTCAAAACAAGAAACAGCCCAAGTATCCATCAATAGGAGTATGGATAATCATTATACACTTGTATTCATAAAATAGAAATAAAAAGAAATAAACTATTCCAATAACATGGATGAATTTTAAAAGTATTATTCTGAGTGAAAAAAAAGACTTAGTAAAAAGAGCACTACGGTATGATTTGGGCTTCCCAGGTGGCTCAGTGTCAAAGAATCTGCCTGCCAATACAGGAGACTCAGGAGATAGGGGTTTGATCCCTGGCTCAGGGAGATCGCCTGCAGGTGGAAATGGCAACCCACTCCAGTATTCTTGGCCGGACAATCTCATGGACAGAGAAGCCTGCAGGCCCCCATCCATGGCGTCACAAAGAATCGGACACAACTGAGCACACATGCACAGCATGGTTTAATTTATATAAAGTTATAGAGAAGTAAAAATTGATGTATGTTGGAAAAATAAGAACAACTATCACTTGGAGGGGTGATGTAGATATTACCTGAGAAGATGTAATTTTCTGGAGTGATGTTTTCTGCAGTGTTTTATGTCTAGGCAAGTGGTTGTGTTACAACTCATCAAATGATATATCTAATTCTTGTTGATTTTCTTTTATGTAAGTTTTACCTCAAAAGAACAAAAAAGAACTATGAATGTATATTGAGTCCCAATGAATTAAATCTATGCTGAAGTGCTTAGGGGAAAAATGTACTGATGTATGCAATTTATTTTGAAATGCTTCAACAAAATAAGACAGATTTATGGACAAGTAGAGTGGTGGAAATATAAATTGATCTGTGATAAAACAATTATAGTAAAATGTTAATGGCTGAATCTAAATGGTGAGTATATGCACATTCACTAGAAGTTTCCTCATACTTTTTGTATATTTGCAAGTTTTCATAACAAGTACTGGAAAAAATTTAATTACTAGTTTTAGAAATCACCTTAATTATTACTTATTACTTTAATAATAATTAAATAATAATGTAATAATTACATTCATTATTAATTATTACTCTAATTATTACTCTGCTATTTGCAGGGTAGTAATTTTCTAAGTCCCTATTCCATGTACATTCAGTATTTGGCCTTTTACTGTAAGAAAGAACTGTTTCTTCTTTCATATTATTGCTTTATTTATTATGAGTATGGATTTATGTATCTTATTCTATTTACTGCTATACTACATGATTGTAATTATTAATTTTCAAGTTTGAAATGCCTAATGTTTAACAAGTTGGAAGTCTTTTAACATAGCTATTTCCTCTGACACAAGATACTTCCAAGCTCATCTTGTATTTCCTTTGTCTCAGACTTAGATTCAGCCATCTCAGAAACACTGATTCTTTTGAGTGCAGAATGATATTTAGAGACTGAGGCCTTCTTTCTAGATGCGTTCATTGCTGCATGTGTCTTTGTTCCTAGGCCCTTTCAGGAGAACTTCATTAACTTAATAGATTTAAATTACATATTTAAAAATGAGTTCATTCTGATACTACTAATTTCACTGCAACCTTAGGGTGCTCTCTTTGCATTTGTTGGTCTTCTTTGACTTCTAGCACTGCATATTTGTCCTCCACCAGTGAAGACTCTGCCGTTCGAAAACATTAATATAGTACACATAGCTCAAATCCTCTCACATACTATACATGTGTAGTATCTTCAGGGGAGGATTCCTGGGTAGACAATGATGTTGTCAACTACAAATTGGTGCTTGCCTGTCAACTGCTAACTGGCACTTGCCAAGAGCATTCAGCGACTGAACAACAACAACAAGGGCATTTGCCCCGTCTCTGCTGCTGCAACTGCTGACCTTCAACACTCCCTGAAGGGAATGCAGGGTGGAGAGTGGGGCACTCTGTGCCCCAGGGAAACTGGTAGAATAGGTCTTTAGATAGTTAGGTATTTTCAGAAACTGATTTCAAGATCCCAATCCTTGTGTCTCCTCACATTTAGAAAAGCACTAAATCCCTTCCTGGTGACATCAGCTTCTCGGGACTGGCAAAAATCTTTTGTAAAATGAGTGCTTGATTGCATTGCCCTCTCTGTTCACCAGAATCTTATATATTGACCTTCCGTAACTGCCTCTTTGGAGTAGTCTCTCAGCTATCTGAGGTGCTGTATCCCAGGCTGCAGTCCGCATTTTACCCCATATAAAGCTTCACTTGAAACTCTCATGGTGTGCATCTTTTTGGTCAACAATGTGAACTCGGGTAACTATTCCTTTCTGAATCCCGCTGCAGTTACCAAAGGGAATCTCAGAGAGGGAGTTTCTGAATATGAGTTGAAAACTAAAGCAAGACACTTTAAAAAAACTCAAGAATTTTAACTGGGAATAATGAAGGAAGATATAAATGATACTCTTTTTCTCCTTAAAAATGTTGCATCACTTCAAAATAATAAAGCTATACCTTTCAGAACTTCCTAAACACACTCTAATTTGCAGAGCAAGGAGTGAAGTCCTCAATAGACAGGGATAGAGCTTATCACTTTTCTTTTTTTAACACTGTGAAACAGTATAAATGTGAAAACAGCTGGACTGGAAGTCATACAGAAAATAGCAACTTCAGAAAGTGGAAGAGCAACTGGGAAAAATCTCTAACATTGAGGAGCAACACTAAGAAAGAGGCTGAAGACAGCATCACTTTGTATCTAGTGAGATCCTTTTCTTATTAAAAAAAGGGGGGGATATTAATTGAGCATTAATTTAAAAAATGAGAAATAGAAAAACAAAAAGATCAGTAAATACAGGAGAATATAACAAAAGTATAAAGCCAAAATTAACAAGTTAAGAAATTGAAAAAAAATCAAAAAGAATCTGTCAATGAAAAACAAAACAAAACACCACCACCAACAAAAAGATAACATATACAGCACAGGTTTGGTTGGGATCAGATGGTGGATGAACAGTAGAGCATTAGTAGAGATTGGAAAATGGCAACTGACGTCTACAGTGGCGAAAAATTGGACAAAACTGTGATTTGCCATCATTTAATAAAGAAACAATATGATGAACCTGGGTTCCGGGAGAGGGTTTCTAAAAATAGAATGTTATTGGTTTGAGTTTGTTGGTTTACCTGCATTTTATAAGGTGTCTGCCAAAGAAGAGTTGAGTTAGGAGAGAAATGGCTCATTAAAAGAAGAGACCAAAAAAAAAAAAAAAAAAAAGCTCAGGAATTCCAGAATTTGTAGGGCTGAGAGATACACTTTCCCTTCTCTAATTGGTAAATGAAATTACAAAACAAAAAATGTTTTGAGCAACTTCGGTGAACAAAGTGAGGGAATGATAACCCTAACTTTTGTTTTAAACTAGTGTGTGCTTAGTCACTCAGTTGTCCGACTCTTTGTGACCCTTTGGACTGTAGCCTGCCAGGCTCCTCTGTCCATGGGATTTTCGAGGTAAGAACTGGAGAGGGTTGCCATTTTCCTCCTCCAGGGGATCTTCCTGACCCAGGGATCGAACCCATGTCTCCTGTGTCTCCTGCACTGCAGGTAGATTCTTTACCTGCTGAATCAACTCAGATATAATAAATTAGCCTTTCACCCATCAGATCCTCTGAGTTGTACAAAATATCTCTAGGAGAAGAGACCAAAGGCTTAATCTAACAGGTATCTGATAAACTCAAATTACCTATGATTAAATCTAAAGAGAAAGGTATGTCTTGAAAAGAACTGTGAGTTCTTTTCTGTTAATACACAGAGTGGCTTAGAAGCAAATAATTTTTAAACTGTTTTGAGAACTATACTTCTAGAAGTACCTTCAGTCTGATTAAGTTGACAGACTATTTTAGGCTGTCAAAATTTCCATTTCATATGTGACCAAGGATGATATTGAAAAAGAAAACATTAATTAAAGAGTGGGGCACTCAGAAGCCATGGAGAATCAATGACAAGGACATTACTTTTAAGGAGGAGGACCATGACCTCTAACTAACATTTCCTCAGTGAGCCCAGGAACACTTTACAAAGTTATCCCAGTGAGATTTCAGAATTTCCCTGGACTACTGACTACTCTGAATGGCAGTGTTTATCATAGTTGTCTTGTTCCTGTTCTACCATCATATGCTGGGTTTGCGTTGAGTCACTTGGGGAAGGCATCTCCAGAGCAAGAAGAGCCACACCTGATTTGTTTCGGACAATGAAAAGTGAGTGATGTGACATACACCACATCTAAACAGAAGTTCTATTTGCAATTGTGTTGGCCTCTTGTCTTCCCTTTTTCTAAGAGAACAGGTGGGTTCCATTTAAGATTTGTGTCTTCGGGCAAGGTCCTAGGATGAAAAGACACATGGAGCCAAACTGAACAGAGTCAAGTAGACTGGAGCCAATTGCAACTGCTGAAGTGTAATATGAGTGAGAAATAGACACGTGTCGTGTCATTATTGAAGGACTAGTTGTGCAGCAGACTCTGTATCACAAACATTGCTCGAAAGCAGACTTTAAAGGACTCCATAAATACTGCGTTAGTATGCACAACTCTCATTTAAAATTTAGTTAAAATAAAGAAGAGTCTCTATTTTTTCCCCCAAAGTAAATAAAGACGAAGAAGAAAACCTACATAGGAAGATTATTTTAGTAGCTCTAGGAAATAATGTGAAAGAATTACCTCTGAAAGGTAACTCGGCCCAGATGGCTTTACAAGCTGATTCATTTCAACCTTTGGAAGAAGAGATACATTCAAGGAGATATATTCATACTAGTCAACAATTTAGCAAAACATAACATCTTCCCAATTCATTTTGTAAAATCAGCATAGCCATAATAATGACACCTAACAAAAATATCACTCACAGAGAAAGAAACTCATAAAGAATTCAATTTGGATAGGAATGCTATGTGCTGGATTGGCTGTTTTCAATGATACCGCTATTACTTCCACAACCTTGTACTGATGGACTCTTACGGTTTGCCAATAATATAGAGTAAGGTGAAGTCATCACACTCAGTTCACACAGCCAATGCAGTGGCTTCTTGAAATTCCCTGTGAATTTGGGAATTTGCATGTGCTATACTGCTTGAGATGCAAGTTGTTAGTAGCTTACAAGTAAAGTTGTATTTAGAGTAAATTATAATCTTGAAGCAATTCACAAACTAATATATATTCATAGTTACTGAAATCCAAAAGCAAGCAAGAGACACACATAAGAAATATGTCAATAATGTGGGAAAAGAAAAATCACAAAAAAGCAACATCAAAAAAGATACATTGCCAACAATATCAAAAGTTGACTCTTTGAAAAGACTAACAGACAGATGTTTAGAAAAATTGATTAGAAAAAAGAAAAGGCTAAAATAAACAATACTAAGGAGAGGTATATATAGCTACAAGTATCCACAATTTAAAATTAAAAACTACTAACAAACTTATCACAACACACTAAAAATTCAAAACAAAAAAAAAAAAAAAAGAGAACAACTTAAAAGAAATGAGTCACCAAAATGTACTCAGTAAGAAATGGGTAACTTAGAAGAGTGATGACAACAAGATGGCAACATAAGTTATTCCTGACTTCATTCACCCTAAGAAGAACCGCTAACATCTATTCAAGAATAAGACACCAATGAAAGAATCCTAGAACAAGAGGCTGAGGCAGAAGTGACTCCCTCCCCCAGAGATGAAGACACACTGCATTAGAAAGGTAACAGACAAGACAGACTGCATTATAAAGGTAACAGAAGCAGCTACATGTTGGCTGCATTCTCCCTCCACTAGGACAGCACCGCATCACCAGGCTCTCCCTCAAATCCCCTAAGTGCCTCCTTTCTGCTACTAGTCACCCCTGCTCCCTTCATGCAACCCTGACTCTCCCTATTATCAATCTCCTTTGGTTAGTGCTAATTATAGATGATTACTCACAGAAAATTAAATATTTTAATATCATCATTATTTAAATCAAAGATGAAAGAAAATGTAGGCGAGTGGAATCATCCAGGGAGATCATGGAAAGAAAAAAAGATAAAAGGACCAAGGATAGAGCCCTAACCATTAACATTTATAAAGAAAAAACAATAAAGAAAATGGATAAGGGGTTGCTAAAAAGAAAACTGTAAGCATTTACTTTTATAAAAGAGAACCACTGATTTCAGCATGGGTGACCTAAGTACTTAACTGTCATCTTGCTAAGTCATTTCAGTCGTGTCCAACTCTTTGCAACCCTATGGACTATAGCCCACCAGGCTCCTCGGGCCAGAATTCTTCCAGGCAAGAATACCCGAGTGGGTTGCCATGCCCTTCTCCACGGGATCTTCCTGACCCAGGGATCGAACTCATGTCTCTTAAAGTCTCTTGCACTGGCAGGCAGGTTCTTTACCACTGGTGTCACCTGGTAAACCCTAACTGTCATCTTAATTTAAGAGAATTCCAGCACCAACTAATCTTCTTGAGTTGTTCTGGCTATGTTTCAATGAGAAAAGCAGTCATTTGTCATATTTTATAAAACAACAACACTAACAAAAATGAACAAAACTATATATTTGCATATCATATGTATATATAGACGTGTATAGATAGAGAGAGAGGAAGAGACGGGAGAGAAGGAAAGGAAATTTTGTAAGAACACATATCAAATAGTTAACAATATTTATTACTATCTCATAGAACTGATGGAAAGGAAAAGAAACTCAAACACAGGGGCTTTAACTTTTTAACTTCTTACCATTTACATGTTCATATTTTGACACTTATTCAATGAACAGGTATCATTATTGTATTAAAATAATATAGAATTTAGATTAGATGATGAGACTTGAATAAATGTGTAGTGAGATTTTTAAATGAATCAAAGAAAAAGCATAAAAGACATTACATGCAAAATGAATACTATAAAATATTTTGTTTTTAGACCACTACATAGCTGTAAACCCAAATTAATGCCTGGGCACAGTACCTGACATATATGTCAACTGAAGAAAAATGTACAACTTAAAATTGTCAGTTATGTTTTTCCAAGGACTTCACAGAGCACTATAGCCTGGAAGACAACTTTTCAGATACTGTGAAGAACTGTTTCAAAAGGCTAAAAAGCCAGCATATATAGGAGTTTTTGCTGAAAAAAAAAAAAACATCTTGTAGTCAAACATCAAAAGATTACTGCTAATCACAAAAGACAGACTTCTCAAGTCACTGATTTGTAGTGCTTTTCCATGTATGGGAAAGGGAGCGTCCTGGTGGTTCAGAGGGTAAAGAATCTCCCTGCAATGCAGGAGACCTGGGTTTGATCCCTGGGTCAGGAAGATTCCCTGGAAAAAGGAATGGTTTTTCTAGTAATCATGTCCATAGACCATAAAGAAAGCTGAGTGCCAAAGAATTGATGATTTTGAATTGTGATGCAGAAGAAGACTCTTGAGAGTCCCTTGGGACAATAAGGAGATCAAACCAGTCAATCCTAAAGGATAAACCAACCTTGAATATTCATTGGAAGAACTGATGCTGAAGCTGAACCTCCAATACTTTGGCCACCTGATGCGAAGAGCTGACTCATTGGAAAAGACCCTGATGCTGGGATAGATTGAAGGCAGGAGGAGAAGGGGACGACAGAGGATGAGATGGCTGGATGGCATCACTGACTCAATGGACATGAGTTTGCTCAAACTCTGGGAGATAGTGAAGGACTGAAAGCCTTGTGTGATGCAGTGCACAGAGCTGCAAAAAGTCAGACAGGATCTATCAAGTGAAAAACAACAATGTATAGGAAGACATAAGAGTCCAGAGTCTGGGGTCCTTGGAATTTTTCGTTAGATGTGCATCTTAACTATACAGAGCCACTATCCAGCACAGAAGGGTTCCTGATTTTCATCCATCCTAAATTGCCCCCAGGAGGCACCACTGAGAGGCTGCTGCAAAGACTGATGGATTGATTGTGGACAATATATATTGTTTATTGGATTAGCAGGCAATATTCTCTGTTTTGCGGCTTCCTAGGTGGCACAGTAGTAAAGAATCCATCTGCCAAGCAGGAGATGTGGGTTTGATTCTGGGTTGGGAAGATTCCCTGGAGAAGAAAATGTCAACCCACTCCAATAGTCTTTCCTGGAGAATCCCTTGGATTCTGAGGAGCCTGGTGGGCTAGAGTCCATGGGCTTGCAAAGAATCAGACACGATTTATCGACTGAGCAGGCACATATTCTTTGTTTATTAAAATGGCAGGTGACATTCTTTGTCCATATATATATTATTTTAGAAGTATAATATTATATAAAAGAAATTTATGATTAAAAAGTAACTTAAGGGATTTCCCTGGAGGTCTAGTGGTTAAGGCTCCGTACTTCCACTGATGTGGGATCAACCCCTGGTGGGGGAACTCAGATTCCATGTTCCATACAGTATGGAAAAAAAATTTTTTTTAAAGTGATACCGTTTGTTGGTATTTTCAGGTGTCAGAGTTATTATGGCTTTATCTACAAAATGTAGAAATATTAGCAATTTGATCCTTGTCTACTGTTTTGAATGCTTCACTATCTTAAGCAATAGTTTAAAAATTTGATTCGATCCCTTTGACATTAATGAATTCAGTTAACCCCTCCTCTACTCACACAGAGATCAGATAACCTGGTTAATTGCCTTGCTTTTTACCTCTCAGTCCCTCATGAGTCATGAATAATGAGGATCAACAGAATTTTCAAAAGGCATTTTGGGATTGTGCAGACTTTATAACATTTTGAGACTATAGACTATATATCAAATAACATTTGGCATGGAGGGTAAAGAATAAAATTTTTATTAGAATGAAAAATAGAATTTCCACAAAATGCTAAAGAATCTAGAGGGGTAGAAAAATTTCTTCCTCCCCCAAAACAGGAGATGGGTTAATATAATCTCATGATGTGAATTAATTTCAATATTTTCCCTTGAATTGTTTTTCTTCTTATAATGTGAAAATCTTTAATGTCTCAGACTATCCTTGGGAATGAATGGATGAATCTTGTGAGAATTGCATCCTTTGCATTGTCTTGTGGGACACCATTTACATCCTTAGTTAAGCCGTTAAAAGGCTTATTGGTTTGGGTTGCTATTAAGATTCTACTCTTCAATGGCCCAAAAGTGCATGGATCTTTGAATTATAAAGAATTCTAAGTTATTAAAATTTTAATTAAACAAATAATTAATTGTTCCTATGTTAACTGGCATTGTGTCATGCCAAAAGGTAGAATTTTGAAAATGAATATACTCCCATGATGTGAAATGATTTCAATATTTTCCTTTAGCATTGAGCTTTTAAAACTTCTAAAAATAATCTTTGAACTGTTTTTCTGAACTCTTGGGAGTTTTTGCATAATACTGCCAGTTTGAGAGATTTGATTTTAAAAATACTATGATAGAAAGTTGTGGCAAGTCAAGATTCCTCTCCCCACATATGCTCCACACATGCTTAAGAGAATACTCACTTATTTTCTCTTTCAGACCTTTTATTACTTTTTAAAATGAGAAGTATCATATTAATTGCTTAAAAGTAGGTGTCAAATTCAGAAGATGATTTGGATACAGGCAGGTATTAATTTACTGTATCTAACAGATGCCTCCCGACTATGTGAATTTAGACAACCTAAGTCTCAGGTTTTTCTTCTGCAGTGTATCTAAATCATAAGGTCGGTGTAAGGGTTAAAAAATAGGCATATTAATTATTCTACACATTCCAAAGGCACATACTCAACATCAAATCAATACTTACTAATATATAAGAATACAGCATTGTGGGCTTCCCTGGTGGCTCAGTGGTAAAGAATCCGCCTGCCAATGCAGTGGTATGAGTTTGATCCCCAATCTAGGAAGATCCCACATGCCTGGGAGCAAGTCAGCCTGTGAACCACAATCCTTGAGTCAGTGATCTAGAGCCTGGGAGCCAAAACTCCTGGGCCCACACGCTGCAGGTGCAGAAGCCTGCATGCCCCAGAGCCTGTGCTCCACAACAAGAGAATCCATGGCCATGAGAAGCCCACATTCCACAATTAGAGAGGAGCCCCTGCTTGCTGCAACTAGAGAAAATCCCTTGCAGCAACAAGGACCCAGGACAGCCAGCAACAAATGAATAAATAAAATGATTAAAAACACACAGTGTGGCCATAAAAATGAGTCTCCCTTTACCTGTAGCTTGAAATATTCTTCCATGTTCCGCTCGTTCCCTTCTGTGTGCTGCCTCTTCCTCCTACACCAATCCCATGGGGGTAGTCATATTCCTACTGTATGACAAGAGAAAGCACTCAGTATGTTAGTTAAAAGATACTAGCAATTGAAAAGAAAAAGTTTGAAGGATTTTGTTGTTTAATTTTTTTTAATGATACTGTTCACCTCCATGACTGGAGTTCCCAGAATCTCCTTCTGGAATCTTTACACCCCTGCTCCACTTGTTCTTTCTTAAGTACCTAACTGTGTGGTAACTCTACACTTATCTTTTTCTTAAAATCTATACATTCACTAAAGGCTTACATAAATGAATGAAAAAAAGGAAAAAGCCACGTCAGTTCAGTTCAATTGTTCAGTCCTGTACCACTCTTTGTGACCAACTGGACTGCAGAATGCCAGGGCTCCCTGTCCATCACCAACTCCCAGAGTTTACTCAAAATCATGTCCATTGAGTCAGTGATGCCATCCAGCCATCTCATCCTCTGTCAGCTCTTCTCCTCCTGCCTTCAATCTTTCCCAGCATCAGGGTCTTTTCAAATGAGTCAGCTCTTCACATCAGGTGGCCAAAGTATTGGAGTTTCAGCTTCAACATCAGTCCTTCCAATACTCAGGACTGATCCCCTTTACGATGTACTGGTTGGATCTCCTTGCAGTTCAAGGGACTCTCAAGAGTCATCTCCAACTTGACAGCTCAAAAGCAACAATTCTTCGACATTCAGCTTTCCTTATAGTCCAACTCTCACATTCATACATGACTACTGGAAAAACCATAGCCTTGACTAGATGGACCTTTGTTGGCAAAGTAATGTCTCTGCTTTTAACTATGCTGTCTAGGTTGGTCATAGTTTTTCTTCCAAGGAGTAAGCGTCTTTTAATTTCATGACTGCAATCACCATCTGCAGTGATTTTCAAGCCCCTAAAAATAAAGTCTCTCACTGTTTCCCCATCTATTTGCATTAAGTGATGGGACCGGTGCCATGATCTTAGTTTTCTGAATGGTGAGCTTTAAGCCAACTTTTTCACTGTCCTCTTTCACTTTCAAGAGGCTCTTAAGTTCTTCTTCACTTTCTGCCATAAGGGTGGTGTCATCTGCATATCTGAGGCTATTAATATTTCTCCCCAAAATCTTCATTCCAGCTTGTGCTTCATCCACCCCAGAATTTCTCATGATGTACTCTGCATAAGTTAAATAAGCAGGGTGACAATATACAGCCTTTATGTGCTCCTTCTTCTATTTGGAACCAGTCTGTTGTTCCATGTCCAGTTCTAACTGTTGCTTCCTGACCTGCATACAGATTTCTCAGGAGGCAGGTCAGGGGGTCTGGTATTCCCATCTCTTTAAGAATTTTCCAGAGGTGATCTACACCTCTACACCATCAAAGGTTTTGGCATATAAAGCAGAAATAGGTGTTTTTCTGGAACTCTGTTGCTTTTTCAATGATCCAGGGGTTGTTGGCGATTTGATCTCTGGTTCCTCTGCCTTTCTAAAACCAGCTTGAACATCTGGAAGTTCACAGTTCATGTACTGCTGAAGTTTGGCTTGGAGAATTTTGAGCATCAATTTACTAGCCTGTGAGATGAGTGCAATTGTGTGGTATTTGAGCATTCTTTGACATTACCTTTCTTAGGGATTGGAATGAACACTGAACTTTTCCAGTCCTGTGGCCATTGCTGAATTTTCCAAATTTGCTGACATATTGAGTGTAGCACTTTCACAGCATCATCTTTTAGTACTTGAAATAGCTCAACTGGAATTGCATCACCTCCACTAGCTTTGTTTGTAGTGATGCTTCCTAAGGCCCACTTGACTTCACATTCAAGGATGTCTGGCTCTAGGTGAGTAATTACACCATCGTGATTATCTGGGTCATGAAGATCTATTTTGTACAATTCTTCTGTGTATTCTTGCCACCTCTTCTCAATATCTTCTGCTTCTGTTAGGTCCATACCATTTCTGTCCTTTATTGAGCCCACCTTTGCAAGAAATGTTCCTTTGGTATCTCTAATTATCTTGAAGAATTCTCTAGTCTTTCTCATTCTATTGTTCAGGAGAAAAGAAAAAAAAGCCAGCTAGATCTGGGTTTAAATATCTATTCTGCCATTGAAGTAACTGTGTGACTTTTTGCAATACATTTTTTTCCTTTGGGCATCACATGTGTCTAATGGATAAATTAGAAAAATTACCTCATTAATTAATTGAGAAGATTAAATAAGCTATTTTAAAGCCCCCTTGTGCTTAGTGGGAAACTTAATACCAACTTTCTCTTCTTTCTCATTGGCTTCAAGACATAAATTAGTACCAATCATTTTTCAGGATATTATTCCACAAATAATTTGTGACTTGTAACTTTGTACATGCATTTTCGATAGGTGTCACACATCAGTGTAAACATGTGAGGAGGGGAACACTGGTAGGATACAAAAGGTCTTCCTGGTATAAACTATCCCTGGAAGCATACAGAAAACTTTGTTTCCCATAGATATGCCTAATCCTGATTATGGAGAACATAGCTCTACTTATTTTCTTAAATTCTTCTCAGTTGTTATTGGTATTATTTGTACTACATTTCAATTTTTTATATATACATATATATATATATATGATATATATCAACATAAATATTTGCCTGTCACCAACATGTGAAGTAAAAGCAAATTATGCAAGATGTTTTGTAAGGTTTCTATTGTAACTCTTTTTAGCTTTTCCTATGAAGCATCTATCAGAGTGTTTCTTTATCCATGTCAGAGGAAGGGCATCCAGAAAATCAAATCTAATTTAATTTTTTCTTAAAAAAAAAATAAAGGTGGGTTTGGAAGAGACTGAGAAACAGCTATCTTGGCTGCATTGAAAGCTGAGGATTAGTAGCAATGTTCTGACTTGAAATTTAGGTCTTGTGATTTCTTTCCAGGAGATTTTTCACTGCATGAGAAACCTGTCTGCAATGGCCTTATTATTTAATTCAGTCTTAATTGGATACAAACCATCAAAATCTGAGGGATTGTTGGAAGGCCTAAAAGTGCACAAAGTTTTCTTTTCTTTTGTTTTTATCGGTAATATCAATCACCTAGAAGAGGGAAATGTCCTTCGCCAAGACACTAAACCTTTGCAGCATATTTTACGTTCGTTATGCATTTCTTTCAAATTTTAAAGTTTCAGGGACAAAAAATTTAATCTCTAAAGTATTTGCCCTGCCTAGGGGACGATTCAGCCATTTTCAAAAGTAGGCTAGGCTTTTGTGCTCAGTGATGTATATTTTAGGAATTCTCCACGTGGCTTCATTAGTATGTCTTCATTGCTAAGAGATGATTCAGGCTTCATCTCATAAGACCCCTTGGAGACAAATAGGATGCTAAGGAACCTACATACGGTGAACACCGGCTCCCTTAAAGTGCCATAATTTGGCCAGGATCCCTGAGCCTTATCAAGCCACCATCCGATGGAGAAGCAATTGCCCGGAGTATTTTCCTGTGCGAAAGATGCAAATAACCGGCTTGGAGAGAAAGCTAGGGAAAAGGTTTCTTTGGGTCACTCACTGCTTGTATTCCGGTCGCCGACATGGGGAGAACATTCAAAGGGTGTGAGGTAGGACCATTTCTATTGTTATCCCGGCTGAGACAAAGGCGGGGCGGGTGGGGGGGAGGAGGAGGGGTGGGCAAGTGGTGCCCATCCTCTCGGTTGCGTGGGTTGGGCAAGGACGGGAGCGATGGCAGGGCGGGATTTGTTTTGTTTTGCTTTGCAGCCGGCTCCCCCGAGTCCATCCCGCTCCCGCCCGGAGCGCAGCGAGGACGCGGCCAGGCAGCCGCAGCGGCCTCTGCGTCAGGAGGCGGCGGGGCGGGGAGGTGCGGCGCCCGGCCGGGCGACCTGGCTCGAGTCCCCTGGCGCCCGCAGCCTCCCCCTCCCCCGCAGCCTGCCGGCGGCCGCAGCTCGGGCGGGCCGGGCACGTGGGCGCCTCCGTCACACCCTCCCTCACACACATACACACACACACCCGCGCGCACGCACCCGCGCGCCTGCATCCCGTGCTCTCTCCCGGGCCGACACACAGGCGCTGGCGAGCCGCTCCCGGCCCCGGCCCGCAGGGCAGCGACCCCCTCCGCCCAGACGCGGGGCCCCCCTCGGCCAGCCGCGCCTGCCCTCCGGACGGCTCCTCGCGCCCGCGGCTCACAGCCACCTGGCCCGACGCTCCGGCCACCGCCGCTACTGCCGGCACTTGGAAGCAGCCCCGAGGCGCCCGGCCAAGGGACCCTGACGGGGAGGACGCGCTCCGACCGCCGAGGGCACGGTTTAGGTAGGGTGGGGCTCACCGCTAGGCACCCTGGAGCCCGGGACCCGGGAGGGGAGCGGAGTTGACGCCTGGATGCCGGCGGGGGCTGCGAGTGCCCGGGGCCCCAGGGGGAGGGCAGGGCGGCTCCGCAGCCCCGGGAGGGCGAAGCCGGGCTCCGAGTCCTGCACCTGGGCAGAGTCGGGGTGGGGAGCGGGGGCTCGGGGCGGCGCGCAGCGGGGAAGCACATGGGTCGGAACGTGCCGCCATCCTTGCTTCCTTCTAGTGACCGCAGCATCCCCGCGAGCCTAGCTGTTTCCAAGTCCAACGAGGGCTGGGCGCAGGGTGGGGTCCGCCTGGGCCCGCCGGGAAAGTTGCGAGGGTCGCGCCGGAGCGAGGCGCCTGCGAGGTTCCGGGCGAGCTGGAAGCCCGTCCCCGCGCGGGTGGGCGGCGGGGCGGGGAGAGCAGCCAGCCTCGCTCCCCGTTCGCTCCCGGGGGCTCTTGCAGCCGCTGAAGGCGGCTCCCCAGGCGGGGTGGCTTCACGTGGCCCGGCCCCCTTTCGCCGGAGGTGCCCTGCGTTCAGCGGTCCCAGAGCGGGGCCTGTCTCCGGCACCAGGCGCGCGGCGCCCCCAGGAACAGCACGGCTTGTGGGTTTCTGCGCCTCCAGGAGTCGGAGAGGGCGTCGGAGAGGGCGTCGGTGCGGGGATTTCAAGAAGAGGATGAGCGAGACGGGGAACCCAGCCCGTCTCTGCGTGCCGCGAACTCGGCGTGTGTGTGCGCGTGTCCCCGGCAGAGGACCGTTCTGGGACTTTCGGTCAGAACGCGCCTTGTAAATATAAACGGATCGGAACCGTCCGAGCTGTCCCGCGGACAGGTGTGACCCACCGGCTCTCCGCGGCCCCGGCGGCGGGAATCCTCTTCCGCGGAGCGGCGCGGCGGCGTGCGCCGCGCGCTCTCCGCGGGCGCGGACCCCGGGCTCGCGCTCCCCGGCGCCGAGCGCTCCCGGTGCCATCCCCTCACCTCGGGCCGAGACGGCGGACCTGGGCGGGGCGGGGTCCGCGCCGGCGCGGTGACGTCAGAGTGTTTGGGTGCTTATGCAAATGAGGCTGCGGCCGGCGGCCGGGACCGGCCGTTTCCCCCCGGGTCTTAAAGGTGCACCCCGGCTCAGGCGGCGCCGTGAGTCTGCTCGCTGCCCAGGAACACGGGAGGCCCGGAGGGGTTGCGGTCCGTGCTGCATTTGGGCTCTGTGTCTCCCAGTTCTTAAAGCACTCTTACACCTGTCATTGCCTGGTTGTCGTCCCGGAAGACAGCGGGCAATGTGTTTACTTTAAGAAATATCATTTTCTGATGAATAACCCAATGGTTACTCGTCGCCTAGTCTCGGTTCTGCAGGAACCACACTCCAGCTTAAGTCTTCAACGCCTAGTATTGGCTTGGACTTGTAGTAGGTGTTTAATAAATACTTGTTGATGGACTCGACGGTGTGTGGATTTCTCTCGTTAAATTTGAAATATTCAACCATCGAAATATTTTTTTTTGCGAATATGGGTAACTTTGCGTCTTACATGATCAATGATCCATCTATATTGGTCAGCGTAAAATATATTATCAATATATTACTGAATTCTTCCACTTTGCCAACAAGGGAAAAGAACAGTGTGTTGTTGTTGTTGTTTTCCCCCAGAAAGACAAGAATTAAGTGTTTTAAAAGGAAGACAACCTCATCATTTGTTGACAAGTTTTCTTTCTCTGATTGCATGTTGTATACTTGATTTGAGAATTACTTTGGTGACTCAGATGGTAAAGAATCTGCCTACAGTGCAGGAGACCCCGGTTCAATACCTGGGTTGGAAGAGCCCTTGGAGAAGGGAATGAAAACACTCCAGTGTTCTTGCCTGAAAGATTCCATGGACAGAGGAGCCAGACGGCTACAGTCGAAGGGGTGGCAAACAGTCTAACACGACTGAGCGACTTTCACTTTATATTTCAATATATGTAACTCGATACTGTATTTTAACGGTATTAAGAAAGGTATTTATGTTTTTAGGAAATAAGTGCTATGTCATCCAATAAATAAAGTAAATCAGAAATACTGTCAGTCTAGTTCAAGTCGCTATAACAAATTACTATAAACTGGATGGCTTATAAATAGAAGAAATTTATTTATCACAGTTCTAGAGGCTGGTTCAAGATCAAGGCGCATCAGATTCCACGTCTGGTGGGAGCCTGCTTCCTGGTACAGAGGATGCTTTTTCGCTGTGTTCTCACATGGTGGAAGGGGCTAGTTAGTTCTCTAGAGTCTGATATTAACCCCTAAAGGCTGCACCTTTTAATACCATCACATTGAGGTTAGAATTTCAACATATATAGGATAGGGGGAGGACACAAACATTGAAACCATAGCAAGTAGTAAAGAATTTTTAAATTGGATGATAGCTGTTTGAGATACCAGTAATAAGGTGACATGCCTTAGTTGTTATTGAAATTTTAAATGAAGTTAAAATAATTATTAAAACCTAAACTTCATAAGCATTAGTTTACCCAGTGATCACAGTTCAAATTTTACTGTGTACATGTTAGAAAATAGGCTTCTCCTGTCATAACATAAGACTTTTGTTTGAGATGACAATAAATTTGCATTCCTTTGAACTCTGGGATAATTAAAAAATCATTGACTTAGAATGATAGACCTGAGACTTTTGGTGATGAAAAGCACCACAAACTTTCACTTCTTAATTTACTTCTCAACTTCTTTTGAAGAGTTCATTAACCCCTTTATTACTGCATACGTATACATGATGGGCTGTGTTAATACATTCCTATGAAAAGTCGATTTTAAAATAGTTTCTGAACAGATGGCATTATTACCAAAATCCATGAGCATAGTCTCGTGTGCAAACATTCAAGGTTACATAGGAGGAATCCTTAGATTTATTTCCAGTTTTGCCTGTGACTTAACACAAATCCTAACTACTCTTGTGGATATATGGAGTAAATAATTTTTAAGAAACAAATTTATCTGCTTATGTGTTAACTTTGACCAATAATAATCGTCTCTTGCTGAACAGCAAGCCCTAGAGACTGTGGTACATGGTAGTTTTAAATGCACAGTACCACTTGATATACTGGGCTTTCCAAGTGGCTCAGTGGTAAAGTATTCACCTGCCATTGCAGGAGACACAGGAGATGGAGGTTCAACCCCTGGGTTGGGAAGATCCCCTGGAGGAGGGCATGGCAACCCGCTTCAGTATTCTTGTCTCGAAAATCCCATGGATATAGGAGCCTGTCCGTCTGAAGTCTGTGGATTAACAAAGAATAGGACACAATTTAGCGACTGAGCACCCACACAGGCATACTACTTGATATAGGATAGAACTGTTTTGAGTTTTGAAGGTCAGTTTATTTACTTATGTTTAATGTCTAATATATCTTTTCACATAAGATTAATTGATGGCCATCTTTGAATAGAATATTTAACTTGGAAGCTTTTCCAACTATCAGATTGGCAAAGATAAAGAAGATGACTGAAGAAGACAGAGGGAACCAGGCACTATGATACTTTGCTTTTGGTAGTGCAAATTGAGACAGCTTTTATAAAGGGTAGATTGTCAATTTTTACTAAAATGATAAAAACACATGTCTTTTGATCAAGCAGTTCCACTTCTAGGAATTTATTCTACAGATACATAAATATCACATACATAAAGTGAGTTGCTTGACCATTTGAAGCAAACTTTCAGAACTAACCTGTATATAGCATTCTCATCCCATGATCTATCATATAATCATTAAAACACACACACACACTAAGCTATTGTATTGAAAGCAAAAGTTTTAAAAGATCTTTAGACTGAAAAATCAAGATGCGGAATAATACATACAGTATACAGTAATAGTGATGTAAAAAGAAAAACATGGGTAGATGGAAAGAAAACACGTAGTAGCTTGGATATACATATTAACTTGATTATATACTGAATATCTGTGGAGGAATTTGGTGACATAGAAAGATAGGGGTGGGGCTAGATGTGCTGGGATAAAAGAGTGGGAAGACATTTTTCACTCTATGCCTCCCATTTTAATGTGTTCAGTCAATTCAGTTCAGTCACTCAGTCGTGTTTAACTCTTTGCAACCCCATGGACTGCAGCACGTCAGGCTTCCCTGTCCATCACCAACTAACTCCTGGAGCTTGCTCAAACTCATGTCCATTGAGTCGGTGATGCCATCCAGCAACTCATCCTCTGTCTTCCCCTTCTTCTACTGAGTTCAATCATTCCCAGCATCAGGGTCTTTTCAAATGAGTCGGCTCTTCACATCAGGTGGTCAAAGTATTGGAGTTTCAGCTTCAGCATCAGTCCTTCCAATGAATATTCAGAACTGATTTCTTTTAAGATGGACTGGTTGGACCTCCTTGCAGTCCAAGGAACTCTCAAGAGTCTTCTCCAACACAATTCAAAAGCATCAATTCTTCAGTGCTTAGCTTGCTTTATAGTCCAACTCTCACATCCATACATGACTGCTGGAAAAACCATGGCTTTGACTAGATGGACCTTTGTTGGCAAAGTAATGTCTCTGCTTTTTAATTAGCTGTCTAGGTTGGTCATAGCTTTTCTTCCAAGGAGCAAGCATCTTTAAATTTCATGGCTTCAGTCACCATCTGTGGTGATTTTTGACCCCCCCAAAAATAAAATCTCTCAATGTTTCTATTGTTTCCTCATCTATTTGCCATGAAGTGATGGGACCAGATTCCATGATCTTAGTTTTCTGAATGTTGAGTTTCAAGCCAAGTTTTTCACTCTCCTCTTTTACTTTCATCAAGAGGCGTTTTAGTTCTTCTTCACTTTCTGCCATAAGGGTGATATCATCTGTATATCTGATGTTATTGATATTTCTCCCGGCAATTTTGATTCCAGCTTGTGCTTCATCCAGCCCAGAATTTCTTATAATATACTCTGCATATAAGTATAAGCAGGGTGACAATATATAGCCTTGATGGACTCCTTTCCCAATTTTGAGCCAGTCTTTTGTTCCATGTCCAGTTCTGGTGCTTCTTGGCCTGCACGCAGATTTCTCAGGAGGCAGGTCAGGTGGTCTGTCATTCCCATCTCTTTAAGAAGTTTTCACAGTTGTGATCCATACAGTCAGACTTTGGCATAGTCAATAGGATTATTCATTGGAAGTCACAAATAGATTCAAGGGGCTACATCTGATAGAGTGCCTGTAAAGGTATGGACGGAGGTCCGTGACATTGTACAGGAGGTGGTGATCAAGACCATCCCCAAGAAAAAGAAATGCAAAAAGACAAAATAGTTTACTATGTTACTTATTCTAAATATACATTTTTTAAATATTCTTAACTGAAGCCAGTAGCAAATAAAAGATACTCTTGGGAAAACAGTATCTAGGCATCAGATGCCATCAAATGAGTAAGGTATAAAAGTCAATAGGTATTTTGACTCTGATTTTTGTAGTTTCTAAATTTAAAGAAGTTTTCTATATTCAGTATCCTTAGTAATAAAATTATATTAGGGCAGCATATGGGATTTAATGGATTCACTAAAATTAACCAGTTATATCAGCATAAAAATGCATATTTTAGTGGGCTCAGATTTTTAAGGAAAAAATTGAGATGTTATAGATTCATATGTCGTTGTTAAAAAATAATTATATAAGATAATGTATGATTTCGGTTTTAAAGAAATAATACAGAGAGTCCTTGTGTGCCCTTTACACAGTTTTATGCAAGTGTTACAGTTTGCCAAACTGTACAACATCATCATAATTAGAATACTGACATTGATGAAGCAGCATGCAGAATAGTTCCATCACTGTAAGGATCCCTGTGTGGCCCTTTCATAAGCACAACCACTTCTTTCCTGCCCCCAACCTCTCCTTAAGTTGTGGTAATCACTAATCTATTATTCATGTTTGTTGTCTTGTCTTTTCAAGAATGTTGTGTAAGTAGAATCATATACTCTGCAACCTTTGGGGACTGGCTTCTTCCACTCAGCATAATTGTCCGTAGATGCATCTAAGCTGTTGTGTGTATTGGTAGGTTTTTTTTTTTTTTTTTTTTTTTTTTACTAGCATTCTATACTATGGATTTACCAGAATTTCTTTAATCATTCCCTCTTTGAATGACATCTGAGTTTTTGCAGTTTAGGGCTGTTATGAATAAAGCTTCTATGGATAGTTGTTTATATATTTTATGGAACCTAACTTTTCCTTTCTGCAGGATAAATGCCCAGGAGGGTAACTGCTAGGTTATATGGTAGTTGCATATAACATTTTTTTCTGGAAAACTGCACCATGTTACATTTTCATTCCCCAGGCATGAAGGATCCATTTGCTCTGTATACTTGTCAGAATTTGGTTGTCATTCTATTTTAGCCATCCTGATCTGTGCAGTGACATTGCATTGCAGTTTTAGTTACCATTCCCTAATGCTAACTGATAATGGCAAGCCACATTTCATGTGTTCATTTGCCATCTATACATTATATTCAGTGAAATGTTCCTTCATGTACCTTGTCCATTTTCTGAATAATTTTTAATTGATGAGTTTTATGAATTCTTATAGATCCTAAATACTGTTTTTTTCCCCCTTGGGGTCATGGTTTGCAAATATTTTAGCTTTGCCAAATAAGTCTTTAGCTTATTTTTTCATCCAATTAATCGGTTCTTTAACTGAGCAGATTAAAAAAATTTGAAGTCCATTTTACTAAAATTTTTGCTTTGATGGAGTCTGCTTTTGGTGTCATGTCTAAGAACTCTTTGCTTAGCTCTAGACTTCAAACATTTTCTCTGATATATTTTTTTAAGTTTTATAGTTTGATGATTTATTTAAATCCATGATTCACTTTGAGCTAGTTTTTGTATTAGGGTATTAGGGTAACTAAAATGTGTCTTTCAAGGTTAACATTTAAATTATGGTTAAAAGAAAATCACTGGATGGGTTTCAAAATCTAAACTACACCCTTTCTACACAGGTGTAATCCCATTGTGAATAGTTCCTTGGAAAATATTTTAAATTTAGTTAAGCATTCTTACTTTCAGTTAAATTCAATGACTATTCAGTTCATCTCCCCCATTTGGCAGTTATCAATTGCTACATATGCTACACAGCTAACTATCCTTTTATTTTTATTTTTTTGGAAGGTTTGAAACAATATTTTATGGAGGCATCCACCTCTGTTACCTTCCTGTGATTGTAGTGACTTGAAACAATAATGATTTTTCTTTTCTCATTATTCTCTGTATTGGTTGGGCTCAAGTTAGTTGTGTCATCTGTTCTAGTTGATATTAACTGGCAGTTTAACTTTGACTAGAATGTCAGAAATCTTTGTTCTTGTGCCTGCAGGTTTAGCTTAGATGGCTGATACAATCGGTGACTGATTGAATTTATCTTTCTCTCTCCATGTGGAATTTCTAACAGGGCAGATGGACTTTTTAGTATTGAGTCTGGCTTCCAAGAAGTCAAAGCAAAGATTGCTAGGTTTCTTGAGGCCTAGCTTTGTAACTTGCATAGGGTCACTCCTGCATTCTAATGGTCAAAGTAAGTTCAAGCCCAGCCCAGAATTAAAAGAAGGAAATAGATTCCATCTTTTAACAAAATGAGTAACAGGGCTAACACCGCATTGGGAGGAATTGTTAATGTTTGTTTTTGTTTTCTATTATAGGAAATATCTAAGATCATACTTGACATTCTAGAAAGCATTTAACATGTTTATATATATATAATGCTTCCAAATTAATTTTTTCCATAAAGCATGAAAATAAAAATATATAAATAAATGTAGTACGATAATATATGCCTATTGTTTTTTTCAGTTCTGAAGTTATGTCTGACTCTTTGCAACCCCTCTTTACAGCATGCCAGTTTCCCCTGTCCTTCACTATTTCCCAGAGTCTGCTCAGATTCATGTCCATTGAGTCAGTGATGCTACTTAACCATCTAATCCTCTCCTGCCCCTTTCTCCTATTGCCTTCAATCTTTCCCAGCATCAGGGTCTTCCAGCGAGTCAGCTGTTTGCCTCAGGTAGTCAAATTATTGGAGCTTCAGCATCAGTCCTTCCAGTGAATATTCAGAGTTGATTTCCTTTAGGATCGACTGAAAGTCGCCCAGTCATGTCCCAACTTTTTACGATCCCATGGACTATAGCCCGCCAAGTTCCTCTGTCCCTGGGATTCTCCAGGCAAGAATACTGGAGTGGGTTGACATTTCCTTCTCCAGTTAGAATTGACTGGTATATGCCTATAATAGGCTACTAATAACTCCTAAAAGTATGTCTGCCTCTTAATTCCTGGCACTTGTGAATGTTGCCGTAACTGGAGAAAGAGTCATTGCAGAAATTATCTTCAGATGGAAAGATTATCCTCAAATGTCGAGATGGGCCCTACATGCCTCGCCATTACAAATGTCCTTATATGAAAGAAGCAGAAGGGGATTAGACACACACAGAAGAGGAGGAGACACTGGGGACATGAAGGTGTAGACTGGAGTGCTGTGGCTATGAGCGAAGTAACCCTGGCAGCCCCAGAAGTTAGAAGAGGCCAGGAACAGATTTTCTCCCTAGAGCCTCCTGAGGGAGTGCAGACCTGCCAACACCTTGATTTTGGTTCACTGAAACTGATTTTGAATCTCTGGCTTCCAGAGCTTTAAAAAATTAGATTTCTGTTGTTTCAGGCCATGAAATTTGAATTTGTTACAGAAGCCTCAGGAAATGAATATAGTGTCTAAATCTGAGGTGTCCTGAATGTATTAATAAAAGTTTACATGGTCAAAAGATTTTTTTATATTTTTAAAATGTTTAGAAGACTTTTTGAAAGAGTTAAGTTAGATATACGATCTGTGCTTAGTTCATGGAAGTCAACAGAAGTACATTCCAGTTTCTAGAAATTACTTTACAATTAACTTTGAAATAATTGCAGGCTCATGGGAAGGTGCAAAGGGAAGTCCTGTGTATCCTTCTCCGGGCCTCCCCACTGTATAATCTCATATAAAAGTACAGCACAATATTAAGACAGCATATCGATACTGGTATAATTCACAGAGCTTTTCCAGATTACACAATCATTTTTTTGTATATGTGTGTGTATGTGTGTGTAGATCTTTGCAAGTTTATCACATGTATATCCTCATATAATCCTTATCACAATGAAGACACTAAATGGTACCATCTTACAAGATTCCCTTGTGCTACTCTTTTATAGCACAGCCACCGGTCCTTCCCTACCATAATTCCTAGGAACCACTGTGGTTCATCTCTGTCATTATCTAATTTTACAAACGCTTTATAAATTGAATCGTGAAATATGCATCCTTTTCAAATTGGCTCCCCCCACCATTTTACCCCCTCCAGGATCCTTGCCTGGAGAATTCTATGGACAGAGGAGCCTGGCAGGCTACATACAGTCCATGGGGTCGCAAAGAGTCAGATAGGATTAAGAGAATAATGCTTTTACCACCCCTCTCATTAAGCATCATTTGCTGGAAGTTGATCCAAGGTTTGCATGTGTCAATAGTTCTTTCCTTTTTATGGCTGATATTTCATGATGTGGATGTACTCTGGTTTGTTTAACCATTCATCCATTGAAGGACACTGGGATAGTTTTCAATTTGGGGCCATTATGAGTAAGGATTTTTATGAACATTTATGTATAAGTTTCTGCTTGAAAATAAATTTTTGTTTCTCTGGGATATCCACCGAAGAATGCAAAATGGTAGTCGCCCTGGCAACACTATTATCAGTGCTAAAAGGAACTGGCAGTTATTTTTTTAGAGTAGCTATACTATTTTGCATTTCTATTAGCAATATATGATTGATCTAGTTTCTTTACATCCTTACCAGTTGTTGGTGTCATCATGTATTTATTTATTTATGCCATTCTGGTAGATATGTTATAACCCACCTTTTTGGGTAAGTGAAAGTGAAAGTGAAGTTGCTCAGTCATGTCCGAATCTTCCCGTGGACTGCAGCCCACCACGCTCCTCCGTCCACAGGATTTTCCAGGCAAGAGTACTGGAGTCGGGTCCCAGTGCCTTCTCCAGGTAATGGATGTTACTTTGTGTTTCACTTGTTAAAATATTCTCCTCCCTTTGGTTGGTTCTGTGATTTTTTTTGTCATCTTTTTGTTCAATGAGTACCTCAGATGCAAGTGCCTTCCTCCTACTTTAGGTATTTGCATATTTTCACTGGAAATGTTAATTAGTGTGTACTATAATTTCAAAAGATTTTGTAACAACAATAGTTAAAAAGTCTTAAAAGATGGAGCAAGAATTGTGTTGATTGTATAGTGAATTATATCTATTTTGAGTTAATTCTACAGTGAAATGTTTAGCAAGACTAATAAAGACAAAGATGGAGAAGCT
>ML663565.1:23983750-24033186 GCA_007570785.1 Antilocapra americana
CAAGTGGCTGTCCAGTTTTCCCAGCACCACTTGTTAAAGAGGTTGTCTTTTCTCCATTGTATATTCTTGCCTCCTTTGTCAAAGATAAGGTGTCCATAGATGCGTGGATTTATCTCTGGGCTTTCTATTCTGTTCCATTGATCTATGTTTCTGTCTTTGTGCCAGTACCATACTGTCTTAATGACTGTGGATTTGTAGTATAGCCTAAAGTCAGGTAGGTTGATTCCGCCAGTTCCATTCTTCTTTCTCAAGATTGCTTTGGCTATACGAGGTTTTTTGTATTTCCATACAAATTGAGAAATTATTTGTTCTAATTCTTTGAAGAAGACCTCTGGTAGCTTGATAGGAATTGCATTGAATCTATAGATTGCTTTAGGTAGTATACTCATTTTCACTATATTGATTCTTCCAATCCATGAGCACGGTACATTTCTCCATCTGTTTGTGTCCTCCTTGATTTCTTTCATCAGTGTTCTATAGTTTTCTATATACAAGTCTTTTGATTCTTTAGGTAGAAATACTCCTAAGTATTTTATTCTTTTTGTTTCGATGGTGAATGGGATTGTTTCCTTAATTTCTCTTTCTGATTTCTCACTGTTAGTGTATAGGAATGCCAGGGATTTCTGTGTGTTGATTTTGTATCCTGAAACTTTGCTATATTCACTGATTAGCTCTAGTAATTTTCTCGTAGAGTCTTTAGGGTTTTCAATATAGAGGATCATGTCATCAGCAAACAGAGAGAGTTTTACTTCTTCTTTTCCAATCTGTATTCCTTTGATTTCTTTATCTGCTCTGATTGCTGTGGCCAAAACTTCCAAAACTATGTTGAATAGTAGTGGTGAGAGTGGGCACCCTTGTCTTGTCCCTGATTTCAGGGGGAATGCTTCCAGTTTTTCACCATTGAGGATAATGTTTGCTGTGGGTTTGTCATATATAGCTTTTATTATGTTGAGGTATGTTCCTTCTATTCCTGCTTTTTGGAGGGTTTTTATCATAAATGGATGTTGAATTTTGTCAAAGGCTTTCTCTGCATCTATTGAGATAAGGTACCACTTTACACCAGTCAGAATGGCTGCCATCCAAAAGTCTACAAGCAATAAATGCTGGAGAGGATGTGGAGAAAAGGGAACCCTCTTACACTGTTGGTGGGAATGCAAACTAGTACAGCCACTATGGAAAACAGTGTGGAGGTTCCTTAAAAAGCTGCAAATAGACCTGCCATATGACCCGGCAATCCCACTGCTGGGCATATACACCGAGGAAACCAGAATTGAAAGAGCCACGTGCACCCCAATGTTCATCGCTGCATTGTTTACAATAGCCAGGACATGGAAGCAACCTAGATGCCCATCAACTGACGAATGGATAAGAAAGCTGTGGTATATATACACAATGGAATATTACTCAGCATTAAAAAAAAAATTCATTTGAAGCAATTCTACTCAGATGGACGAAACTGGAGCCCATTATCCAGAGTGAAGTAAGCCAGAAGCAAAAACAACAATACAGTATATTAACACATATATATGGAATTTAGAAAGACAGTAATGAGAACCCAACATGGGAGACAACAAAAGGAACGCAGATGTATAGAATAGACTTGTGGACTTTGTGGAGGAGGGTAAGGGTGGGATGAGATGGGAGAAGGGCATTGAAGCATGTTAATTGTCATGTGTCTAATCAATCGCCAGCCCAGGATTGATGCTCGGGACTGGTGCAGCGAGATTTCCCGGGGGGGAGGGAGGAGGGAGGGGGGACCCGGAGGGGAAGCATATGTAAACCCATGGTGATATCATAACAATGTATGGCTAAAACAATAATTAAAAAAATAAAAAAATTTAAAAAAAAAAAAAAAAAAAGACTGAAATTGAAGAAAGTAGGGAAAACCACTAGACCATTCAGGTATGACCTTAATCAAATTCCTTATAATTATACAGTGGAAGTGAGAAATAGATTTAAGGGACTAGATTTGATAGACAGAATACCTGATGAACTCTGGACGGAGGTTCGTGACATTGTACAAGAGATGGGGATTAAGACCATCCCCAAGAAAAAGAAAAGCAAAAAAGCAAAATGGCTGTCTGAGGAGGCCTTACAGATAGCTGTGAAAAGAAGAGAAGCGAAAGGCAAAGGAGAAAAGGAAAGAGATTCCCATCTGAATGCAGAGTTCCAAAGAATAGCAAGAAGAGATAAGAAAGCCTTCCTCAGTGATTAGTGCAAAGAAATAGAGGAAAACAACACTATGGGAAAGACGAGAGATCTCTTCAAGAAAATTAGAGATACCAAGGAAACATTTCATGCAAAGATGGGCTCGATAAATGACAGAAATGGTATGGACCTAACAGAAGCAGAAGATATTAAGAAGAAGTGGCAAGAATACACAGAAGAACTGTACAAAAAAGATCTTCATGACTCAGATAATCATGATGGTGTGATCACTCACACTCAGCTAGAGCCAGACATCCTGGAATGTGAAGTCAAGTGGGTCTTTGAAAGCATCATGACAAACAAAGCTAGTGGAGGTGATGGAATTCCAGTTGAGCTATTTCAAATCCTAAAAGATGATGCTGTGAAAATGCTGCACTCAATATGCAAGCAAATTTGGAAAACTCAGCAATGACCACAGGACTGGAAAAGGTCAGTATTCATTCCTATCCCAAAGAAAGGCAATGCCAATGATTGCTCAAACTACCGCACAATTGCAGTCATTTCATACACTAGTAAAGTAATGTTTAAAATTCTCCAAGCCAGGCTTCAGCAATACATGAACTGTGAACTTCCAGATGTTCAAGCTGGTTTTAGAAAAGGCAGAGGAACCAGAGATCAAATTGCCAACACCCACTGGATCATCAAAAAAGCAAGAGAGTTCCAGAAAAACATCTATTTCTGCTTTATTGACTATGCCAAAGCCTTTGACTGTGTGGATCATCACAAACTGTGGAAAATTCTTAAAGAGATGTGAATACAAGACCATCTGACCTGTCTCTCAAGAAACATGTATGCAAGTCAGGAAGCAACAGTTAGAACTGGACATGGAACAACAGACTGGTTCCAAACAGGAAAAGGAGTACATCAAGGCTGTATATTGTCACCCTGCTTATTTAATTTATATGCGGAGTACATCATGAGAAATGCTGGCTGGAAGAAGCACAAGCTGGAATCAAGATTGTTGGGAGAAATATCAGTAACCTCAGATATGCAGACGAAACCCCCCTTATGGCAGAAAATGAAGAGGAACTAAAGAGCCTCTTGATGAAAGTGAAAGAGGAGAGTGAAAAAGTTGGCTTAACGTGCAACATTAAGAAAACTAAGATCATGGCATCTGGTCCTATCACTTCATGGGAAATAGATGGGGAAACAGTGGAAACAGCGTCAGACTTTTATTTTTGGGGGGCTTCAAATCACTGCAGATGGTGATTGCAGCCATGAAATTAAAAGACGCTTATTCCTTGGAAGGAAAGTTATGGCCAAACTAGATAGCATATTGAAAAGCAGAGACATCACTTTGCCAACAAAGGTCGGTCTAGACAAGGCTATGGTATTTCCAGTGGTCGTGTATGGATGTGAGAGTTGGATAGTGAATAAGGCTGAGCGCCGAAAAATTCATGCTTTTGAACTGTGGTGTTGGAGAAGAGTCTTGAGAGTCCCTTGGACTGCAAGGAGATCCAACCAGTCCATCCTAAAGGAGATCAGTCCTGGGTGTTCATTGGAAGGACTGATGTTGAAGCTGGTACTCAAATACTTTGGCCACCTCATGAGAAGAGTTGACTCATTGGAAAAGGCCTTGATGCTGGGCAGGTTTGGGGCAGGAGAAGGGGAAGACAGAGGATAAGATGGCTGGATGGCATCACTGACTCGATGGACATGGGTTTGGGTGGACTCTGGGAGTTGGTGATGGACAGGGAGGCCTGGCGTGCTGCAGTTCATGGGGTCACAAAGAGTCAGACACGACTGAGCGACTTAACTGAACTGAATAAAGACAAAGGCAGAGAAAATGCGTATTACCAATAACAGGGATGCAAATGATAGATGTTAAATAATTCTAGGGAATATTTTGAATCACTCTGTGCTGCCAATACATTTGACAATTTAGATAATATAGATTTTTTGAAAAACACAACTAACTGAAACTAAAACGGTGAAAAAAGAAAAGAAAAGAAAACCTAAGTAGCTGTATATTAATAAAATAAATTGAATTTTTGATTTCAAATATTGCAGAAAATAAAACTCAGTGCCTAGATGGTTTTATTGGTGAGTGCTTCAAAATTTTAGGAAGAAATAAAACTAATCCTACATATATTCTCTCAGAAAATAAAAACTCTATTTCAAAACTTTTATTTAAGGGTCCACGAAAACCAGAGAAGGAAAATATATTGCATAAGAAAACAAAAATTTACAGATCTACTTTCCCATGAATATAGTTGAAAAATATCTGTACCAAAACATTAGCAATTTAATTCAATAATATATTAAAAATGGTAATAAATCTACACCAAGTGTGGTTTATCTCATAATGAAAGCTATTAAATCAATCAATATAATACTTCACATGAACAGATTAACAAGTTATGTGCTTATCTTAATAAAAGCAGGAAATTATATAACAAAAGTCAATAATTATGCATGATTCAAAAAAAAAGATTACTAAACTATGAATAAAAGAAACTTCTAAACAGGTAAAAGGACCAAATGAAAAAAAAAAATCCATTGCTAACAGTGTACCTATCGGTAAAATATTGAGTACTTCCCCACTAACATCAGGGCATAGATGAAGAAGTCTGCTCTTAACACTTCTGTTGACAATTGTGGTAGATATCCTAATCAGAAAACAAGTCAAGACAAAGAAATTAAGATAAGCAATTTGAGAAAAACTATCTTTATTTACCAATGACATGTATATAAAAATCCTAAATAATATTTAAAAAATAGCAACTTGATTAGTATTATTGCAGGAAAGAAAGGGCTTCCCCAGTGACTCAGCAGCAAAGAATTTGCCTGCAGTGCAGGAGCTGCAGGAAATGTGGGTTCCCTCCCGGGTGGGAAGATACCCTGGAGGAGGGCATGGCAACCCACTCAAGTATTCTTGCCTAGAGAATCCCATGGACAGAGGAGCCTGGTGGGCTACAATCCATAGGGTTTCAGAGTCAGACACTACTGAAGTGACTTAGCAGCAGCAGAATAGAAACCTCTATTAAAAAAATCATATATTTTTTTTCTAGGTAGAAATTAAAGCAGATTCAAATAAATGGAATGATATACTAGGATCATAGATTGAAAAACTCAATTTTTTAAGATGTCACTGTTCCCCAAATGGGTCTATAAATTCAGTCAGTATAAACCCATTGAAAATTTCAAAAGACTATTTTTTTGGGGTAGCAATTGACAAGCTGATTTCAGAATTATGTGGAGGGGCAATGAAGCAATCTTAAAAAAGGGAAAACATATTAAAAATGGGTAGGTTTGAGAACCACAAATTAAACATTTATTATGTTGATTTTAAAAGGTTTTGAATCTTGTTTTAAGTGCTTAAAATAGACTTTTTTCCTGAAAAGTTACACATGCAGATATTAAACAATGCAAAAACAAGAGAATGAGAAAAATGTAAAGATAAGTCCAAATTAAATACTGTAACATTTCCAACATTTTAATGTATAAGTCTCTACATAGAATAGATAAATGGTAATGACACACCCATTACATTTATAGTAGTTGTATTATTTCATAGGTACATTATTTAGATTTATAATACACTTAAAATAGGTGATTTATAATAGTGTCTAATGAGGTTTTTTGTTTAGAAGCTGCAGAAACTGATGCGGCTAAGAAAGAAAGAAATATTGACAGGGTCACAGGGACTCAAAGAAACAATGAGGGTGCTTGGCAATAAGAAGGGAAAGGGCAAGAATGAAAACAGTTGTGAAAACCAGGAAGCAGGATCCATGACTACTGTAGTAGTTACAGCCTGGGCATAATTCCTTTGGAATTAAGTGAGATGCCAACTTTTTAATCTCTTTGTTCCTGTCTTCAAGATTCAACATCCTGCGAGGGGAAATCTAAGTGGATAAATGCAGATTATTTTCCAAGTGATAGCAATACTTCTCTCTTCTCTATACTCATACCTACTTTAGTGAATTCACTTTATTGCTCCTTTCATCAAAACTCAGAGTTTATTTACTCTCGAGTCATCCAGACTTAGCTGTGTAACTTTGTCCGACTCTGCGACGCTATAGACGGCAGCCCACCAGGCTCCCCTGTTCCTGGGATTCTCTAGGCAAGAACACTGGAGTGAGTTGCCATTTCCTTCTCCAGTGCATGAAAGTGAAAATTGAAAGTGGAGTCACTCAGTTGTGTCTGACTCTTTAGCAACCCCGTGGACTGCAGCCCACCAGACTCCTCTGTCCATGGGATTTTCCAGGCAAGAGTACTGGAGTGGGTTGCCTTTGCCTTCTCCATTGGGCAGTGAGACATCAGCAATTATGACTGAAACAGGCTTTACTAGTGCTGTGTGCTGAGCTTGCCCCTTTCGGCTAGAGTTGGAACTCTGAGCTTATCATGGGAACAGGTTGGAGCTCCACACATTGGAGAGACCGTGTGTAGGAGGACCAAAGTGTTCTGACTTATAGGCTGTGCTTAGTGGCTCGGTCATGTCTGACTCTTTGTACCCCATGGACTGCAGCCTGCCAGGCTCCTCTGTCCATGGGGAGTCTCCAGTCAAGAATGCTGGAGTGGGTTGCCATGCCCTCCTCCAGGGGATCTTCCCAACCCAGGGACCAAACCCGGGTCTCCCGCATTGCAGGTGGATTCTTTACCATCTGAGTCACTAGGGAAGCTGGACTTCTAGGCTGCCTCCTGCCTCCTGCCAGAATGTGATTTCGACCCTCTTAGACCATCCTTCTCCACTTGAGTTGAGAGGTGACTATAGTGCGGGAAGTGACCCAAGTCAAGTGAAGCAAAGCAGCTGATCATCTAAGCCTAGCATAAATTGCTAACCCACAAAATCATGAGCAAATACAGTTTTTGTTTATTAAGCTATTAAATTTTGAGGTAATTTACTATGCAGAGAGAGAAAACTGTTTTTTCTTTAAAGGGGGTATAAAAATACCCAAAACAGTTTGCATTTGCTTTGAACTCACATTAGCCTTAATAGAATAAACTTGTAATATAATACAAACATAAGAGGGACTATTATCATAGGAATAAAAGAAAACATACCGAGTACTCACAGTGTGTTGGCATTTATCCAGGCTCTTTATTATTAGCTAACTCAGTGTTTTAGCCAAGGTCATAAAACCATTAGTGATAGTTTGGATTTAACCTCAGTCTATTTCTGTATCCTAGATGTAAAGGTTTGGTACCAATACACGTCTTTTCATACCAGTAAAAATTAATTCCTACGAGATCCCATTAAAATTAGTAAATAAGAAGGACTATATGAAAACATGAAGAGGTGAGGTCATTATCCACTTTTGGACCATGAATTTCATATTTACATTTTCTTTTTTTCTGGCCATGCCACATAGCATATGGGAGCTTAGTTCCCTGACCAGGGATGCAACCGGTGTTTCCTGCATTGGAAGTGCAGAGTCTTAACCACTGGACCACCAGTGAAGTCCCTCATATTTAGACAGGATCCTAACTTGCTTTCTGCCATGATAGATGAAGACATTTCCATACTTTTCTTTCTTTCTTTCTCCCATTTAAATTCCTAATTTTGTTAGATTATTTTTGGATTTTAATTTTTATTATATTTATATTTTTCTCCCTATATAATTCCTATGTTTGAACTTTATTTCCTTGTTTAAATTAACATTTACTCCTATTATTTAACATGGGTCTCTGTCCTGGTTGGCTAAGCTTTACGATCATGTAGCCTGTTCCTCTCCCTCCCCATAGGGCTCATCAGATCTCTCATGGATTAGACAATTTGCCTGTGACATTTATAATTGAAATACAAAATACTTGAGTATGAAAACTGGAGATCAAATATTTTTTCTCTTCACTTTTGGGAAGTCTTGTATTTCTCCTTTCGACTTCTGCTTGAAGTCCCTAGGAGTTTTTATCTCAGTAATTTCTCATTGTTAATGCTTATGCATTACTTTTTGAAATTATTGTTATCTAAACATCTGTTATTTCATCTTTTATTTTGTGTTTCATTAATTTTTTTTCCTGATATACCATGTTTATGTTTTGCTTTTGTTTCCCTCTCAGCTATTACCCCTGAACCCTCAACTACATCACTCTGTTCCTCTGTAAATCTCATTCATTCTTAGCAACTAATGTCATAATTACTTAGTAAATAATCTTACCTTTGAAACGAGAGATTTCTATCTTGTCATACTATGTGATAAAAAGCTTAGTGTCATGAAAATGGAGCATATATGGAGTGACTTGGAGCACTCTGCTGCATCGTCAATTCAGATTTAATCTCTGGAAGAGTGGTTGTCAGGCTTGCTAGGTGGTGCTAGTGGTAAAGAGCCAATGCAGGAGATGCAAGGGACTTGGGTTCCATCCCTGGGTGGGAAGATCCCTTGGAGGAGGACATAGGAACCCACTCCAGTAATATTGCCTGGAAATATTCATGGACAGAGGAGCCTGGGGGGCTACAGTCCATGGGGCTGCAAAGAATCGGACACAACTGAGCATACACAGCGGTTGTTAAATTTTTTTCAATAGTAAATATTTCAAGCTTTGCAATGGATTCAAAGTGATTCAGCTGTTGTAGCACAAAATTAGCCATAGGAGATTTGTAAATGTGTGGGCATGACTATGTGCCAATACAATTCTCTTTATGAAATCAGACAGTGGGCTGTATTGGACCCATGGGCATTATTTTTGACCCGGCTCTTGACTATCTGTTGCTTCATTGTAGATAGGAGGCTTTTACCAGGTAATGATGACAACTAATGCAGCGCCTTGGTATAGACAAAGAGCAGTCCTGGCAGCTTGTTGCCCAGGTAACTCTCAGAGGAGTGGATGATGCTAACTTGGTAGAGGCTGTGCAGTTACTTGATTCTGACAGCTCATGTGACCTGTAGAATACCAATACTTTATCACTCACCTTTAGAAGTTTTTCACTTATGCTAGAGATGTTTCTGTTATTCAGAATATTTTGGGAATGCTTCTTCAAGAATTTTCTTCACAGTCTTTCTCTTACTCTTCACCAAATCCTAAATTAGTGTTTTTAACAGCAGTTCCATTAAAGAATTCCATTCTTTTTCTAGCAGTGAATGGCAGAATTCTTCTGGATATCATTTTTCAAGCTTCCTGATCTAGTTTTGAGGAGAAGCTTTCATACATTTAGTTACTTTTGAAAACATATAATTTCAAACTGATCAGAATGGCTACCATCAAAAAGCCTATAAGTAAGTTCTGGAGAAGGTGTGGGAAAATGGGAACCTTTATACACTGTTGGTGGGTATGTAAATTGGTACAGCCACTGTTCAATGCAGTACTGTCTACAATAGCTAAGACATGGAGGCAGCCCATCAGCAGGCATTTGGCTTATGAAGATGTGATGTGTCTACACACATACAGTGGAATATTACTCAGCCATAAAAAGAATGAGTCTACACACACACAGTGGAATATTACTCAGCCATAAAAAGAATGAAATATTGCCATTTGTAGCAAGATGGACGGACCTAGAGAATATTATGCTTAGTGAAGTAAGACAAAGACAAATACCAAATGATACCACTTACATGTGGAATCTGAAAAATAACACAAATGAATACAAAACAGAAAGAGGCTCACAAACATAGAAAACAAACTTATTCACTACCAGAGGGTGTAAGAGAGGAAAGGAGAAACTTCCCTTCCTGCAATATATCTCTTAATGACTTTTCCCTTAATAGCAAATGAATGAGTAGATGAATATGCTAACAGAAGAAATTCTATGCAAGACAAATTTACAGGGATGGCATGCAATTGTTTATGTAATTTTATAAGTGATAAAATTAGAATGTACTTTAGTCAGAGAGGGAAGAAGGAAGAATTAAGAAAAGGTTTCAGAATTCTACTTACAAATGAACTGAGTATACATTATGCAATGGGGTATATCTGAGGCTGAAGTAGATTTTTGCAAGAAGGAAGAAGTTAGCTAAAAGAACGTGTGTGAAGCTCTTGTGTACTTTACAATTCTTATACTTCTGTGAATATTAAGCTCTGAGAGGTCAAGGCCAAGCATATATTTTATGCTATGCAAAAGAGTGTGCATCACAAAAACTAAGAAGACAGAGTCTTTGGTATTTTAAATATTTTTCCTCATTAAATATTATTGTTTTTCAACTTAACATTTTACAGATACCTACAGAATATTGAACAAATAGACCCAGGATCCATAAGACTTTATCACCTTGAAGCAAGGATTTCTTTAATATCCTCCTTCAACTTTTATTCATATCAACTAACATATTTTTAAAAAGAATTAAGAAGTTTGCCAAAAGGAAAGTAAAAAAAAAAATACTACCCACACTTTCCAATGCCGAAGAATAGCAAGGTGGTAAAACGAGAATTAGACGATGAGGTTATTGAGTCTGTCAAAGACCTTCTTTCCAATGAAGACTCAGCTGATGATGCTTTTAAGAAGAGTGAACTAATTGTTGATGTCCAAGAAGATAAAGACACAGATGTTGAGGAAAGATCTGAAGTAAAAGATGAAAGACCAGCTTGGAACAGCAAATTACAATACATCCTGGCCCAGGTTGGATTTTCTGTAGGATTAGGGAACGTGTGGCGGTTCCCATACCTCTGTCAGAAGAACGGGGGCGGTAAGTCTCTGTTTCCTGCCCTTTTTGGTTTTATTTTTGAGTGATATATTTGCAGCTGATTATGTCAAATAGCAATCATTGTTGCTGTAGTCTCAGTATTTTAGAAACTATGAATTCCATTGTAAAACCAGGGAGACGCCTTTGTTGAAAGTGAGTTGAGCTCTGTTTCCAGATTAGGTTTCCATAGGAGCCGATGACTTGCTATGAACACACAAGCATTGCTTAAGGTCATACAGTCTCAAATGCTTTCTGTGGAACCTGTTAACGTCTCTAAATTGCTGCCTTTTCTAACCAGTGTTCCGTTCCTTGTTCCTGGCAGTTATTCACTTTGGAGAAAATCCTCAAGTTTCTGATAAAAAAAGATATTCGTGAACAAGACAGAGAATGTTCTATCCACAGTGTATTAACTCTGAATTTTAAGTTGTTTCATTCTTCAATGAAACAAAGTTACATATAATTTAGAATGATTATAGTCTTCAGTTGCCAACCAGAACTTTGTAGATCCCAGTAGAAGGAATTTAAACAGATAATTAATATAATACCAGATAGTCTTCATCCGTAGCTATCAGCATCCTTAAAATGCTGTAGAGAAATTAGCAGTTTTGATTTCAAACAAATTTATCTCCATCAGCATAGTTAGCTATTTGTATTTGTGCGTATAACTGCAAGGGTTATTTAGTGAAAACTATCTTAAAATCAAGAAAATAAAAACATACACAAAAGAATAGATAGCTCCTATAGGATACAGGCTCAATAGTACACATGAGTAAAACTGAACATTACCTAAGATTAAGGTTATTAAATTAAAATAACTTTAATATTTGCTTTACTTTCTTTATCTTTACTGTCTTTAATATATACATATATGGAAGCTGTTAAAACAGGTGTGTAAATACTAAATGTTCTGTATGTGGCATTTACACACGTAAAGGAAAGAATGACTATTTTGGTATTTGATTCCAGTTTGTGATAGGTTTGGTGACAGGACAAAAACATGGTTTTATTTTATTTTTGATTTAATTACCAACCTATAAATCAGTTGAAGTAATAAAACCATTCACATTTCTTTTAGCCACTAAGATAAAAAGTTAAGGTGTCAGGTGACAAAATATGTTTAATGTCTCTTAGTTAATTCAACCGGGGAAGACCCAGAGGTTTGGGGAAAAGTATCATGTGTGATGGGCTTCCCAGATGGCGCTAGTGGTAAAGAACCTGCCTGCCAATGCAGGAGACATGAGAGATGTGGGTTCAACCCCTGGCTTGGGAAGATCCCTGGAGAAGGAAATGGCAACCTACTCCAGCATTCTTGTTTGGAGAATCCCATGGAAAGGAATCTGGCGAGTTATAGACCATGGGGTTGCCAAGAGTAGGACATGACTGAAGCGACTTAGCCCAGCACAGGCAGCCTGTGTGATAAATCTACCTGAGAAGTAAGAATCAATGGAGTTGGTGATACGCTACCCATCTCTCCGTGGAACCTGCAAGCTCGTTAGGTAGTCTTTAACATCAGAAGTGAATGATTTATGGAATCAGCCACAAACAGCTAAGTATTACCCTGCTTTATATTTCACAACAAATTATCCCATTTGCAAGATGGGCAGACGATGAATTCTGATTTTCAGACCTTTCACCTTATGTGATTTATTGACCATACTATTAAGGAACAGGCTATCTTGGCTGAAAACTCAGGTTGCTTTCTGTTTAATACAGTATTAGTCTTGGTGGAGAAGGCAATGGCAACCCACTGCCGTACTCTTGCCTGGAAAATCCCATGGACGGAGGAGCCAGATAGGCTGCCTTCAATGGGGTCGCTAGGAGTCGGACACAACTGAGCAACTTCACTTTCATGCATTGGAGAAGGAAATGGCAACCCACTCCAGTATTCTTGCCTGGAGAATCCCGGGACAGGGAAGCCTGGTGGGCTGCCATCTATGGGGTCGCACAGAGTCAGACACGACTGAAGCGACTTAGCAGCAGCAGCAGCAGTCTTGGTGGAAAACTCTAAAGGGTTTCATATTTAGTTATCGGTTAGCAAAAATGGCTCTTGCTCCTTACTTTTATATGTAAAGAAAATCAAGATGCCCTTCCAAGAATGGTCTCCTCTCTTCTAATTACAAGTGCTAGTGAGTGATATTATAAAACACCAATGGACTTCATCATTTTGAGATGGCTGTTGGAGTTCAAAAGGTAGTATTAAGCATGCAGTATAGCTTCGAGCATCTAAGTATTTGACTAGTTAAACAGTCTCAACTTGCGTAAATCTTATTCATCATTTGAGGGACTTTATGAATAACAGAGTAAAAAGTAGTAGACCAATATGAGTTGATCTGTCTGAAGATACTACTTAAAGTACAATGATTAAGCTCGAGAGTGAAAGGGAAAATGTTCATTGCTCAGTCATGTCTGACTCTTTGCTGCCCCATGGACTGTAGCCTGCCAGGCTCCTTGGTCTGTGAGATTTCCCAGGCAAGAATTCTGAAGTGGGTTGCCATCCCCTTCTCCAGAGGATCTTCCCGACCCAGCTCTCCCACATGGCAGGCAGATTCTTTACCTTCTGAGTGACCAGGGTAGCTCTGATTGAGTTTGGGAAGTGTTTATAATATAGAAACTACCAGCCCAGGTTTTGAAGCCAATTTGACCATGCAGCCTGGCTCCTTCCCTCACTATCCAGGTGATCTTTCACAAGTTAATTTACTATTTCTGGCTTCATTTCCACACCTGTAAAATGAGGATAATAATCCAGTGTGCTTACCACACTGGATTCTTGAAAGGAATAAATGAGTGACTACATATAACATGGATAGAAGTATGCCTGGCAAGTAGTAAATGCTCAGTTGTATTTTAACAAGGACTAGTTTTATTTCCTGGACTGTAGAGTAATTTGAGTCAGAAGAAATGGCTAGGTATCTAATAACATGTCATGTACACATAACTGAGAAAATGTTCCCAATGAGTCCAGTCTTCATTCATTCTCTTTTTTTTTCTCCTAGTTGATCACACACACATAAACCTCTTCACACCCCAGGATTTCAGGCAGTGTTAAAGTGCATTTTCAGTCCTGCAGGAAACATTCTCAGGTCATTAGTGCCTGAATGCTATTAGTCATCTTAGAGTTTGAATTTTGATAATTCTGTTTTATAATATCATGCATCAATGCTTTACATTACATACTCTTTTGTAGAATCAACTCATGTCTCAAAATCTGAAAATCAGCTGTAAGAGAGTAGAGATTTTCTACCAACCACCATATTAAGGGAAATTCTTATACATGGAAATTATTTAAGAGATGTATAGACACTGAGAAAAATGACTTGAAAAGCAATCATTAATATTTACTTCTACAACAGAAAAGGTACCAGAACAATTTGAACAGCTTCCAAAATCTATTCAATACCAATAAATATTTTCTTTTTAATAAGAGAAATATAATGAATGGCCTCCTCTTTAAAAAGGGCATTAGTCCCCACTTGGTAGTATCCGGTTGGACAAAACTCCAGATATGAAATTTGAATAAAGCAAGTCCATTTTAAGGTTATCTAATGAATAATTTGCATATGTATTCTCATTTAGAAATGAGTACAGGTTTCATATTTGACTTTATCAATAATAGAGTCTAATATTAACATTGTCAAATGATTTAGTACATTTTTAAGTCACTGGACATATGTCTTAAGTTGAGATTTAGCTATATAATTATGTATAAAATTAGCTATATATATTATGTATAAAATAATACATATATATATTTAAGTATGAAAACATTACTATGAAAAAATAGCACATATATTTTACATATGAAAAAATAGCACATATATGTTACCTTCCCCTTAACAGAATTTTGGAAAACAAAAAATTGCTTATTTTCCAAAGTGAACTTTTTCTCTAACCTGTATATGGGGAAAAAAATGCCATTTGTCTGTGTTAGATGTTCTTTTTCTTATTTCTTCTCTTTCAGTCTAATCAGGCATTTCTTCTTCCCTGTTGTTACTTAGGGAAAAAGTCAATTTAATATCATAACATCTCATTCATTTTGATTTATCAGATTTGAAATGCATGATTTAGAGGAGTTTGAGTAAAATTTAATAAATTACTTCATTAACATTTTGTGAATAAGACTTTCAGGAGCTTTTGATACCTATTTGAGAAAATATTTTAAGAAATCAATTATTTTTCAAAAAGTAAAGTTGTTTTACCTTTTCAATACAATGAAACTAAAGATGTGCATTGATATCCTTACATTATTCATAATTGTAGCAGTCAAATTTAGGTTTCAAATACCAGAAAGCTTATAGTAATGAAATTGCATTTTCTTTAAAGTCTTTTATAATTATACTTATGGAAGTTTAAATGTCATCTTTCATGAGATAATCAGAATTACTGTATTCTCTTCTGTGGCTGTTGAAAATATAATCTATTTATTTGTTCTTCTCTCTATAGGTGCCTATCTTTTGCCATATTTAATACTACTTCTGGTAATAGGTATTCCCCTTTTTTTCCTGGAACTTTCTGTGGGTCAAAGAATTCGGCGAGGAAGCATTGGTGTGTGGAATTACATAAGCCCTCAACTGGGAGGGATTGGATTTGCAAGTTGTGTTGTAAGTTTCCTGGTATGGTATATACCATATAATTTTTTACAGGATTTCTAATTATATAGTCTGAAGTTAAATGCAACCTTGCAGTGTGTATTTCTACTCAACTCTTTAATCATGTGTTAAAAAAACCACTGCTGGAGCTTGCACTAATACCCAAAATAAGCTGTAATGTGAATGTAGTACAATCTTGTTAATGCATTTCTTAAGGCCCATGAGTCATCATTTTAGAAAAGATAATGTGTTTCAAATAAAAATTAAAAAACAAAATTTTAAAATATTAAATGGGCTTTGATGCATTTCATCTCATTGTCTCAAAGGTAGGGGCAGGAGAATTTTAATGTAATCCCACTATTTTATTTTCCAGGTATGCTTTTTTGTGGCTCTCTACTACAATGTCATCATTGGCTGGAGTCTGTTTTATTTTTCTCAATCTTTTCAGCAACCTCTGCCTTGGGATCAGTGTCCTTTGGTGAAAAATGCTTCACACACTTGTAAGATATCTACAATGTAGAGTTTTTGTCTCTAAAGATCATAAAGTTAGTAAAGCTGGGAGCTTTCAAGATATTTTTTCTAAAATCTTTCAAAGTTTTTATAACAAACTTTCCTTGACATACTCAGAAAGATAGATGTTTGACATCATGTATCTAGCTCTTTATTTTATAAGTTATTTTATTGTGCCCTAAGATGTTAGGATAAAAAATTATCAGCCTTCAGTTACAAACTTGGACAATATTTTACTTTGTCTTTATCAATGTCTACATTTGCATTAAAATATAAAAGAGGAGAAAAAGAATAATTTAGATTGAAGAAATTGTTTTTATGTCTTGGGTTCTGTTGTTCTATGTTATTCTTATCTTTCAATTTTATATCCTAGTATATAAAGAATAATTCCCTAGCTCTGTCTGGTAAATATTGAATGTAACATACATATGTAGTCTAAAATGTGCTACTAGCCATATTTACGAAAAGTAGAAAGGGACAGGTGAAATATTTTATGTAATCCAATATATTAACATTAAAACATAAAATTAATATAAAATAGTAATGTAATAATTTACATTGGCTTTCTCATACTGTAAGTCTCCAAAAACCCCTTTGTATTTTGTGCTTACCGCACAAGTCACTTGAGACTAGCTCCATTTCTAAGGTCACATATGCCAAGCAGCTAGCATTTTTGATGGCTCTGCCCCCAGGAGGTCAATCAGATAATTTGGGGGGCAAAAGGGGCTATAAAACTGATAGTTTTAATCACCTTGATAAAAGCTTGTGCTTTCAGGCTCAGTCTTGTCTGAGTCTTTGTGACACTTTGAACTATATAGCCTGCCAGTCTCCTCTGTCCATGGGATCTTCCAGGCAAGAATCCTGGGGTGGGTTGCCATTTCCTCCTCCAGGGGATCTAACCCAGGGATGGAACCCCATCTCCTGTGTCTCCTGATTGCAGGCAGATTCTTTACCTGCTGAACCATCAGGAAAGCCCCTGATGAAAGCCTCACACATTCCTATTTTAGAACTGTGTAGCAAGATAATCATCAAAGATGATTCATGTTTATTGATTTTTTTTCATATTTTTGCACACGAGATTTCATTGTGGATTTAAATGCTTCTGTAGAATAATAGTACTTTTCTAGGAAATGTTAAGAATTGATTTACAGGCTTACTGGGGGAAAAAATAGCCTCGTTACTCTTTCTAGTCTGAAATGATTGTGTTACCTTTCTTTCTACAGTTGTAGAGCCAGAATGTGAAAAAAGTTCCGCCACTACGTATTATTGGTACAGAGAAGCACTGAATATTTCCAGTTCCATTTCTGAAAGTGGTGGCTTAAACTGGAAGATGACCATCTGCTTGCTGGCTGCCTGGGTTGTGGTGTGCTTGGCTATGATCAAAGGCATTCAGTCTTCTGGAAAAGTTAGTATGTCAGAGCCCCTCCTGCTTCTGCTAAACATCTAATCGCCATTCCTAGGAACTATTCCCACCCCTGGCCCCTCCCAACCCCATATAAATAAATCTGTCTGAGCAAGCTGCAAATAACACTTCAATCTAGGCAGTTAATTAAAGACTGGTAAAAAGCGGTGTTTTTTTTTTTTTTCTTTCAAATGTGTTTAGACCAAGGAAAGGACACAAATAAAGATGTAAGTTTTTTTTTATATATATAATGAAATCTAAAGTCGTTTATAATCTTTCCTTATTCTATCAAGATCTGTTTTGAACTTTTTGTCAACACTTAAAAGACCTTTCTTTTTGCTAGTATTTAGCTGTATTAGTTGTCTGATTAGTTCCAATCATGGAAATTGGGAAATGTAGTAGAATAAAGAATTTGTTTATGTTATTTGTGTTATATAATTTTTTTTTCTCTGCTATAGGTGCTCTAGGGGATAGTTTGCTTACAAGATTTTAAAAGTCCATTGTGGAATGTTTCTTAAAAATCTGAACATTAGGTAGTTATAATAATCTCAACAAGAAACTTAGAGTAATATAAAAAAGACTAAAGGGCATGTGGCCAGGACAAATGGAAAATTTTATGAGACTAGTTGAGAAAGACATGAAGTGAGTTCTAGATACCCTAGGAAGTCAATCAGATAATTTTTTTAAAGAAAGTGTTAGGAAAGTAATTGTTATTCACTATTTTGCTTTCATAGTACATTCCCCCCTCTCCATTGCCATTGTTTTAAAGCTCTGTATTTATTTTGTCTGGATCACAGTAAGAATTAATTTTGGTTTTTCTCTCTGCCCTGTAACAATCCATCTCTATTTTTTCTTCCCCAAGTATAGATCTGATCATTTATCTTTTCAGGCTACTATATTGCCACTTACCATCATATACTGACTAGTAAGAGTGAGAATAATTGTATTAATATAGCAGCAGGAGTAATAGTGGTAATGAATGATGATGAAGATGATTCTGACAATGATCATAGCAATAACCATAACAGAAGTCAATATTTATTACATGTTTACTTTGCAGTAGGCACTGTGAAAAGTGCTTCATGTACTTTATCCCATTTAAATCTAAAAAACAAACAAACAAACAAAAACCTCTAAGAAGTAATTGCTACTCTCAGACCTGCTTTACCGATAAAAAAACAAGTTTGTGGAAACAGGTAACTAGCCCAAAGAATAATGGTTAGTAAATGTTGGTACCTGGAGTCAAACCTAGCTCTGTCTGAAGCCAACGCCCACGTTACTGAATCACAGGGCTCTGACCTCTCGCTGTGACAGCTTTCCCCCACTAAATAGTGAACTCTTTTAGGCAAAGTGTGTGTCCTTCATCTTTGCTTCCTGTTGGTTCATATTTAATTAGAAATGTTTGACAGTTTTTACAGCTTGGAAATCACAGCTGATTTTACATTGAGCTTCGTAATGGAACTTCTTTACCATTTTCCTCTGCAGAAGTGAATATGGTAGATAACACACCTGAGTATTTTTTGGTCTTTTGTAAATGTTAGTGTATTCTGTGATTAAATAAGTTCACTTAGTTGGTTCCACTTGGTGTGTCTTGTATAATGTCACAGCCCCAATATAGTTAGGTTTTAAATAAAGGAGTAGATTCCTAAGCCAAATCTAACCACATTTATAGGCTTCCTAAGATAATGTCATTTGATAGAATAAGAACCAACTGTGGCCAGCCAGGGAAGTCAAAAATTCCCTCTGCTCAAGTCTTAACACCACATTTTATTTTTTCTTTGTCTGAGTATGTATCTTATCATTTAAAGAAAATACTCATACTTTTCTTATCATGTATTTGGGATGTTTGTCTTATGTAATATAACTTTTCTAGAAAATTTAATACAATTTCTAGACTATATGTGATTTATTATTTCAATGAGAAGGCTTAGGGAGAGGCTAGCTTTTCAGGAGATTTTGAAGAAAAAATTTAGTATGTACAGATAAGAGAGAAAGCTGTAAGTAATATGAACAAAGTTATGGAAGTCTAAATGTATGTTTGCTTGTACAAACCAATGAGCTGAATACAATAAGAAATTTGTTAGGAATATATGTAAAGGTCTACTTGACTGCCAAAGAAAAAACCCTCTGAATAAACACACCAGTGCAGTATAGAGAAATATGGTTTAAGGATAATGAAATTTAAGATTAGTATATGGAAAAAAAAAACAACTAAGAGTATTTAGCAGCTAAAAGTCAGCTAGTGATATGCTTCACCAACACACACATACACAAACAGAATGCTAATTTGAAACTGCATGGATTAAGACAGGAATATGACAGTCTCATTCTCCTTTAGATCCCGGAGGCACAAGTCAATTAAATTACACCTGTTATACTGGATTTTTACCAAAATACTTGTTTTCTCCTTTGTTATGGAGAAGAGCCATCTTAGCTTCATTATCACAGTCTTCAAGTAGTTGAAGAAAAAGGAATAAACCTTACTTATCCTGTGTGGTCACAGAGAGTAGAACTATGGTCAAATACTGGCGATTATGGAGCGTGGTGGGGTGGTGATGACTCTTCAAGGAAAGGAAGATCTTTCAGGAATCAAGCCTGCTAACAATGAATTTAGTTGTCTGCGGTGGTAGAGACTTGGCACTAATGGAGGTGGTCCAATGGAGGTTGTATGTCTGCATGTCCCTTTGTTGGAGCCTCTGTGAAGGGGATGCCTACCCCCATTGAGATGGGTAGAAAGGAGAAGCTCCAGGCTTTCTTTATCTCTAAAGGTAATATTTTCTACTGGCACTGTTTTGCTATCAGTACTACTGTGCCAAGTAAATACTCTGCACACATTGGCTTGTTTAATCTTTGTATCAACCAGATGATTTACATGTTCATATCCCCATTTTACTGCAAATTTAAGCTTAGGAAGAATAAATAGAATTAAACAACTGGTAAGTAGCAGTGCTAGAACTAGGCTATGAAATCCTCAGAGCGAATGACTATCTGAAGGTTATGTTAAACATTTTAATATAAAAAAGACGAACTAAATGATTTCGTATGTTTACTGTTTTTCAATAGTTGGTAGAACGAAAGTATTTTCATATAACAATTTGATTTGTCAACTCATCTCTTTTATTGAATGTCCTTGCTGTGAAAAGCAGTCGAGTTTTGGAATTCTCCAGGTCAGAATACTGGAATGGGTAGCCTTTCCCTTCTCCAGGGGATCTTCCCAACCCAGGGATCAAACCCAGATTTCCCACAATCCAGGCGGATTCCTTACTAGCTGAGCCACAAGGGATGCACTTTTAAGGCTCAGGGAGTGATAAAACCAGCCAAAGAAACATATTTCAGTGTTTTAGTTCCCAGTTCTTAAGAAAAATACTTAAGAGTCATTCATGTACTCACTGAACACATATTTATTGAGCACCTAATATGTGCTGGGCAGTGATCTAACTCTGGAAGTATAGCGGTGAACAAGGCAGACAAAATACCTGTCCTCATGGAATGTCCATTCTAGTGGAAGAGGCAGGCAATAAATCATAAAATATTAACAGGTAACAATGCAAAAAATGAGAAAGTGCTTGAAGGGTAGTATTTTACATATAGTCAATTAGGTAGAATTTAAACTTTTTAGTGATATTATGCACTGACAATTTTAGTATTCTGAGACTTATATGATTAAATGAGAAAAATTTCGGTTTAAAAACACAAAATGGATACCTCTGTAAGATACTGACTTAAGACACATCTTTAAATCTCAGAATTAATAAGTAAATATTTAATAAGTAAACATTTCAATAAGTAAACATGAATAAGTAAAAATTTAATAAGTAAACATTTTATTTAATATTTAATAAGTAACTATTAAATAAGTAAATGTTTAATAATAAGCACTAAGTAAATATTTAATAAGTACATAAATAATAAGTAAATATTTTATTCTTTAATAAAATAAAAGTAAATGTAATAAGTACATATTTAATAAATATTTTAATAAGTGAATATTTTATTTAATAACATAAATAAGCAATAATTTAATAAGTAAATATTTTACTTATAAGTAAATAAGTAATGATCAGTGAATATTTTATTCTTTTACCTGCTCACTGAAGAAGAGAATTCAGGCGTGACCTACCTAATACTGCTTAAATGTTTTCATGTTTAAAATCTTAACTGTCACTTTTCTTCATGTTATATCCAACATGAAAGCTTCATGTTGTTTTTGGATGAAACTAAGCTAGAATCTTATCACTGAAGCCAGATGAGTGTCTTTAAGAACTCAAATGCTTGCTGAATTAATAAATGAAGTTTGAATTGTCGGATCATATGATTAGTACATCATTTTTTTAAGTACTATAGAATAAAGGCAAAGGTTTTCTTTATTTTAGAGAATGTGTACAGAAAGGAAAATTTCCTATGGCTTGGCTCTTAATGTACAATATTTTTGAGTATCAAAGAATGTGCAAAGGATAATGGGCCACCCCACCTTTATTCACATAGAACCTATAACTTAATGGGTGAGACAGATAATTGCAGCAGAATGCATGCAGCATGCAAATAACAAGTGCATGATAGCATAGAGGCCGCCACTGAAACTGACGTGGGTTTGGGGAGGGCTTCACAGAGGAGGTGAATTTCGGGCTAGAGTTTGATAGCTGAAGCAGAGTTCACCAGAAGGTTCAGAGAGAAGACAGCAGAGGCGTGGCAAACAGCATGTGCAAAGTCCAGAGACTGCTCAGTGAGCCGCTGAGGCTTTTACAAGCGGTTTGTGCAGCCTGTGGGAGGTGAGGCTTGAAAGGTTAAGCTGACTGCAGGTATTAAGGTATTTATGAGTGAAGTCACTCAGTCGTGTCCGACTCTTGGCGACCCCGTGGACTGTAGCCTACCAGGCTCCTCCGTCCATGGGATTTTCCAGGCAAGAATACTGGAGTGGGGTGCCATTGCCTTCTCCAGGGGACCTTCCTGACCCAGGGATCAAACCCTGGTCTCCCACATTGTAGGCAGACACTTACCGTCTGAGCCACCAGGGACATCCCAAAGTATTTATTTATGGACACTGGTAAAATGACTGGCTATTACTTAACAAACAGTGTGAAACATTTGAGGATTTTTAGCAGTTCATTAACACCATCAGATCTTTAGAAAGATCATTCTGGTAGTAGCGTGGGTGATGAACCTCCTGGCTGGAGAGGAGAGCTGGCAGGGAAAATCTAGAGGCAAAATGAGCAGGAAGCTAACAGTGAAGTGACACGTCGTTGAGGATGAAAGCAAAGGGGCTTGCATGATTTGGAGTCAGTTTGACAGTTGGTTATGGGATGTGGAAAGAGAACCATATTCTGGTGATTTAGAGTTTAGCATGGGCAAGTATAGGTCTAGGAAGAATCATTTACTTTGTTAGCTTCTAATATGAAATTATGTTAAAAATATGCCGAGGTATATCATATCAAACTATCCAGATTATTTTAGTGTGCAGCCTTCATTTTCACTTTTAAAATAAATGGGTTAATAGAAGTCCTAGAAGTCACTTTGTTGTTGTTTAGTCACTCATTCAGGTCCGACTCTTTTGTGACCCACATGTAGCCCACCAGACTCCTCTGTCCATGGGATTTCCCAGGCAAGAATACTGGTGTGGGTTGCCAAAGGCACCAATTTGAGTTCTGTTTAAAAAAGACAACAGCAAAAAGATAACCTGTTGTGCAGAAGTGAATCTACCCTTCTAGTTAGCTTCCAGATTCAAAAGAAAAATCATAAAAGGAATAGCTGCAATTCAAGTGAGACCAAGGCTACTTGAATAGATATTGTAGACCCACAAATTTAAAGGATGCTAAAAGTAGGCAGAAAGAATGAAAAGTACTCCATCTGAAAGCATTCTGATTTTTAAAAAAAATCAAGAAATGTGGATGAATGGATGTAATTTAAAATTTAGACCATTCTGAATTGATTGAAAAATTATATTTATTAATAATTAAATTAGAATATAATTAATTTTAGAGAAATATAGGTTCCTGATTATGCAGCGATTATTTGTAATATTTTTGGTAATGTTGAAATATAAAGTATACAGAATAGAAGTGCAAATTATTGTGCTGACTTCTCTGTTGTCTATCTGCAATTATAGGATTCAGTTATCTCTGACCTGCCTGAGTCATCTTCTGCTATGGCAGTTTTTCAGTCTTTTCCTCCATTCTTCTCAGCTTCCCTCTATTCCTTACCCCCACAGATACATATCATATACCTAATTTGTGTTAACAAGGCTGTTAGATGTTTGGGATTTGGTAGTGAGCAAGAGAGAAAAGGTCCTTACCTTCACAGAGCTTATATTTCAGTAAGGGAGACTGAAAATTAACAAGTAAACACAAGACAATTTCAGCAGTGTTAAGGGATGTCAAACCAAATCAAAATAATATCATTGAAGATTCTTGAGACATAGGGAAGGGCATTTGGGGGCCTGGGATGGGAAAATAAAAGGCATAAGTCTTCTTCTGAGTGTTCCATGAAGATTTGAAAAGATGAAGATGAGAAGTAAATAATAAAGAGGAGCAAGTCATAGGCAGGTGAGGAAAGACAGGTGCCTTAGACTGAGGGTGCAGTCTGCTCTGGCGTGAAGCTGAAGAGCTGGGTTTTCCTCAGGGCTGGAGCTCAGGGAAGAGGGGGAGGGAAAGCAAGTCGGCAGCCTGGTGTAAGGCTTTGCAGCCATTTGCATTTTGTTCCTACTGTATTGGAGATTCCTGTAGAGCATTTAAGCAGGGAATGAAATAGCCCGGGTGATAGTCTGGAAACCAGGAAATTATAAACCGTGCAGAACTACTTCTGAATGACTTCAACAACTGTTGGGTGGTGGGAGATAAAGATCGGTGGGGACAGCTTTGGGGGAAATCCAGGATTTTAGAAACCACATGAAGATGTCAAGGAGGCAGTACCTGTCTGGTTAGGACAGTTGCTTTTCTATGATAAACATTTGTTTAATGATGAAGACTTCTGAGGTAGAAAGTAAAACCTTTATTATTCAAGTTCTATAGGAGCCCTAACAGGGACCGTTGTCTAGAAGGTTTACAGAATTATAATGGAACTTTGCTTATTTTTTTTTAAAAGGACTTTTGCTATCTAAAACTATAAAGTAGGTACTTGTTAAGGAGTTAGTGTCTTTTTGTTTCTCTTAAATACTGCCTGTTTGTGAACTGTGTGAACTGTGAGCAATCAACACTATTCAAGTTACATCACACCTATGGACTATTCTAAAGGAGGTTAAATAAGGAAGATTTCCCATTTTTCATTATATCCCAAATAGATCTTACTGAATCACACCAAATCAAGACTAATAAGCCATTCTACTATGATGACCAAACAATGTACTAATAGTATTAATTATTATATTATAAAAGGGTCATTTTCACAGTATGAAGATATGAAGTGAAAAAGCTCAGTTGTGTTGAACTCTTTGCAACTCCATAGACTGCAGCCCGCCAGACTCCTGTCCATGGATTCCCCAGGCAAGAATACTGGGGTGGGTAGCCATTGCCTTCTCCAGGGGATCTTCCTGACCCAGGGATCAAACCCAGGTCTCCCGCATTGTGGGCAGATTTGTTACCATCTGAGCCACCAGGGAAATCCAGTATAGAGCAGCACAAATAATCTGGAAGTATGAGAGAGAATATAGTTGTTAGTGTGTCTCACCTATTTTCATCTTTCTTTCTTTGCAGATCATGTATTTTAGTTCTCTGTTCCCATATGTGGTACTTCTATGCTTCCTAATCAGAGCACTCCTTTTAAATGGTTCAGTTGATGGCATCCGTCACATGTTTACCCCTGAGGTATGTACTGTATTTCCAGTTAAGGCTTATGATCATAAAAGCTTTATATTGTCAACATGTTCCCACAGTTAGATTTAAGGGATAATTGTTCAAACCTACGTACAACCATGTGCACTAAACTATTAAATTAAAGCTGTTATGTTAACCAGCCTAGTAAAACCGAGGCTTTTAGATATCTATAATTACATCCAACTGTCTCCAATTTTAAATGTCCCACTTTATCTGGATTAAGTTTCACTACTCTAGTCAACTTCAAAAGATCCTCTTTTACAGTAAATTACCTTCCCAGTTTTCTACCGGTACAGTTTAGAACTTATCAGTCTTTACTCTTCCTCTTCTATCTCAGTGCTTTTTAACCTTTTGTGGCATGGACTCCTTTGGAAAAAAATACAAAACTGATAATAGGATCTTCTTACCAGAAAAAATAATGAACATATTAATTTGCTTAGTGTCTTAGGAGGTTGACAGAATTCTTACAGTCCATGGACCAGATTAAGAAAGCTATTGCATGTTGGGTTCTCGTTACCGTCTTTCTAAATTCCATATATATGCGTTAATATACTGTATTGTTGTTTTTGCTTCTGGCTTACTTCACTCTGGGGAACGCAGATGTATAGAATAGACTCGTGGACTTTGTGGATGAGGGTAAGGGTGGGATGATATGGGAGAAGGGCATTGAAACATGTTAATTATCATATGTCTAATCAATCGCCAGCCCAGGATTGATGCTCGGGGCTGGTGCAGCGAGATTTCCCGGGGGGGAGGGAGGAGGGACGGGGGTTCTGGAGGGGAAGCATATGTAAACCCATGGTGATATCATGTCATTGTATGGCAAAAACAATAAAAAAAAAAAAAAAAAAAAAAAAAAAAAAAAAAAAAAAAAAAAAAAGAAAAGAAAAAAAAAAAGAAAGCTATTGCACTCAAAATCCTGTCTTAGAAACAACTTCAAGATTTCTTGTTCTGTTTTGAGGTTTTATATTTTGTAGAGTTGTATTTATCTTAGTGTGTTTGGGAAGTTCTGTAATTTTTATAAATTCATATGCATTTCAGGAAAATTCCATTAGGTTTCCTAAAAGGCTCAGAACTTTAACTCTGTCATTCAACTTAGAGCTGACCTCAGTGTAGGGCTCATTGAACCTGATCTGTCAATCCTTGTGGACGTGTCATATTGGTGTGATAGGAAAAAATCAAAAACATATTTGAGGTGCATATAGATTTTGGATGTTACTGAAATGAAATCATACTTTGATCCGCTTGCTAACACTGTCATAATCAGACAGTGAGTCATAAAAACACAGTCTCAATTTAGTTTAGAAATTGGAAGCTGTCTGAAGGATGACTGCATCGAGCATCGTGCTGAGAAGCTCAGGGAGAAGATTTTAGCCTCCCTGGGACTGTCACTCCTGGCAGCTGCTGTGGTACTGTGAAAAAGAGGCTGTGTTTTCTGAGTATCTGGTTCCCAGCTGGGTTCTGTTCATTCTCACGAAGCAAACATGTTGACATTGTGATCTGCTTCTCTTCTATTGTTCAAAAGTCCTGTAGAAATGTTGGAATTCCTCAGTGAATAATTTCACATTTATGAATTTCAGCCATATTATCATTTAAATCAGGCACAAATGGGCCATACTTAGTGACCACAAATATTTCTTTTTTACAATGTAGAAAAAAGAGTTTTCTGAGTTTAAAACAACTAACTTTGGTGTGAATTCCTGGAATATCACCTTTCTTTAAGTTGGTAATTGTTTGTGACATGACTCTAAATATTTGATTTAAATAGATGTTTTAGAATCTAGATATTTGAATATGACACTTTTACATGGTCCGTGTTTAAAACTGCAATACTTGGTTAACATTTTAAAGAACTGGAAATAACTATTAAAATATAGTGAATTACTTCTTCAGCTCACTTTGGACTATTGATAAGATTGTTCTTAGGCCATGGTAGGATGTGGTAGTTAATATAATAACAATAAAAAGTTGTAAATTTCCTTTAAATTTAAGTTGTTTATGTAAGGGAGAAAGTATCTAAGTACATAATATATTCTCAGTGAACGCAGATTTAGTTTCTGAATTGGAAAGCATCAGAATGTCTTTAGAAAATAGGTGTTGTCTGCCATCTAGTGGGGAAAGAAGAGATAGACAGTTGAACGAGTTCGGTTTTCATTTGCTGATTGTGTCCAACTCTTTGAGACCTCATGGACTGCAGCATGCCAGACTTCCCTGTTCTTCACTATCTCCTGGAATTTGCTCATGACCGTTGAGTCAGTAATGCCATTCAACCATTTCATCCTCTGTCACCCCCTTTTGCTCCTGCCCTCAGTCTTTCCCAGCATCAGGGTCTTTTCCAATGCTTATCAGCGTAGATGTTACTGTAGTCCATATGTTAGCAGTTATTGAGGACTCAGTGTAGTAGGCAATGTGATGAGTAGTATTTACATGCTTTGTTACTCTCATCTTTCAGTTGAGAAAAATTACACTCAGAGTGGACAGGCTACTTACCCTAGGATGCACTATTTTTAGATTATTAAATGACTGTCTATGGAAGTCATGTCCTTAACCACATCTGGCTTTGTTCCCAATAAAGGCAATTTCATTGCAAAGGTGAAAAGAGATAAAATACCAATTTAAGTACTGTTATTACTGAAATCAAAGTTAACTGTTTATCGAGGTCTTTGCCCAATATAGCTAATATTAATTGTTCCATTTAAAAGGTTTAGTTACATACAGTGATAACTGTTTAAGGACTAAAGCAGAGTTACTTTGAAAGTATGTTCAGCACAAATCCCAAACTTTAGAACTTTGAATTACTTAAATTTTCAAAGGAAAAGCTTTCAGGAAACTGCTGAATGAAAGAATGATATCTATGTGAATATGCAAAGTACAAATAGTTCAACTCTACCCAGCTTATATTATTATTACCTGCTTTGGCTTTTAGACTTCACCAGAAAACACAAAACTTAGGGAATTAGTTAAATAAAATTTATAACTTTTATGGCTAACTGGTTTATGTTGCTTTGGAAAGAAAATAAAGACATAAATAGAAAAAAGCGAAGATAGTTCATTTCTCTCTCAAATAGTCCTTTGCTTTGTCCTAAAGATATTTAAAATTTCCCATGTGATTTTTTTTCTCCATGTAAGTAGCATCTCCATCTAATGGTTCGATAGTCTACGGCCTTTCTTATTCATTTTCCTTGTATAATTCCTCAATGAAAAATTTGTTCCTTCTCCTTAAAAACAGATAATCCTTTGTTTTGAATGATCTTTGGGTGTGTGTCATTATGATATATTTAAACAACAGAATCAATTCCTTGTAGATTATTGAGAAATGATATTTTGCAGCTAACTTCTGTTCTGTTTAATTTTAAACAGCTGGAAATCATGCTGGAGCCGAAGGTGTGGAGAGAAGCTGCAGCTCAGGTGTTCTTTGCCTTAGGTCTGGGATTTGGTGGCGTCATCGCCTTTTCAAGCTACAACAAGAGAGACAACAACTGCCACTTTGATGCTGTCCTGGTGTCCTTCATTAATTTTTTTACTTCTATCCTGGCAACACTGGTGGTGTTTGCAGTTCTGGGCTTCAAAGCAAATATCATAAATGAGAAATGCATTGCAGAGTATGGTCATTAATTTCCTTTAGATTTGATGGCATTATTGTATTTGAAAAAAATCTCCTTCCCAGAACCACATGAGTTTACTAATGCTGTTTTACTTTTCAGAAATTCGGAAATGATCACCAAACTTGTGAAAATGGGCAACATTAGTCAAGATATTATTCCCCATCATATCAACTTTTCAGCTATTACTGCAGAAGATTATGACTTAGTTTATGACATCATTCAAAAAGTGAAAGAAGAAGAGTTTCCTGCGCTTCGTCTCAATGCCTGTCAAATTGAAGATGAGCTCAATAAAGTTAGTAGTGCGTGTTTAAGCACTAAAACACTTCTCATTAACTTAAAATATGCCTTATCCAGAAGACTTTTTTTAGGAAAAGGATCTTTAAAATGCCTGTGGAAGACCATGCTGTTTCAAAATTGATCTTTATTTCAGAGAGCATATTTTCTTAAATCAAAAAGGTTTGCTTTACTTTAAAAAGTAGTTTCACTGATGAAGCCACAGTAATGTAAAATATGAATAAAAATAAGGTGATTTTTCACACAGAAAATAAAATTAGATACATTTGCTGGTATAATACTTAACACAAAACTTGAATTATGATGATCATTTACATACTGCATAATTGTTTGGACACATGAATGATATTTCCCATTTTAATAGTTGTGTTTGTTAAGTCATGATTAAGTCCCTTTTCTAGCCACTGTCATATATTTGAATTAACACAATATAGGGGAACGTAAATAAATAGCCTTGCTTAAATTGTTACCCTCTCTTTATTTTCCCAAAAAGGAAAATATAATGAAGAAATTGGCCATTCATCACTTGCTTTAAGATAGCCAAATGTACCTGAGACTAAATAGAATCGTGTGCGGGAAGTTACAGATGAAGCCATCCTTAACACAACAGTCTTAAATTCCATAAGGAAATATTTAAATACTAGCTTACTCTTAAATTTTTAAATTTTGGCTCTATCTGTGGTCTTTATGAGGTAACATGATCACCTTGAATTTTGTTTAGAGGCACATTTCTTAGGAGACAGCATGATGATATCAGTGTGTTTGTTTCCAGGAACTGCCCCGCATTATTCAGAGTTTCCCTGCCTTTTCACATACATAGCCAGCACTGCACGTGGCTCTGACTAACGTGGCTATTCTATATATCTTACAGGCTGTGCAGGGGACTGGTTTAGCTTTTATTGCCTTTACAGAAGCGATGACGCATTTCCCGGCATCTCCCTTCTGGTCAGTGATGTTCTTCCTCATGCTGGTCAATCTAGGGCTTGGCAGCATGTTTGGAACCATTGAAGGGATCATCACACCCGTTGTGGACACTTTCAAAGTGAGGAAAGAGATCCTCACTGGTGAGCTCTTATGTATTTGACTTTTCATTGAACTGATAGCATGTCATTTTACTCTTGGTGACTGATCAGAGATGGGAAGAGGAGAAGTGTTTATTTTTAAAGTCCACTTATTAATATATTTCAGAAGTATTTGTTATTTAGGGATTTATTTATAATATTTATATATTGCATATTTATAATATGCAAATGAAACTCAATGTAGATCATATTAATTACTTATTAGTTATCGTTTATTATATTGCTCTTTATTAGTAGTAATGTCTTTATGAAGTGCTGGTACTAGAACAAAGTCAAAGAATCTTCATGTATAATTTTGTATTCAAGTCAAATAATTATAAAAAAATAGTTCAGATCATTGGATTTTTCAAAAGTATATAGTTGATACTGACAAACCTAAATTTAGTTTTCATATGAAATAGCAATTGTAGCCTGATAGAAGCTGATATATCTAGGAAGGAAAGATAATAACATGATTTTCAGTATTGATGGTTGTTAATAAGTCCAATCTGCAAGCAGTTATTAAAGTACTGGCTGTGTATTGCATCGTCCTTGCATCTGAGGGATACCAAGGATGTCAGAGAAATTACAACAGAGATGCAAGCATATAGGAGAAACTCTCCTCTAAACAGAATAAGAATGATAATTAAAATCAACATGGGTAGATAAAACTTGCATCATGTAATATACTGAGAGCATGATAAAGACTTTACATGTTCTACAAATTAAGAAGCAGTGAAGATCATCTGAATATATGAGGGAACTGTCAGCAGAAGGCATGGAAATTGAATGAGAAAGGGCCAGGGTCTTCTCAGGGGTCAGAGGATAGGTTTAGTTAGTAAGCACACCCAAATGGAGACAAAGGAAGCTGCCAGACCAGAGTGCAGCAACAGTGTTGGTAAGTGACGCAAAAATCAATTGGAAAAAGATATACAAATGATCTTGAATGCTGGCCACTGGTGCGAAAGCTCCTCCCCAGGCTCTGTTTTTAGCTCTGAAAGATTCAGTAGTCACTGACGTGTCAGTCACTCTCCAGACACTTATATACCCTTATCACTCATTGCTCTGCCTAGTGTGCGTCTAAACAATTTCAGCAGTTTGTCAGATACTTACACCTAGATTTCTTTAACTCAGTTGGATACAAAGGAGAAATGTCTCTTCCTTTACCTGAAAGGCACTCTCTGCTTCTGCAGTTTCTATTTATTTTAAGGCTATCAGTATCCTCTGACATGCAGACTAAATAACTGTCATCTTTGCTGCTTTCCTCATCTTGCCCTGTATCTCAACCCTCCTGATGTAAGAGGGCTTGCAAAATTAAGGGAACAGCAAAGCACACATGGGAATATTTGCCAGCTCCCAGTGGAAGACTTTGTAGATCAGAGTAAGGAGGAATATACTCTCTCCTCCCTTTACCTGTATTTTGGGACCATGCTTTTACTTCAGGTCATTTACTTTGAGGAAATGTTCCCCCATCACCTTTGTCAGATGTTTTTGTCTCCTTTGATATGACAGCAGGACTTAGATCTAAGTTGCTTATTATCTGTTCCTCTCACCTCGTCAGCGAAGCTCTCAGAGTCCCTACCACCTAGAGTAGATGTTCTTCCTACTTATACTATGATGCAATTAGGCGAGAGCGAGTGTGAACCAGGCCACGGTTCAAACCTAAGCTCCGCTACTTCCATCCTGAGACTTTGAGTATGATTTGCTGTGACAAGCATTTAAAGATTTCAATGTGTGTTAGACTCCAAGTGAATGCTCCTAATGCTTTTCCTTTTCTACCTGATGTGTTTCTATGTAATATTTACTTACGGATGATGTAACTCATACCACTAGCCTAGCACTCACGAGACGAAGGAAATGGCTTAATTTAACCCATACTTACTGAGATTGCTAGGGAACCTCCATTGGGTGGAACCCACGGATGCCTGTTTTCTCTCCTGAACTGCCTCCACCTGCCCCATTTCTGTCATTTTTACTGACTTCTGCTAATAAGAAGTTGAGAAAGACAGCCCAGTCATCTCTTAATTTTGAGGGCTTCTCTACTAATGTGCATGAGAGAGTAGAGTCTAACAAAAATATATGAATAGTATATGGATTCCAGAATTCTCTCTAGATTTCTATAGTAATGATATCTGGTTGGAAGTTTCTGCATCTTTCTTCAGTACTCCTACAGAAACTCCTTTTAGACTTTTCTTCTTAATTAATTGGAGAATCCGGTCGCCCATCCCTGTCATAACTATATTTCCAACTCATCTGCCCAGGCAATATCTAGATAGAGTGTTGGTTACTGCTAAGGTATCAAACTTTTTTTTTCAGATATGCTTTAACAAATAATCATATTTCAATAAAATATAAAAATATATGTTTTCATAGTCTTATAAGGCACATTCATCTCATGATTAATTTGGAATTTCAATATTGCTTCCAAAATTAGAAAACATTATTAAAAGTAGAAATGACCTATGAACATTTGCTGCCTGGAAAAGGTCACTTTTCTATTAATAATGAGACATGGGTATGAAGATTTATACTTTTATTATCTTCTCTGTTTTGGCTCATTTGTGCTTGGTACATACATTTCCACAGACTCAAGGAGATGAATTGAGTTACTGTCCTACAATGAATTCATATTAAATCCAGGGCCAAATTCAGGTAACTAATTCCCAATATATTCCATGGTATCAGGAAAAGTATCCTATTCATGTTATTGACAACTTATAGAAAGTAGAAACAAAGTACATATAATAATTTATAATGCAGTTTAAAAGTCTTGATTCTGACAAGGTCTTTTTTTTTAAATTTATTCCTTTTATTCAGTTATCTGCTGTCTTCTGGCATTTTGCATTGGCCTAATATTTGTGCAGCGCTCTGGAAACTACTTTGTTACAATGTTTGATGACTATTCTGCAACCCTGCCTCTCCTAATTGTTGTCATTTTGGAGAATATTGCCGTATCCTTTGTTTATGGCATAGATAAGTAAGTATATTCTCTTATGCATCCATTTTATATCTCTGCTTTGCAAAGACTAATTGTTAATATGTATCTTGTTTAGAAGAGGAGAGAAATAACTGGAGGAAAAAATTCCTTGCTACAAAAATCAAATCTTTTGCAGTCTCTTCTCCAACAGTTATAACAAAGTACATCTCCTTATTAGATGATGAGATAGAACGGTGTAGATGGTAATGAGATGTAGGATTCTGGAGCTTTTATTTAATTCTGGTTATCAAATAGGAACTTCTAAGAGCTTGTGTATATTGGCTAAGTTCCAAGAATCTTGTTGTTTTGAGCCATTGTTATCTCCATTTCACACATAAGAAAATGCAGGCTTAGTGAGATACCACATGACTTGCTCATCACACACCCAGAGGCAGAGCTGGGATTTATAGCCAGCTGTGATGTGTTTTTGTGCTGTGATGTGTTTAGTCACTCAGTTGTGTCCGACTCTTTGTGACCTCATGGATTGTAGTCCACCAAGCCCCTCTGTCCATGGGGATTCTCCAGGCAAGAATACTGGAGTGGGTTGCCATGCCCTCCTCCAGAGGATCTTCCCAACCCAGGGATTGAACCCAGGTCGCCTACATTGCAGGCGGATTCTTTACCATCTGAGCCATCACAAAAGTCCATTTTTACTCAACTCTAAAGTCTGTATTTCTAATTATATTGCCAACCTGTTTTACAAGAGGGATTTTTATTTTATTATATTTATAAAATGCCTTATTTTATCATGTTACACAATGTTTTGTGTAGCAGGACCATTTGGGGATGATATATATCACTGCTTCAAAATATATGCATCATTCACTATACATAACATATTTATGGAGTCATGACTTGAATTCACTAGATGCCTAAATCTTTAAATTATATAGCTGCTTGGTCTGAAAAGTATATGAACTTGTGTGAAATGAAGCATTAGAGTAATCTCAGAAAGAAAAAAAAAACATTTTTGGAGGCCTTGTCCAATATTCTTAAATTTGTTGTCTTCAGTTAGCATGTATGGATTAAGGCAATAAGACCATCAAGCTTATTAGAGGTTTCTCTGATACAGGAATAAGTTCACTGAATGAGGACCAGAGCCCTCTTCAACAACATAAAGAACACTATTGTACTGAGTGAGCTTTGTGACAAAACTTGGAGAATATTTTATTACTGTTAAAAGCTCCAGGCAAGGAAAGGTAGGAAAACTTACATTTAATGATCAGATTCAGTTCAGTTCAGTTCAGTTCAGTCGCTCAGTCGTGTCTGACTCTTTGCGACCCCGTAAACTGCAGCACGCCAGGCTTCCCTGTCCATCACCAACTCCCGGAGTCCACCCAAACCCATGTCCATCGAGTCGGTGATGGCATCCAGCCATCTCATCCTCTGTTGTCCCCTTCTCCTCCTGCCCCCAATCCTTCCCAGCATCAGGGTCTTTTCCAGTGAGTCAACTCTTCGCATGAGGTGGCCAAAGTATTGGAGTTTCAGCTTCAACATCAGTCCTACCAATGAACACCCAGGACTGATCTCCTTTAGGATGGACTAGTTGGATCTCCTTGCAGTCCAAGGGACTCTCAAGAGTCTTCTCCAACACCACAGTTCAAAAGCATCAATTCTTCGGCACTCAGCCTTTTTCACTGTCCAGCTCTCACATCCATACATGACTACTGGAAATACCATAGCCTTGTCTAGATGGACCTTTGTTGGCAGAGTAATGTCTCTGCTTTTCAATATGCTTTCCAGGTTGGCCATAACTTTGCTTCCAAGGAGTAAGCGTCTTTTAATTTCATGACTGCAATCACCATCTGCAGTGATTTTGGAGTCCCAAAAAATAAAGTCTGACACTGTTTCCACTGTTTCCACCTCTATCTACCATGAAATGATGGGACCAGATGCCATGATCTTAGTTTTCTGAATGTTGAGCCTTAAGCTTTTTAGTTCCTATTTACTTTCTGCCATAAGTGTGGTGTCGTCTGCATATATGAGGTTATTGATATTTCTCCCGGAAATCTTGATTCCAGCTTGTGCTTCTTTCAGCCCAGCACTTCTCATGATGTACTCTGCATATAACTTAAATAAGCAGGGTGACAATATACAGCCTTGACATACTCCTTTTCCTATTTGGAACCAGTCTGTTGTTCCATGTCCAGTTCTAACTGTTGCTTCCTGACCTGCATACAGGTTTCTCAAGAGAAAGGTCAGATGGTCTGGTATTCCCATCTCTTTAAGAATTTTCCACACTTTATTGTGATCCACACAGTCAAAGGCTTTGGCATAGTCAATAAAGCAGAAGTAGATGTTTTTCTGGAACTCTCTTGCTTTTTTGATAATCCAGCAGATGTTGGCAATTTGATCTCTGGTTCCTCTGCCTTTTCTAAAACCAGCTTGAACTTCTGGAAGTTCATGGTTCACGTATTTCTGAAGCCTGGCTTGGAGAATTTTGAGCATTACTTTACTAGCGTGTCAGGTACTAAATAGCAATAGTAGTAATAGCTGTATATTGTTTAGTTGCTAGGCTGTGTCCAACTCTTGCGATTCCATGGAGTATTACTACAGTGTAGCCAAAGAAATGATCAAGAAAATAAAAAGGTAATCTATTGAATGAGGAAAACATTTCCAAATCAAATATCCGATAAGGGGTTACTATCCACAATGTATGGACTTAACAGAGAAGGCAATGACACCCCACTCCAGTACTCTTGCCTAGAAAATCCCATGGATGGAGGAGCCTGGTGGGCTGCAGTCCATGGGGTTGAGAAGAGTCAGACACGACTGAGCGACCTCACTTTCATGCATTGGAGAAGGAAATGGCAGTCCACTCCAGTGTTCTTGCCTGGAGAATCCCAGGGACGGGGGAGCCTGCTGGGCTGCCATCTATGGGGTCGCACAGAGTCTGACACGACTGAAGTGACTTAGCAGCAGCAGCAGCATAAGGACTTAAACTCAGTAGCCAGAAAAAAAAAAGAAAAAATCAATTAAACAATGGACAAAGGACCTGAATTTTTCCAAAGAATGTACACAGATGATCAACAGATACATGAAGAGTTGTCGACATCACTAATCATCAGGGGACTACTGTATGCATTGTCTTAATCCTTATAACAGTATTCTGTGGTGACTCAAATTACTCATATCACAGATGTAAAATTGGCCTGCCTTGTATGGGAGGACACAGTATCTTAGTTGTAGGGCCAGGCCTTTTAACTGTAATTTCAAAACCAGATATTTCTATAGCCCCCCCCATACTCCTCACCCGCACTGTGTTGGAATTTGATATTATTATTAGACTGATCTATGGATCAGTAGGATCATAATTTAGTTTTCTATTTAGGCTGTTCATCATTGACAATAGGCATAGTGGTAAATATTTCTTTTTAGTAGTTCCTAAATAATAATCGTTATAACAACAAAAGGAATAATATTACTTACAATATTTGTACCTATAAATTTCTGCTGTTTGTAAGATAGTGTGCTTTGCATATGTTGTCTATGAGCCCAACAATAACTCTCCAAGACAGGTATTATCTTTCTTGAGAATGCCTAAAATGAAGTTCAGAAGGACTAAGATATACATTTAGAAATTGTGGAGGTATGATTTGAAACCAGATCTGTTGGTCTCTAAAACTCATATCTTGTACAAAGAGCACAGTCAGAATTCTCTTGTTTAAAATGCTCTTATTTAATTACTTTCCCCTCCTTTAAATGTCTGCAGGAATCTTATATTCCTCCTGTTCACCTTCAGTAGTGTCATGAGCTCAGTTCTGCTCTGTCATCTGCTATGTTTACCTAAATTTCCAGAGACAGGGTTGAGAGAAAGAAGCCTTCCAAAACCTAAATGTTTGAGATAGCAAATTCAAATGCAGAAAAAGAAATATTGTATGGGCTTCCCTTGTAGCTCAGTCGGTAAAGAATCTGCCTGCTCTACAGGAGACCTGGGTTTGATCCCTGAGTTAAGAGATTAGGAAGAAATGTGATTGAGAGAAAATGAGAAGGAAGATCCTGTGATGCTGAAAGTGATGGCCGCATAGATTTCATTTCCCCAAGTTTCCTTTTTAAAATGAAGGAGAAAAAGAATGACTAGAAAGCAAAACCAAATACCCATGGACACTGGAAAGAAGATATTCCCATGAACCCTCAAATATGAAAGGTTGGGACAAACCACTGGCAGCCACAGAACCTGTGTGGCATCACAGCCCCGTGGGTGATGGTAGAGGATACACAGCTGGGCCTCTGACAGCTCTCTACTCACCCCCAGGTCCTCCTTGCAAAGTGTGGTAGGCTGGTTAACCTGAAGATGGTGAGATAAACTGGGAGAAATAGTACCTTTGCCCTCATTTAGCAGAATGCAGAGGGTTCCAAATACAACAAGATCATCAGTGCTGGAACAATCTGGTCTCTAAAATCTTGAAAGGAACAACCCAAAGTCCTCTTCCAAGATAAAGCTCTGCACTGAGAGCAAAGTGGTGGGAGCAAAACCCGAGCTGAGCAGGAGATAGGTGAGGCATTGGGAAAGGAAGTCCAAGTAAATATGAGAAAGAGAGCAGAGGTTTAAAAAAAAAATAGAAATGATGAGGCTGCATTTTTTGATTACTTTGCAAAAATAGAGAGGAGGGGCTTCCCTGGAGGTCCAGTGGTTGAGAGCCTGCCTGCCAGTGCAGGGGACACAGGTTCAATCCCCAATCCAGGAAGATCCCACATGCCATGGGGCAGCTAAGCCTGTGTGCCACGACTACTGAGCCCGCAGGCTATAGGGTCTGTGCTCCCCAGCAAGAATGAGAAGAGCACATGCTGCAACCAGCAGTCGCTGCTCGCCACAACTAGAGAGAGTCCAGGAAGCACTGAAGACCCTAACGCAGCCCAGAACAAGTAAACAAACTTCTTTAGAAAGTAAAGAAACAATGAAATCTGATTTCACTTAAATGTGGTTAAATCATAAAAAAAGGTCATTAAAACAAGCAGTAAGGAACAGAATAATATCCCTTCAGATAACAAATCCACACAAGCAAAACAGATGGAAAACTAATATTTCAAAATGAAGTTGAAATAAATGTTGAAAAATGAAAGAAGCCACAAAAGCAGAGCATATATCAGTTATTTTGAAATTGAGAAATATAATAATTAGGGACAAGGGAGATTTGAAAACAGATGTGATAGAACTCAGGAAATAATTGTGGATAACAGAAAATCACTTAATAAATGAAGTCAAATTAAAACAAAAATAATACAATATATGTCTCCTCATACTTTTTTTTTTTTCAAATGCAAAATTTATTTATTTATTTATTTATTTTTCCTCCCTCCCCCCGGGAAATCTCGATGCACCAGCCCCGAGCATCAATCCTGGGCTGGCGATTGATTACACATATGATAATTAACATGTTTCAATGCCATTCTCCCATATCATCCCACCCTTGCCCTCATCCACAGAGTCCACGAGACTGTTCTATACATCTTCACTTCTTCTGCTGCCTCACATGTAGGGTTCTCATTACCATCTTTCTAAATTCCATATATATGCGTTAGTATACTGTATTTTTGTTTTTCCTTCTGGCTTACTTCACTCTGGATAATGGGCTCCAGTTCCGTCCACCTGAGTAGAACTGATTCAAACGAATTTTTTTTTAATGCTGAGTAATATTCCATTGTGTATATGTACCACAGCCTTCTTATCCATTCGTCAGTTGATGGGCATCTAGGTTGCTTCCATGTCCTGGCTATTGTAAACAATGCAGCGATGAACATTGGGGTACAGGAATACTTTTTAAAATCAAAACGAAATAACCAAGGATAAGAAAATGAATAGAAACAGCAGTTAAGCAAAGATGATTCAACATTTGTCCAGTGAGGACCTCTAAAAGCAGTGGCTGGAAAATAACTCTAAAAACTATAATTAAAGAAACCTACCAAAGCAAATAACTTGAATGTTGAGAAGGGCAAATGATATAGTTGGAAAAAACAGACATAAAGGCTGACACCAGGACAAAGCCTAGGATATTACTTGCAGAGAAAAGAAAAAACAAAAAAAGCAAGCAATTAAAAAATAGTACAAAGCAAATTATTTAAAACAAAAAAAAGTAATAGCCACCAAAATTTTTGTAACAATCTCACATAGACATATTTATGATTTTTGAAGAAAGAAAATGTAAACTATAGGTTTTTTTTTTGATTTTTGGTGTCTTTAATTTTATTATTTACATTGTCTATTCATTTCCCCCCATTTTTTTTCCCTTTGTGGATCTTAGTTATCTACCCTCCAATAGTTTTTTTTTAAATTTTTTATTGTTTTTGCCATACAATGTCATGATATCACCATGGGTTTACATATGCTTCCCCTCCAGAACCCCCCTCCCTCCTCCCTCCAAAAAATGTAAACTATAGGTTTTAAATTCAGCTGACCTGACATTCAAATATAGTGACCACAAATAATTTTAAACATGCAAGAAATTAGGGAATATAGTTGCTGTGATCCCTTTTCTAAGAATCTACTGGAGAACTAGCTTTAGACAACCAAAAAGTCTACAGAAACATTAGTAGAGACTGGTGGATGGGCAGTACATATTTTATCTCGAGTTAAATATTAAGGGATGTAAACTAGTCTGTAATGGCGACATGCTCCTGACAGTGTTAACATCATACAACTATAAAGTGTGAGTTTGGGGAATTCCTTGGTGATTCGGTGGTTAGGACTTAGTGCTTTCACTTCCGGGGCCCTGGGTTTGATCCCTGTTCTGGGAACTAAGATTCCATAAGCTGTGGAGCCAAAAAAGAAAAAGAAAAAAAGAAAGCAAGTCTTATTTCAGGTAAATAATGTATCAATAACTTGACTTTAAAAAACAAATACATAAGTCTAATCATTACTCAGTCTAAGTGCTAAGTCACAGGAAATAGGAGGATCAGATGCACTTGCGAAGCTAACAGTGTGGGGATGCAATTATTAACAGAAAAATCTAAACTTTGGGAAACTACATGACAGAGTGCCCAGCTCATTTAAAAAAAGAATGATAGAAATGGTACAGAGATGTAAGAGGCACTTAGCAGAAATGAGAAAAGGACTTCAGGAAAAAAAAATCAAAGAATCATAATGTGTGGACCCTCTTTCAATTAAATGACACCAGACTGAAAACAGAAATGAGAGTTTGGATCAGTTGGATTGGATGATGTGAGTTAATTATCCCTAAATTAAAAAAAGAGAGAGAGAGAAACAAGAAAATTTTAATGTATTGCAAATATTGTGTTCATAACATGGAAGGTCATCAGTTGGAGGAGACTTTCCAATAATTGGCTTAAGGGGACTTGCTCCAAATGAAAAGTACAGTACACTGGTTCCATTTTACATTATAAATGTTCTTAACTGATAAGTCATCTTCCACTATGACTTTTAGATTCAGTATAAAGTGTCATAGGGTATCATGTTTAACCCTGGTCCAACCATTGATATAATGCACATTTTAAAGGACACTTAATTTAGCATATTTTAATATAGCTACCTTAACTTGAGAAATAATTAAATTCTTTCTTTCTATTTAGGTTTATGGAAGACCTAAAGGATATGCTGGGCTTTGCTCCCAATAGATATTACTACTATATGTGGAAATATATTTCTCCTCTAATGCTGTTATCACTGCTAATCGCTAGCATTGTGAATATGGGATTAAGTCCTCCTGGCTATAATGCATGGGTGGAAGATAAGGTAAAATAAAAAGAAGTCAGATAAAAGATTCACAAAACGTCATTTTAGAGGTTTTTGGCGTTCACTTTTTTCAGTATAGTTTGCTGCTTAATGGATGGTACTGCTTTTATGCAGGGATCTTAAGATTTATGTTTTGTTTCGCTCCAAATATGTATGTTTTTTTATATGTAGTGAATATTTTTAATACTTAAGAAACATTAACTTGGACCTCATTAAAATAATTTTATCCACATCACCATAGATGGACCAATAATTATTTAGGCTTTTGACGCTAGAGAACGTATTGATCAAACCACCAGAAATAATTTTTCCTGCATAAATTTATGAAATCATATCTGAGACACTCTATGCCAATGAAAATATGAATCAACTATGTAGGCATGATTTAAATAAATATTGAAGTAGAGTTTTGCTATAACTGCCTTCTATTAGCTGTGAATATTCAGTTTCTGTTCTCAAGCTGCATTAGCTACATATTAATGCAGCCACAAGATATATATTATCTATTAGAAAATCAGAATGCTTAATTTTTAGAGCTACCTCTGACTTTTAGTCTATGGTCACTAATACTATATAACAATAACTAAATTTATGACTATTCGAAAAAAATAAGTCTGCTATCCTTTATCGAAACCCTTGGGGACAAATATAGTTCAAATTTAATTTAAGATTCTAGAAAGGTAATGTGGAGAAGGAAACGGCAACCCACTCCAGTATTCTTGCCTAGAGAATCATGTGGACGGAGGAGCCTGGTGGGCTGCTGTCCATGGGGCCACACAGATTCGGACACGACTGAAGCGATGGCATGCATGCATTGGAGAAGGAAATGGCAACCCACTCCAGTGTTCTTGCCTGGAGAATCCCAGGGACGGGGGAGCCTGGTGGGCTGCCATCTGTGGGGTCGCATAGACGTGACTGAAGCGACTTAGCAGGAGCAGAAAGGGAATGTGGCACATAGAACAGATATCCGTTGCTTAGTAACAGTGGCCTACAACTTAATGACTGAACACAGTGCTGACTGATGATTTCTTAGGGTTTTGTGGATAAGCTGGATGACTCTTCTCTGGGGCTTGCTTGAGTCAACTCATGCAGTTGACTAAACTTGGAGAGCTGGGCTCTCTCTTTGTGGGATTTCATTCTTGACTTCTTCCAGGTCTTATGGGCTCAGGCGGCATCCAAGACACAGAAGCAGAAATCATCAGGCGTTTAAGGCTTTTCCTTGGAAGTTGCTTACTGTCACTTCCACAGCAATTTATTAATCAGTCACAAGACTAGCCCAGATGCTTTGCTTATAAACCTGAGATAAATATAATTTTTTTCCCTAGAACACTAGGTGATTAATAATTATTTTTTGACTTTAACAGGCATCTGAGAAATTTCTGAGCTACCCAACGTGGGGGATGGTCATCTGTATCTCTCTGATGGTCCTGGCAATACTGCCCATCCCGGTTGTCTTCATCATCCGCCGCTGCAACCTGATAGATGATAGTTCTGGCAATTTGGCATCTGTGACCTATAAGAGAGGAAGGGTCCTGAAGGAGCCTGTAAACTTAGAGGGAGATGATGCAAGCCTCATTCATGGCAAGATATCAAGCGAGATGTCCTCGCCAAATTTCGGTAAAAATATTTATCGAAAACAGAGTGGATCGCCAACTCTGGATACAGCTCCCAACGGACGCTATGGGATAGGGTACTTGATGGCAGACATGCCAGACATGCCAGAATCTGACTTGTAGCTGGAGGTGGGGGGTGGGGGGACAGAAATCAGTGAGTGTTATTTGGTTCATTTTTATTAATGAACGTTAGCTCTACTCAGAGAAGCGTCAAGACTTCGCTTATCAGAGGGCCATCTCAGGTGTTCCGTGGCTGTGATCTTTTAATCCCAATGGTAAGGGTAAATTCAGCTTGACCATTCCTTTGGATTCTTCGGTTTACATTTGAGCAGAAAGAGTCACAGGCAAAGCATACAATAACTGACTGAGGTCCACATTGGTCAGAAGTTTTAAAAATACTTCTGGCATTTTTCTTTTCCAGGGATTCCTATCTCTAAAAAAGCAGGTGTTAACCTCAGTTTCTAGCCATGTCTGGATGTCATGCTATGGGCAACTCAAAAACGGTATACTTCAAAATTGATTAAGTTTGCCTTCAGGGTAACCCCCAGGATTAAAACGAACAGTTCTGTAAGCTGGCGCCGCTCAGCCCACTTCCACGAACATATCATGTAGATAAGCTGCACTTATTTTGGTAGCATTGATACCTTCTTAGCCTATTAGTTGAAGAAAACTGCAAAGTATTTTCTTATGTAATAGCTGTATAGAGCAATAGTATCAAAGAATAAGAAGGCACTGATGCTGGGATGAAAGGTGAAATTCAGAAGTGACTGGGGATCATGTGTATGATGGCAGTATATTTTGTGTAAAATACATGTGTGTGAAAATGATCTAAGAATGAGTCACTCAGCACTCTCAAGAATTATGCTGATTCTGCATTTTTCTATGCCATGTGCCTAAAAACCTACTTGATATTTACTGTGGTCTCAAGATTACTCATCGTATATTTCTATAATATACTTGCAGTGTATATAGCTGTATATTATTACTCTAAGGACTGATTTGAAAACTTGAAGCAAGATGGCATTTTATTTCCTATCTTTCTGTTTTGCTTCTGTTTTATGCAAATATAAATCCTTTTTTAAGTGATTGTTAAAATTGTATGGCATTACATTTTAAGCAACAAATAAAGTTCAAACATGATGTTTGTTGCCCTCATTGATTTTTCTTGTGCTACCTGAATGGGATTGTCTTGCACCTCTGTCAGCCATTAGGCATTTCATAATAATTAATCATCACATTCCAAGTGGGATTAATAGATTGACCAACAGGGTTACCACCACTTTAGGGACAAAAGAAAAGGAGAGTATTACGGTTAAATGGTGTTCCAATATAGTTTCACAGGCTTCCCAGGAGGCTCAGTGGTAAAGAACTGACCTGCAATTCAGGAGATGTAGGTTCAGTCCCTGGGTTGGGAAGATCCCCTGGAGAAGGAAATGGCAGTTCACTCCAGTATTCATGTCTGGGAAATCCCATGGACAGAGGAGTCTGGTGGGCTACAGTCCATGAGCTCACAAAAGAGTCAGACAAGTCTAAGCAACTAAACAACAATAACAACGTAGTCTCACAATTCTTGGAAAAATACTTATAGTCTCCCAGGAAATCACAGGCAGAGGTGACTGCTTGCTGGATCAGTATTGTCTCTGAAGTGTAAAAAAGTTGTGATGATTTCTATGAAACTGTTGTATATATGAGCTTGGATGAAGCAGAACTCCAATGAGTGTCATCTAGTTAAAAAGATTTTAATTAACTATCCTACCACTATATTGGTCATATTTTAAAAGTAATGATGGATAAAGCAGCAAAGGAAGAGAGGTAGTGATTTATTTTGGCCAAATATTCTTTATCTGCTATGAAATATACTAACAAACTGCATCGCTGCATTTAAAATATAATTCCACTGGTGACTAAAACTTAAGAGTTTTTATTTGCATCTTCGTTAATACAGCATTTTGTTTCACTTCAATAATATTTTATAGATAGGCAATATATGCACATTATACAGACTCAAAAATTGTCATAATTCAGTGTAAATTAAATTCCCGTTTCAAAATTTCTCCTTGTCATCCATTTGCCATCCTTGAAGGCAACCACCATTATCAGTTTCTTAGGTGTCTTTATGGAGATGCTCAACATATATTCTTTATAGAATGACAGCATTCTGCATTCTTCCCTGTGAATCTTACTTATTTCAAGAAATAATTTATTTTCTACAGTGTTTCATGTGAAGGCACACAAATCTGCCTCTTTATTTCAGAAGTTGAGGTAATATAAAGTTTGTTTGTTTTCGTGTTGAAACAGTGTTTTCTTCCATAAGCTAGCCCAATGTTAGAACTTCTGTAGCAAATGCTTACTTTACATGCCAACTTTTAGCTTAACGTGATAGTATACGGCCAAGGAGCACACATCCCTCTACATTCCCTCTCTTGCCAAGGGGGCGGCTGATCTATAATTTGTGTACCTGCCTTGCGCTAGGGAATAGTGTCTTCTGTTCTCAGAGTAATAGGAAGAATTTCAGGAATCCTTTCCGATGAAAGAGAATCTGAATGGCTTCTAATGCCTTCATATGACAGATGAGGAAACTAAGGCCATGGAAACAAAAGTAAAATGAATGATGTTTTTTTCATTCAGTTAATTCTTCAGCTGTTCATTCATTTCTTTACCCTTTCTTTCATCATTTATTCACTAAGAATCTGCCTTATTCTTACTACTAAGCTGAGAAACCATTGTAATTCAGGTGTAAACAATTCATCTTTTCCCAACTTTCTCACCTTTACCTAGGAGCTCCCTTACCTGCTTTTTTTTCTCAGCCAGTGTAGTATTTAACCAATAAATAGTAGTATGAAGTGTCCCAAAATTTGCTTTTGTATTACTTTCCATTCTTTCTATAAACTCTGGCCATAAACTCACAGCTAGATGTGACAGAGCCAAAGGTTACTCAAATGGAAAGCAGTCTGGGGAGTTTGACAGTAGGGCTAGTAGAGCGTTCAGAGTGGATCAAAAGAGATGGAGAAAATGTATTCACTATTAGGTCATAGGGTCATAATGAGGAAGCCTAATACCTTGGTGAAAGGACATCTTCTGGTATAATTTTATGAAACTATATTTGCATTTTATATGTGTTTCTGTTTATGTGCATTGTTTTAGGGAGATGTTATTTTTTACATTGAATCTTCAAGTGGGTGTGTGATTCCAGAATATTTCAGATAAGACATAGTGCTTTTTAACTATAATTATGATTTTGAGTCACTTGTGACCTTTCTAAAGACAGAGTTCTAACTTACTGAATTTGAATCCTTTTGGGATTGGATACAGGTCATGAGTATTTTTTTAAATGTATTCTAATAGTCATTCTTATTTAGGAACCATAGGTATGAAGAAGATGAAAAAGAAAATCAAGTAGAATATGAATTCTGTCTTCAATTAAACAAAATAAAAATGAAGATACAGTAACTGTAATATTTGAGGAGAACAGTAATTCAGGTAGATAGAATTTTGAATTCATAATTAAAAAGTACTTGAAAAGTAAAACATGTTTCTCTTTTTGCCTTTTTTTCTGGTCACTGTATTTTCTGGTACCTCTTCAAATACATATGTGTCTATGCCAACTGAAGATGAATAAAATCACTACTAATTATAGCAATTACATAAATTTTCCCATAACTTTTACTTGTAGATTTTTTGAGTCATAAAGGGAAAAGACATAAAATTCTAGGTAACTACTAGAACTATTGAAGTTCACATTTCAAATAAGCTATCCATTGATGCACTGGTTACAGCAAATACCCTCTACCAACAACATAGAGATGACTCTACACATGGACATCACCAGATGGTCAATACCAAAATCATATTGATTAAATTTTTTGCAACCAAAAATGGAGGAACAAAAACAAGACATGATGCTGATAGTGGCTCAAATCCTTATGGTAAAATTCAGGTTTAAGCTGAAGAAGGTAGGGGAACCACTAGACCATTTAGGTATGATCAAAGCCCTTATGATTATACACTGGAGGTGACCAATGGATTCAGGGACTAGACCTGGTAGACAGAGCTCCTGAAGAACTATGGAAGGAGGTTCCTAACATTGCACAGGAAGTGGTGATCAAAACCATCCCCAGGAAGGAGAAGTGTGAAAAGCAAAATGGTTGTCTGAGGAGGTCTTACAAAAAGCTGAGAAAAGAAGAGAAGCAAAAGGCAAAGGAGAAAGGGAAATAGATACCCAACTGAATGCAGAGTTCCAGAGAATAGCAAGGAGACATAAGAAAACCTTCTTAAGGGATCAATGCAGAGAAATAGAAGTAAACAATAGAATGGGAAAGACTAATCAGTTCAGTCACTCAGTTGTGTCTGACTCTTTGTGACCCCATGGAGGGCAGCACGCCAGGCTTCCATGTCCATCACCAACTCCTGAAGCTGGCTCAAACTCATGTTCATCGAGTAAGTGATGCCATTCAACCATCTCATCCTCCATAGTCCCCTGCTCCTGCCTTCAATCTTTCCCAGAATCAAAGTCTTTTCCAGTGAGTCAGTTCTTTGCATCAGGTGGCCAAAGTATTGGAGTTTCAGCTTCAACATCAGTCCTTCCAATGAATATTTAGGACTGATTTCCTTTAGGATGGACTGGTTGGATCTCCTTGCAGTCCAAGGGACTCTCATGAGTCATCTCCAACACCACATTTCAAAAGCATCGATTCTCTGGTGCTCAGCTTTCTTTATAGTCCAACTCTCACATCCATACATGACTCCTGGAAAAACCATAGCTTTGACTAGACAGACCTTTGTTGGAAAAGTAATGTCTCTGCTTTTTAATATGCTGTTTAGGTTGCTAATAGTTTTTCTTCCAAGGAGTAAGCATCTTTTAATTTCATGGCTGAAATCATCATCTGTAATAATTTTGGAGCCCCCCAAAATAAAGTCTCTCACCATTTCCATTGTTTCCCCATCTATCTGCCCTGAAGTGATGGGACTGGATGCCATGATCTTCATTTTCTGAATGTTGAGTTTTAAGCCAACTTTTTCACTCTCCTCTTTCATTTTCATCAAGAGGCTCTTTAGTTATTCTTCACTTAATGCCATAAGGGTTGTGTCATGCATATCTGAGGTTATTGATATTTCTCCCAGCAATCTTGATTCCAGGAGAATATGTCAATAAAGTAGAAGTAGGGCAAGGCTAGCGATCTCTTCAAGAAAATCAGAGATACCAAGGGAATATTTAATGCAAAGATGAACACAAAAAAGGACAGAAAGAGTAAGGACCTAACAGAAGTAGAATATATTAAGACGAGGTGGCGAGAATACAAGGAACTGTGCTGAAAAGGTCTTAATGATTCAGATAACCATGATGGTGTGATCACTCACCTAGAGCCAGACATCTGGAGTGTGAAGTCAGGTGGGCCTTAGGAAGCATCACTATGAACAAAGCTAGTGGAGGTGAAGGAATTCCAGCTGAGTTATTTCAAATACTCAAAGATGAGCTGTTAGAGTGCTACACTCAATGTGCCAACAAATTTGGAAAATGCAACAGTCGCCATAGGACTATAAAAGGTCAGTTTTCATTCCATTGCCAAGAAGGGCATACCAAAGAATATTCAAACTACCTCACAGTTGCATTCGTTTCATCTGCTAGCTAGGTAATGCTCAAAATCCATCAAGCTAGGTTTCAACAATACATGAACTGAGAAATCCTAGATGTAAAAGATTTAGAAAAAGCAGGGGAACCAGAAATCACATTGCCAACATCCATTGGATCACAGAAAAAAACCAAGCAAATTACAAATAGCATATGCTTCAGTGACTATGCTAAAGCCTTTGACTGGTGGATCACAGCAAACTGTGGAAAATTCTTAAAGAGATGGGAATACCTTACCTTACCTGTCTCCTGAGCAACCTGTATGCAGGACAAGAAGCAACAGTTAGATCTGAACATGGAATAACAGGTTTGTGCAAAACTGGGAAAGGAATACAGCAAGGCTCTTTACTGTCACCTTGCTTATTTAACTTATATGCAGAGTGTACAACATGTGAAATACTGTACTGGATGAATCACAAGCTGGAATTAAGATTGCTGGGAGAAATATCAGGAACCTCAGATATGCAGATGATACCATCTTAATGGTACAAAGTGAAGAGGACCTAAAGAGCCTTTTGATGAAAGTGAATGAGGAGAGTGAAAAACCTGGCTTAAATCTCAACATTCACATTCAAAAAAAGAAGATCATGGCAGCTGGTCTCATCACTTCATTGAAAATAGATGGGTAAAATTTGGAAGCAGTGACAAATTTTATTTTCTTGGACTCCAAAATCACTGTGGACAGTGGCTGCCCCAGGAAATTAAAAGACACTTGCTCCTTAGCAGAAAAGCTATGACAAAACCAGACAGCATATAGTGAGAGCTATGTTTTTTCTAATAGTCATGTATGGATGTGAAAGCTGGTGCATATACAAAGCTGAACACTGAAGAATTGATGTTTTCAAACTGTGGTGCTGGAGAAGACTCTTGAAAGTCCCTTGGACTGCAAGGAGATCAAACCAGTCAATCCTAAAGGAAATCAACCCTGATTCACTGGAAGGACTGATGCTGAACCTTAAGCTCCAATACTTTGGCCACTTGATGCAAAGAACTGACTCACTGGAAAAGACCCTGATTCTGGGAAAGATTGAGGGCACAAGGAGAAGGAGACGACAGAGGATGAGATGGTTGGATGGCATCACTGACTCAATGGACATGAGCTTGAGCAAACTCCAGGAGATAGTGAAGGACAGGGAGGCCTGGCATGCTACAGTTCATGGGGTTGCAAATGGTGAGACATGACATAGAGACTGAACAGCAACAATGAACCATCCAATACTGAGTGTAGCATATTATTTCCTTCATATCTTAGGACTGATGTAAAATGTTTCATATGTTAATTCACCTCACAAGGCTAACTCCAAAACAGACTGATCTGGTTACCCTACTATAATTCTCATCTAAATCATCAAGAATGCCATCAAAATAGGTTAAAATAGAAAAGGAACCAGGGTAGTACCCTGTCCTAAATCCAAAGCCTTTTGGATTCTACTATTACTTTAACATTTCACAGTCCCCCAGCACCTCCATCAACACACACACATACAGGCACACACCA
>ML663565.1:24033586-24148681 GCA_007570785.1 Antilocapra americana
TACAGCATTGTACCTAAATCTGAAAACTTTGGTAAAACATAAGTTCTACCAGCTTAAGTTTTTGGTAAAAATTAAAATTGGCAAACATGTTAGCCAAGTGACATTCATTTGATCTACTCATCATTGCTGCTGCTGCTGCTAAGTTGCTTCATTCGTGTCCGACTCTGTGCGACCCCGTAGATGGCAGCCCACCAGGCTCCCCCATCCCTGGGATTCTCCAGGCAAGAACACTGGAGTGGGTTGCCATTGCCGTCTCCTATTATTGATGGGGTCAGCAGAATTCATAGATGCAGATGCCTGGCTTATATTCACTCCTCTAGAATACTCTGTCTCATGTCTTTTCCCTTTCATTTTGAAGCTTTGCTTTAATTTGAGTAAATATTGCCAGGATCAGTATGGGATCATTTGAGATCAGTTATATCATTATCTGGTAGGATTGAATGAACAAGATATCATCTCTGAGCAAGAGGGGGTCTGGATGGCCCAATCTCTCTGCCAAACAGAACAAATAGAAGTTTATTTGCTGTAAACTTTTACTACACTTTTGAGTAGAATTATTTCTATTCAGTCCTTTTGTAAACAATTTTATGAGATTTAATATCTCAATACTTTTTTTTCCTAGTTACTCTATGAAGTAATACAATATCGACGAAGACAGCTAAATGAGCAGCCAATGAGACATTCTAAATAGAAATATCAACTCCTCATTTCTTCAGCCAAGTGAGGTCACTGATAAGCTGGTTCTAGGACTTAGCTTCAGTGGAATAAACCTAATTATTTACATAGTATACATTTTACTATCATGATATAAAATGCATTACCTACTTTATTCTTACTTTTCAACTCAAACTCAGAGCTCATATCCATTAAACAGAGAGCACTTTTTCATTCAAAGTTTCTCTCACTTTCATTTTTTTGCCACCTCTTCATAAAATATTTATATTCAAACAAATCCCAACCCAAACAGGTAAATTGAGCTACATTTCCTGTTGAAGTTTACAGATGAATTTCAATAGAAAAACAATACACACATTTTGTCATCCTTTTTGTGGCATTCTTTTTAAATATCTTTCTGTGTTCTTTAAAAATACCATAGTTCATATTCTAACCTTGAATTTTTCAAAGTTTAAAATTTTTCATTTTCAACTTTTTCGAATAAGACTTTTAGGGGGATTTCCCTGGCGGTTCAGTGGTTAAGAATCTGCTTTGCAATGCAAGGAATATAGGTTCGATTCCTGGTTAGGGAATTAAAATCCTACATGCTGCAGAGCAGCTAAGCCCCACATGTCGCAGCTACTGAGCCTGAGAGCTACCACCAAAGAGTCCGTGTACCACAAGGAAAGCTCCTGCAGGGTGCAGTGGAGATCCCATGTGCTGCAACTGAGACCATCAGCAGGAAAAAAAAAAAATGTGCACAGAGGCACATTTCTTGTCAAAAACAAACAAACAAACTCCCAACAAATTAGGCTTTTAAAACTGGTTCTCTGTTTCAGGCAGGTGAGTGAACGTAACACCTCTAGAATGGGAGTGATTGATGCAAGCATCACTTTTTTGGTATTCTTAGTACAAAGCTAAACTTTATAATGCACATAGTGATGGCAAGCACTAGTTCAGACATTACTTTGCTTTTGTCATGATTAGATGGAAAAGTACCTGAAATTTCACAAGTAGTTTGTTTCATAGGAATTTAATAGTTGTATATGATTAAGGCATACATGTTCCTTTACTATGGTCAAATAATTTGGGGTTAATGTCAAGGCTGTTAATGATGTTTTTGGGATAGAAAGAAGATATTTTTGTCATTGAATGATCCCATTTCTGAATAAAATAATGATGATAATCATTTGATAATAATCTGAGGAAAATTCTAAATCTCTGTTCTTTACATCACTGGAAGTCATCAGAAAGGGAAGTAATTTATATGTGACTATGTCTTTATCTTTTAATAGGAAAAAATAAGGCAGTGCCTGAGCAATATAACTGAAGAAACATAAAACTGTTCTGGTCTGTTCAGAAAAAAATACATAGATGTTTCTGGCAAAGGCACTTACTAGTGTGTACTAGACAGAGGAGTGGACTGTGGGACCTGTGTTCCTTTGCCAGGGTGTGATACCCTTCACTGCTCAGCCAAGTATGCAGCCTCACCTGGTCTTGCTGATTACCTCTCAAAGCTGGCCTGGAACCATGTGCTGTCCAAGATTCAGAGTCGCCTAGTTGGTTTCACACAAAGGAATACTAAGAGCTGTCACCTTGAATGAAGCCCTAAGAGCAACCACGTCTTAGAAAGCAAGAAGGAATAATTGGGAGAAGGTATTGCTTAGTATAACCCATGCTAATTTTAGGACAGTTAGCTTTCACACATTACTCCTGTTTTAACAAGCACTGTATCAGTTCAGGAGAAGGTACTGGCGAATCATTCCAGTACTCTTGCCTGGTGGGCTGCAGTCCATGGGGTCGCTAGGAGTCAGACACAACTGAGCGACTTCACTTTCACTTTTCACTTTCATGCATTGGAGAAGGAAGTGGCAGCCCACTCCAGTGTTCTTGCCTGGAGGGTCCCGGAGACAGGGGAACATGGTGGGCTGCTGTCTATGCAGTCGCACAGAGTTGGACATGACTGACGTGACTTGGCACAGCAGCAGTTATCAGCTCAGTTCAGTTGCTCAGTCATGTCCAACTCTTTGCGACCCTGTGAACTGCAGCCTGCCAGGCATCCCTGTCCATCACCAACTCCCAGAGTCTATTCAAACTTATGCCCATTGAGTTGGTGATGCCATCCAACCATCTCATCCTCTCTCATCCCCTTCTCCTCCTGCCCTCAATCTTTCCCAGCATCAGGGTCTTTACAAATGAGTCAGCTCTCCGCATCAGGTGGTCAAAGTATTGGAGTTTCAGCTTCAACATCAGTCCTTCCAAAGAACACCCATGACTGATCTCCTCTAGGATGGACTGGTTGGATCTCCTTGCAGTCCAAGGGACTCTCAGGAGTCTTCTCCAACATCACAGTTCAAAAGCATCAATTCTTCGGCACTCAGCTTTCTTCATTATTCAACTCTCACATCCATACATGACCAATGGGAAAACCATAGCCTTGACTAGATGGGCCTTTGTTGGTAAAGTAATGTCTCTGCTTTTCAATATGCTATATAGGTTGGTCATAACTTTCCTTCCAAGGAGCAAGCATCTTTTAATTTCATGGCTGCAGTCACCATCTGCAGTGATTTTGGAGCCCAGAAAAATAAAGTCAGCTACTGTTTCCACTGTTTCCCCATCTATTTGCCATGAAGTGATGGGACTGGATGCCATGATCTTAGTTTTCCGAATGCTGATCTTTAAGCCAACTTTTTCACTCTCCTCTTTCACTTTCATCGAGTTAACTTGGAGACTCAGCTACTGAAAATTAGACTGCAAACTTTTGAAACAGTGAAATGTGATCATTTCCATTAAGAGCTCCAATACTGAGGTCTGGGAGGCTAGGTATAGAGGAGTTATCTATTGCATCCCTACTCTTTATCAATCCCTTTTAAGCTGGATATATATAGGGTTTACCTGGGGATTCCTAAGCTTCATGTTAACCAGGTTTCTCTCAACTTTTCCCTCCTTCCTTGTCCATTTCTGGCTGCAGTGTTCTGCTTTTTTCCTTACTCTTCTCCTTAATTCATATCCATTAGTCAAGGAATGTGTGTGTGTGTGCGCCTTGGGAAGTTTCAGTCAAGGAATAAAGGACTAGTAAAAGTTTTAGGGTTTGGCTTCACTCTCTGTGGCAGCTACTATTTAATACAGAGTACAGCCTTAAACGTAGTCCCCCTTTAATCCAGAGAGCTCTAGTGTTCAAGGAGGCAGTGGATGAGGTTTTTATGCTGACTTCACCTTCCTTTTTATTCAACTAAAGTGGCATCACTTTTTTTTTCTGTTTTCAGGTTGAGTAACATTTCAGTAAACAAATTAATTCTAAATTTATAAGAAACTATATGTCAAATTCATACACACATGTAATGAAACTTTGGTCCTGGGATGGAATTCAATTTTTTCTTCATATGAGCTCTACCACATAATATTATGTGATTCTAGATAATTTACCAAGCTAATCTGAATCTCAGTTTTCAAATCTGTAACGGTTAGAGCTATTTTGAGAATTAGAGAAGATAATGGGATTAAATGCTCAGAACAATTGCTGGTCCATATAAAATGGGCATTATATGAAAGAATTTTCCAAAAGCTAAAGATGTTTCTTTACAAACTTGAGGCTTTCCAGATCCCACAAAAGTCAAACCACATATAAGTACTTCCTATTTTTAGTAAGTATAAGACTAGCTTTGAGATGCCAAGATAAATTAGTCTCTTGATTTAGAAATGGCCAAGACATTATGTATCTATTCTATTTAAACAATATTTACTGAGTCTATGCCACATGCACATTCCAGTCCAATTAGCGAAGACAAATATAAGATTCATCCAATGAATGCAGGGCTGAAGATTAGACACTGTAGCCCCAAAGCCAATAGTCAGGAGCCCAAAGAAGAAATGAGAACTAAGAAGCAAAGGAAGGAATGAAGCCTGAGAGGCCGGAACTTTGATTGTGACTCAAATCTCCTTCACATGAGGGTGGCAATAGCTTGTCCCATTGGCTTAGAGAAACCAGATCACTGCAGACCTCCCCTGACCTCTGTAAGCATAATGGAGCCAGATGACAGGTACATATATTCCAAGCAAAGTGAACAGTGCATAGAGACAAGCTCTGATCTTTCAAGTTAAATAAATGTGAAACTCAAAAGAGCTGGAGGGAAAGTTGGAAACTGGACTCCATATCTAAGTTCATTCAAAATGATTATAAACAAATTAGGAAATACATACTGTGATGAAACAACACACTCTAGGCGCCAGGTTCTGTCAACAGTTTACCACATTCATACGCAATATCTCACTTGTTCTTACTACCGTCACGGCATCCATATAAAATCTTGAGAATTACCTACCTAGGAAGTGATTCTTCATTCATTATTATCTTGGTGGGCAAAAGAGAAGACACTAGACTTAGCTGAGAAAACTTCTTGGGTACGTAGTCTATTGCATTTACCTAAACGCATATCCATATAGAAAATTCAGAGAGAGGAAAATATGGAAAAATGTCTTAGCAAATATAACGATGGCCTTTTCTCATGAGCCAACTAACTGCCTATCAGTTGCTAAATTCTGTAGCGTTCTGTAGTGACCTGGTATGAAGGTCTAAGGGCAGACTTGGCGGGATGTTGCCTTACTTTTCTAGGGCTGCCGTAACAGTGCATCACACTGGGTGGCTTAAAATGTCAGAAATCTATTCTCTCACAGTTCTGAAGCTACAAGTCTGAAAACAAGCCATGGTCGCTCTGAAGGTTCTAGAGGAGTGTCTTTTTCATGCCTTTTCTCTTAGTTCCAGTGGTATGGGGCAATCCATGTTGTTGACATAAAGATGCTCCACTCCCATCTCTACTTTTATCATCATATGGTATTCTCCCTTCATCTGTGTCTCTTCTCTTTTTGTAACGATAATTATCTTGATCCAATATGACCTCATCTTAGCTTAATTTGACCTGCAGTGGCCTATTTCCAGCAGAGGTCACATTCACAGGTACCTGGGGTTAGGACTTCAACATACTCTTCTGGAGACACACTTGAAACCACGAACAGAGGAGACTGAAGCTATGTTCATTTTTATTTGTCTTCCCTGGTGGATATAAATCTTATGCTGCTAAAAGTAAAAAAAAAAAATTAAAAAAACCCCAAAAAAACCATACAGACTTCCCTATTATCCCTCATTCCTAGAGAAAAAAGCAGATAAGTGGAGCACTTAAAAGTGGACTTCCGCTCTGATTCATCTCTGAAAAATCCCTCAGGATAAAGTATAAACTGCTTCTGATGGTAGACAGACTTGGCTGTTCTCAACAATCTCCGCATCACCTCTGGTTCATCTCTTTCCTAGCACATCCTACATCCCAGCCACATGCTGTATTTGCACTTTGAACGTTCTGAATTCCTTCTAATCCATTTCTTTCCACATGATGTTCTTTGTGTCCAGATTGCTCTCCACCCTTCCCATTTCCCCTTAATCTTCGGCTAGAATCGACACATCTTTTAGTTTAGAAGGTATTTTCCTTCGTGGAATTGTTTGCCCTGCTATGTACTCTATCTTTGGAACTGCATAATCACACGATACTCAAATTCTCTGTTTTCTGCTTTAGCTTGTATACCCCCAAATGTGAAATGTTTTGTTTTATTCAGAACTGTATTTTCCAGCACTTAAACACAGTGCTTGGCACAGAACAGACATGCAATTTTTCATTTTTTCTCTCCTTTTTTTTTTAAAGGAAGTAGGAATATGTGAGAAGGAGATAATGAAGGTGGAAGAAGCATTAGAGGAGAATAAACAAGGCCATTTCTAAACATCCACATTCTTATTGTCGACCAAACTAACCTACCCACCTGCTTACTAAAATGATCCAATTTATAATGAGCTGACAGTGTCTGGGATTTTTCAGGGGTTTTAGACAGATACATCAAATATTTTAATAAATTATTCTGATTACCAGTAGAATTTTGGAGTTAATAACAGGAAACCAGTTTGCCTGTTTCAAATGCCAGCTCTGCTACTTTGTATCCAAGTGACCAATTCACATCCTTCTCTATGCCTCCTTTGCCTCATCTGTAAATGAGGGATGTTAACAATATCTGACTCATAAGGCTGATGTGAGAATACAGTGAGTTAATATATGTAGAATGCTTGTATCTAGAATAATGCATATCAAATACATTGTTACATAAAGTTAGTTATTATTTTCAACATTTTCTTATTTTATCCAGTTCTATCTAGATTAATCAGACATATTAACCACCAATGACTTAATATTAAAATGAATATTCTTACCCACCCTCAAAATTAAATGGTCAGTTATATTTCAGTTTTCCATTAGAAATATTACTGTCATTTTGACACAAATTCAAAAGATACTATGTGAGAAGGGAATTTGTAGAAATTCTGTATTGATAAGATTGAGGGGAAAATTACACAAATAAAAAAATTTAAGTATTGCTTTGTTGTTTTTAAAATCTAGTTACTATTTCTCTCCACTTCAAAAGAGATATATAAAACAACTGAGTGTCATTAAAGTATTTACCATAAGGGGGCGCTATTACATTTCCATATCAGTAGAAAGTTTTCAACTATTTTTATTCACATTATAACCAAGTAAATTGACAGTAATAATTGGTGCTTTCAAAGATGTATATTTATGTTAAAATTGCTTTTATGGTTTAAGGCTTTCTTTTTTACATCTCTTTTATCATGTAAATTTTAAAATTTTGATAGAATTAAAACCTTTATACAAATATTTAATAAAACCAACATAATTGATTCTTCAAAACAAATTACAGATAAACAACCACTAAAAATCTTGTTTTCTTAAATTAAAACAACTTTCAAGAATATTATAATATATATTGATATTGCAGTAACAATTTTAAACATTAGTAAAATATTTTTCTTTTATTAAAATAAAAGAAGCTAAAATATATTAGTCAATTTTTCCATCATTGTTTAGGAATTTTTATTTATTTATTTTTCTTTACTTCATTGTGTTGGTTTTGCCATACATTGACATGAATCTGCCATGGGTATACATATGCTCCCCCTCCAGAAACCCCCTCCCTCCTCCCTCCCGATTCCCTCTCCCTGGGTCATCCCAGTGCACCAGCCCAGAGCATCAGACCTGGGCTGGCAATTGATTTCACATATGATAATTAACATGTTTCAATGCCATTCTCCCATATCATCCCACCCTTGCCCTCTTCCACAGAGTCCACGAGACTGTTCTATACATTTGTGTTTCTTTTGCTGTCTCACATGCAGGGTTCTCGTTACCATCTTTCTAAATTCCATATATATGCATTAGAATATTGTATTTTTATTTTTCCTTCTGGCTTACTTCACTCTGGATAATAGGCTCCAGTTCTGTCCACTTGAGTAGAACTGATTCAGTGTGTGTGTAATAGTATGCGTAGAAACACATGAATTATTGTAGTTTACATGAATTATTTAAAAAAATAAATAGAACCTTTTTGGAATAGTCTGGTAAAATGAATTTACTCACATTATCTTCTATAATCTACTCACAAGTATGCAATACTTTTCATCGCTGTAAGTTGACAACATCTTAAAAAGTTTTTAAAAGGTAATGAATTGAGGGATACACGAATTCTTAAAATAACATATCTGAAGAGTGCCAATGATAATACTAACAGGAAGAGTGTTAAAGTATATTTCTACAAAATACTTCAGTTATCACTAATAAATGTGCTTAGTAGCTAACTCTGCAGTGAAGAAAGCTTGTACCATCTTAACCAAATGATGAAAGTCGCATCGCCCGTAATATGGCAGTTATCCATGGTGTACTTTCTCATAGGGTATTAGGCAGAACATAATCAATGTAAAACATTCCATGAAGTAACTGTCCTCTATTCTTTAAACCTATTGAAGACAAGAAGAATCTGAGGGACTGTTTTAGATTAAAAAAAGGCTAATGAAACATATCAATTAAGCGCGTTGCAAAGTTCTGTATTGGATCTCAGCACTTCACAGGAAATTATTAGGTCAATCAGTGAAATCTAATTGAGGTTTATGGATTAGATAGTAATAGTTAATCAGTATTTGATCAATGGGGATTTCCTCACTGTAATCATTTTACTGTGGTGATGACAGCAAATATCCTAGCTTGGATAAAGGGTACATGGGAGCTCTTAATACTATTCAACAACTTTTATGTATATCTGAAATTATTTTAAAATCAAAAGTTTAAAAAAATGAAAGAGTTAGGGGAGAAGGCAGAGGGTACTAGGGAGAGAAAACAGCAAATGATGAGGCACTTAAACAGAGAAGGCAGGCAGAGAGAGAAGGCCTAGGCGGCTGAGCACAGAGAGGACAGGGGCATGATATGCAGCAGATGCGGTCTGAGAAGGATGCAGGAACAGTATCTCGTAAGCTTCAGTGTCCAAAGGCCTTTGAAAGGGTGCAACAGGTAATTGACATGACCTGATTTATGCTTTAAAACTACTCTGTGTGAGCTGAGTGTAGATTGGATTGTGGTGTGGAGCGGAGGGGAGGAAATGAAGAAGCAGGAGCTAGGAGGCAGTTTCCTGGAAGGTCAGGATTGCTTAGCCAATGTGACTATCATACGGATGAAAAGGAATAGATAAAGATAGGAAATGTATTCTGGAGTTAGAACGTACAGCTACAGGCTGACGGATTGAATGAAGGGATTGAGAATGACTCTGTAAAAATTTTACAGGTGCTCTGTAAAATCAGGAAGTACATAAATTATAACTTTGATATGTCCCTTATGCTTATAAGCATGAGGTCTTGCATATAAGAAATATTCACTGTATATATGTTTATTGATAAATTTAGTATCAGTTGAAAATAATTATAAAGGTGGACATAATTATAGAATAAAGCTTCAATAGTGAATGTTTTATGAGGAAATGATGCAGGTTTGTAACTTGAAGTATTTTTAAGTGATAACATCAGGTATCAATGTGATTAGTGCTAATATCCTATCACATTTTTAATAATATGGTGACAATTCCATAATAATTCAGAACTTCCATTCTTTGGTTGCTACCTCACGGCTCATAGAATTACAACATTGTAGCAATTAAAGTAATGTTAAAAGTGACTTCTAAATTCCATAAATATGTGTTAATATACTGTATTGTTGTTTTTGCTTCTGGCTTACTTCACTCTGGATAATGGGCTCCAGTTTCGTCCATCTGAGTAGAATTGCTTCAAATGAAATTTTTTTTAATGCTGAGTAATATTCCATTGTGTATATGTACCACAGCTTTCTTATCCATTCGTCAGTTGATGGGCATCTAGGTTGTTTCCATGTCTTAGCTATTGTAAACAATGCAGCGATGAACATTGGGGTGCACGTGGCTCTTTCAATTCTGGTTTCCTCCGTGTATATGCCCAGCAGTGGGATTGCTGGGTCATATGGCAGGTCTATTTGCAGCTTTTTAAGGAACCTCCAACAATACAGTATATTAACACATATTTATGGAATTTAGAAAGACGGTAATGAGAACCCAACATGGGAGACAACAAAAGGAACGCAGATGTATAGAATAGACTTGTGGACTTTGTGGATGAGGGTAAGGGTGGGATGATATGGGAGAAGGGCAGTGAAGCATGTTAATTGTCGTGTGTCTAATCAATCGCCAGCCCAGGATTGATCCTCGGGACTGGTGCAGCGAGATTTCCCGGGGGGGAGGGAGGAGGGAGGGGGGACCCGGAGGGGAAGCATATGTAAACCCATGGTGATATCATGACAATGTATGGCAAAAACAATAATAAAAAAAATAAATAAATAAATAAAAAAAGTGACTTCTAAAGCAATAATGTATTTCAGTGTTTTCTAACAAACATTCATCTAATCCTGTCTCTAAGGATGCCTGGACCTAGGAAATCTTTGTGTTAGTTTCAAAGACAAATCAACAAACATTTATCTCTGCTGCCTTCCTTTTTGCTGCTTCCTTCTGCTTCATCCATCTCCATCACGTCATTCGTAAAGGAAAAAGTATGGGATAGGACTGTATTATTCAGAGGTGATTCTACATTAGTGTGAGAAGAGGAAAGGTATTTGCATGGATAAGTAGAGGCTTTTTACACCTTGGCAAGGGCAGAGGATGTGACCACTAGGAAAGACTCTTTCAGGATACGGGAAAATGAAGGTAGAACTGGGAAATCAACACGAGTGAACTTAGCTGCCTGAAGTACCAGTGGGTTCTTTTCAAGATGACTTGGGAAAGTCTTGGAAAGCTTCCAGTGTGATCTTAAAGGCGTAGAGCAATGAAATGGATACACTCAGGAGAAATCCCAGTGGCTGCCAACAATACCCTTGATTTCCTGCTTACCTGCTCATGTGCTTACCTGTCTGCAGCTGCAGTAAGATACTCACTCCTCCTCTGCTTCTTTACTTCCCAGCTATGAAGGCGGGCCTGGGGAAAGCGGCTTTTCATTTTCTTCCTCCGCACTCTTTGAGAGAAGTCTGAAGGTCAGGGATGGTACTGAGAACCAGCAAATGATATTGATCACAGGTGTGATGTTTTCCTTTCTTGGAGCTCAGCATCCAAGTTAATGGTTTGCTATTTCTCTGTACCCACTACTAAAGTCAGTTGAAAGAGCATATTTTGCCTTTACCTCTCCAGAATTTTTCTTTTTTTTAATGCCAATACAATGTAAAGCAAAGTGAGGAATCTGGGACTCTCTAATCAGGATGACCCAGAAGATTTTTATTTGGATGGCAAATTTCATTTGGTCAGTTTTGTTATACTTCGGCACACATTTATGGGGAACAAGCAATAGAGTTTCAGACCCAAAGTCACTTATATATTCGATAATTTAGTTAATAGCAGAAACAAGACTTGGTTTAAAGGCAGTTTACATAATTAGCCAGGTATCAGTGGTGGTGGTGGTGGTTTAGTCACTAGCTCGTGTCCGACTCTTGGGACCCCAAGGACTGTAGCCTGCGAGGCTCCTCCGTCCATGAGATTTTCCAGGCAGGAATACTGGAGTGGGTTAGTCGTTGCCTTCTCCAGGGGATCTTCCCAACCCAGGGATCGAACTCAGGTCTCTTGCACTGCTGGCAGATTCTTTACCAACTGAACCATTAGGGAAGCCTAACCAGGTATCAGTAGATAAAGTTTTACTCAGTTGCCAAATATGTGTGTAGCACATAAATGTGTCAGAAACTCTCTTAGGCTTGGAGGAATTAATGGCTAATGGTCTTGACTGACTGCACATTCCATCTGTCCTTTGCTTACTGTCAAGACATGAGCTGGCTGACCTTCCTTACCTGGCAGTGATCGAAAGGTTTGTTGAGGGCTCTGAGTCATTAGTGAACCTACTTCATCTCTTTGCTGACTTGTTTGTTTATATGTCTGTTTTGCTCCAATTATCGATTACTATTACTGCTTGGGATGGAACTGAAGAGAAAAGCTCTAGGAGAATTCTAGAGGTTCCTGGCAGTTTTTCTTTCCTTGCCAGGTAGCAACAACCACAGTTTCTCCTTGTTTAGGAGGATCCTCCCCCCAGCCAGGATACTATATACTCTTTGCCTTTTGTCTGAATGACATGAGGAATGCATAATGGCCAAGTGCCAACTAGCAAGGGACAGTTTCGACTTCCAATACTAAGAAAGGAGGAATGTGCAGGAGCAGCTATATACGGGCCCCTGAGAACTGACTATGAGCTATATTTCTCAGCTCCGCATCTGTGACATCGCTTTGGAAGCTGGAAATCAGCCTTGGGAAGTATGTACAGAACAAAAAGCAGAAAATGCTACAAGCAGGGCCTGACATTAACTATGGCTTCATGACTTATAGACACAAGTGCTGTAGTAATTATGCATCTCTCCGAAGCATGATGTGTGTGTGTGTGTGTGTGTGTGTGTGTCTACCAGTTACTCTCTACCACTTCTAAAATAAACTCCAGGCTTCTCTTGTGGCTCAGCTGGTAAAGAACCCACCGCTAATGCAGGAGATACAAGAGATGTGAGTTTGATCCCTGGGTTGGGAAGATCCCCTGGAGAAGGAAATGACAGTCCACTCAAATATTCCTGTCTGGAAAATCCCATGGACAGAGGAGTCTGGCTGAATACAGTCCAAGGGGTCACAAAGAGTCAGACACAATTGAGCAAGCATGCGCACCCCTTACTGAAATTTCTGATTACAGCCTAAAGCATCAGACCATTTCCTGTCCAAGATAATGTTACAATATTTTCAACAGAAAAGTTGATATGCAAAAGGTCAAACTTTACTGCGCTGTATCTTTGTGTTACATGTCAAAGGCTACAAGTTTATAAGGCTTTGTTGAGAAATTGAGGTTAAGTAGGGAATTTAACTCCAAAAGCATAGAAGAAAAATACAGAACTGCATACTGAATATCGCCGATTCTAGTTCAATTTGAAAAGATTAGAGAGAGTGTCATTTTCTGGGCTAAAATGCAATTAATTGTTATCATATAATTTTAAAACATACACAAAAGAGAGAAGGAGATCCTGGTGCATTTTATTGACCCAACTTGAATAATTTTAAAGGATTAGCCAATTTTGTTTAATCTACTTCACAACTATTTTTTTATGCAGTATTTTAAAGCAAATCTCAGAAGGCATGTAATTTTAATTTGGTCCTTTTAAAATAAACAAAGTTTAAATGAAGGTAGAGAGCAATCCATTGTGCCTCTTATTCTTCACCCTCAAATAGTATTAAACACATTTAGGTTCTGTCCTCACAGGCTTCATGCCTTAGTCCTAATTAAAATGAGGCCTTCTCTTCGTAGTCCTTTTCTAAAACTCTGAGCAGAGCTGAACTTCACAGAAGGTTTAGTTTACAATGAGTCACTTGCAAAGTGGAGAGGGATTTTGGCCATTTTTATTACTTCTTCTTGGGTATAAACAATGGGTTGTGATAGAAGGCAGTTACAATTATTTCACTTCATTGAGATGGATTCAGTGAACAGGTGGTCCCTCTCTATCCTCTAAGAACAACATTAAAATAGCGAGGAATCATTGTATGTTGCTTGCATGATGTTTGTCTTTTTTCTTGAAGTTCATGCAGATATTAAAGTCAATTGTTAACAATTAGATGTTCCTAATCACATATCTACCCTGTGAGAATAAGGAAAAAATGCGTTTTTATGACGCATGTTAGGAAAACATTCATGCTATTATAAGCTATTTAATCAAAAGATTTTCAGAAGAATTCAGTTTTGCATGGGCAGACTCCCAGAAACTAGTCATCCTCCCTTATATCAAAACCTGTTCCTTTTTCCACATACTGGATACTGCCCTTTAGGCTGCATTTCCACACCCCTTTCTGAGAAAACTCACTCAAAAATGTAGAGTCTATCAGACACAGAGAACATACCTGGGGTTATCAAGTGGGAGGCGGGTGGAGAAGGATAGATTGGGAGTTTGCAGTTAGCAAATGCAAAACCTATTATATGCAGATTGGATAAACGAGGTCCTACTATGTAGCACAGGGAACTGTATTCAATATCCTGTGATAAACCAAATAGAAAAGAACATAAAAATAAAATGTCTATATATGTATAAATGGATCACTTTGCTGTACAGCAGAAATTTACACATGGTAAATAAACTATACTTAAAAAAAAAACTCCATAAAATCTAGTATAGTTCTAGAATCTGTTCTACCTCCTCATTAGTGCAATCAAGGGAATTCAATACAAGGATCTGAGTAAATATCACAGGTCTGTTTTTCTGTTTAAAACAAATTGCAGATAGGGAGGGGAGAAGAAGCTTTAACAGAACTGTTGTGGATGAGGCATGGGGATTTAGGTATAGCTCACAGGTCTGGCTCAGATTTGGGTACTCGAATTTTCAGTATCCTGAGGACTCATCACTAGGATGGAATGGAAATGGGTGGTTGTTAGTGGAAAATTTGTGTAAAATATTTATATGCACATATACCATGACAAATGATAATTCAGGGTGACTCTGGTCCAGACTCATACTAAATACACTCTATTCTCTCGAGGCTAATTTGCCAGCCATGTAGATAGCAGCATTTTCGGTCACACCTGTGGTCCTCCTCCCAATTCCTAAACCGTATCCAAGGGGCTGTGGGCCAATGAGAAAGAATGGCCATTTCTGTGCATTTTCCAAGCATCTGTCTTTGTGGGTATCTTCTTCCACAAAAAGTCTTTCTGGAAGAAAAAATACATTTACTTGCCTTAGATTAGAGAGAAGCAAATGGATGCCAGTGAACATGGTAAAATAAGGACTTAATAATCTCCTGTCCATTGCAGTCAATGCTCTGATGGGTCAGGAATGTGGAAAAGGAGGAGCATGGTGTTTCAGTTACATATTCACTGCTTGATTCCCATTGTCCCATCCTGTTGTGGACCAAAGGAGACTTTCTCTTTGGGGAAAATATGAAAGATTTGTTCCCAGGGCTAAAATTAATATGTGTGATGATATGCTAAATGCTGATTTCTAAATATAGAAGTCTTTAATAAATATTCATATAATGATACTATTCAAACTTAACTATGATTAAAGTGACTGGGAAGCTTATTTAAATGACTGCTTTCTACTCCTCAGAAATTCTGATTCAGTAAGTCTGGGAAGGACTCAGTGATTGACATTATCTTTAATGGATATTTTGGGGATCTGAATACAAAAGATATTTGCCATTCACTGTGAGAAATATTCTTCCACGGTGTGTAACTACATGAAGCAAGCAGTTTAGTAAATGTATGTCATATTCCACTCAGATGCACAAATTAGTCCAAACTTTACCAAATGCCCTTAGCTTTAGCCTTCTGTGAACCACCTGTGTAAAGAATCAGACTTCCTTGAATCCACCACACAGCCTTTCTTTTATTCTCTCTCATTACGAAGACATTTTCTCAGCCTCCTCCTTTCTCCCTCAAGCCCTCAGTCTCAATACTCACTATAAACTAAAAGCTTTTTTATGAGATGAGGGTAGGATAGGAGGGCTGCAAAGAAGTTTTTCTCTGCTTCTGAGGAAATGGATCCCAAAGTCAAGATTTAAGAAAACTAACGAGTGAAAAGGCACGAATTAGCAATAGACTATATTATCATGCCACTGAAGAAATCTACTGGTAATGATATCCCTTTTTTTTTTTTTTGGTACCATTATTCTTGATCACTGGGGCTTCCCATGTAGCGCTAGTGGTAAAGGACCCACCTGCCAATGCAGGAGGGGTCAGTAAGAGACACAGGTTCAGTCCCTGGGTCGGGAAGATGCCCTGGAGGAGAACATGGCAACCCAGTCCAGTATTCTTCCCTGAAGAATCTCATGGACAGCGGAGCCTGGTGGGCTATGGTCCATAAGGTCCCAGAGTCGGACATGACTGAAGTGACTTAGCACGCAGGCATTTTTGATCATTATAATATTCATTCCACTTACAATACCCATTTGGTATATTTTTGAAATATTTTTTTAAATTTTGAAAGTAATTCATATATACTTACAGAAACTTGGAAAATACTAAATATATATATAAAAGTAAATGAAATCACCCATAATACCATAAACCAGAAAGTCATCTGGAAAAGTTTTTAATAAACTTTTTTAAACAGCCCTAAAATCTCTATAGCGTTTACTTTGTTCTATTATTTCTCAAACAATCACATAGGAAATACCAATAAGAAAAAATATGACATAATGGAGTGTGGGATGTAATAATAGCAGAGAAATTTACTTGAGGTTTTCTTCTTGCCTGAGATCATTCTGTTTACCACAGGACACTGGCAAGGATGCCCAGTTGCACTTAGCGGTCAGTATGGTTGATCTCTGAGATAATAAAAGGCTTAAAACAAATTAGATTTAATAGTTTATAGAAAAAAAAGCAGTGTTATTTATCTAAATCTTTGACTAATAACACTTCAATAAAAATTGGTAAAATTTTAGCCAACTCTTACTTATTTATTACCTGCTTTTGTTTTTATAATGTAGCTAAATTTAAATATTGTAATGAAATCCATGAATTATTTTACAATGACACTTTATCACCATGGACCATGACTATAGCCATGAAATTAAAAGATACTTGCTCCTTGGAAGAAAAGTCATGACAAACCTAGACAGCATATTAAAAAGAAGAGACATCACTTTGCCAACAAATGGCTATAAAGTCAAAGCTGTAGCTTTTTCAGTAGTCATGTACCGATGTGAGCACTGGACCATGAAGAAGACTATCAAGGAACTGATGCTTTTGAACTGTGGTGCTGGAAAAGACTCTTGACAGTCCCTTGGACAGCAAGGAGATCAAGCTAGTCAATCCTAAAGGACATTAACCCTGAATATTCATTGGAAGGGACTTCCCAGGTGGCACTAGCCAATGCAGGAGACCTGGGTTCGATCTTTGCGTTGGGAAGATGCCCGGAGAAGGGAATGGCAACCCACTCCAGTATTCTTGCTTGGAGAATCCTATGGACAGAGGAGCCTGGCGGGCTACACTCCATGAGGTGGTGAAGAGTTGGACACAACTGGAGCGACTTAGCACAACACAGCACAGCATTCATTGGAAGGACTGATGCTGAAGCTGAAGCTCCAAAACTTTGGCCACCTGATGAAAAGAGCCAACTCATTGGAAAAGACCTTGATACTGGAGGGCAAGAGAAGATGTTGGAAGATGAGGCAGTTAGTTAACATCACTGACTCAATGGACATGAGTTTGAGCAAGCTCCAGGAGACAGCGAAGGACCGACGCCTGGCATGCTGCAGTTCATGTGGTCCCACAGTCAGATACAACTTACTGACTGAACAGCAACCCTTTCATATGTAGTATATTTTATCTGACAAAGTTTTAGGTCAAGTTTAGCTTTAGAAGATACAAGCCAGCTGTTAAAACTTGTGACAGTGGTTTGAAGTTCCTTGCAAAGTATTTGACTTACTTTGCTCTCCTAAATAACTTATTTTGCTGATCTGTGGCTCAGTTAATGATCTTTCATCATTATGGTGACCCTACCAAAGAGTGATATTCACACAGAATTGTATTAAATGTCATTTAGCAAATCAGCTTTGTCCTTTTGCTTTTCTTTTAAAATATGTGTATTTATCTGGCTGTGCCAGGACCTAGCTGGAGCATGCAGGATCTTCAGTCTTTAGGTGCAGCTTGTGAACCCTTGATTGCAGCATGTGGAATCTAATTCTCTGACCAGGGATAGAACCTGGGCTCCCTGCGCTGGGAGCAGGGAATCTTAGTACTGGACCACCAGGGAAGTCCAGACTTGCCTGTTTTCCAAATGAATTTTTCCCATGTCATAAAACATGGACTCTTAATGATGAAGCAACAACTCTAGCTTCAAAAATAGATATTAAATAGATTAACCAGTTTTAGGACTGGCTGCCAGTACAGGGAAAAAAGAAAAACTATGAGTCATTGGGAATGGCTTTAATTCATTGTCAACCATAGCTAGTATCATAGGCTCTATTTCTGCAATATATTCACTTTCAGCTGTGATGATTGAATCTGAATTATAAATGTTCTTTTTTATGAACCGAAAGAGAAAAACATCTTCTGATATATTTATTTGTTCTTTGTTGGTAGTTTTGGAGTTTGTGAGATTGTTACTCTGGCAGCTGTGGAAATTATATGGACATAATTATATATGTTTTTGCAGTTTATTATTTCTGTCAGATATGTTACTGCATTTAACATAGATATATGTATGTACATATACTAAAGCAGAACCCCACCACCACCCAGGGATAAAAGTTGTAATATCTCGTAGTATTTTCCTCCACATTTCTTTCCCATGCATTAATTTCACCAAACTGAGATTATGCTCTGTATAGAGTCTGGGGTCCTGCTTGTTCACTAACTGTCATTTGAGCATTTCCCCCCGATCATTAAATGGTCTTCAAAACAGGAAAAAAAAAAACCAAAAAACCAAAGACATAGATATATGTATGTACATATATATGAAGAAGGGATCTTAAATACTTTCCTTTCCATTTTTTAATAAAAAATATTTTATTTCAATTATAGGCTAGGATTTTCCTTAACAACTTACATGAAGAAATTCTAAGCCCATAACTGTAATTATTCTTGTCTAGTCATTAAAAACAAAGAGGGAAAAGAAAAAAAAATGTAAAAGAAAACTTATGATGTTCTTTACCAGACCCTGAAAAGGCACCCCCTAAATTTTTTTGTGTGAATTTGATCATTTTTAAAATTTTAAACATTCAAAAGGGCCTATTCATCCTTTTAAGCTGAGAGAAAAAAGTTTTCAATTTCAAGAATGGTTCAGAAAAAATCTGTATAAAAACTATTTCATCAATGAATTAATGAATAATTATATTATTATGATATCAAATGACATAGAATTAGCATGATGGATTTCTGACCACATACACTTTTTTACAAATTGTTTCCAGGTTATAAAAATACTGTGAGAAAACAGAACAGATTTACACAGGAAGTCCCAGGAAGAATTTCTCTTGGGGGGAAATATTATTTATTTCTTTGGCCTACACTTATTTCCCTCTAAGAAATAGGTTTGAAGTGCTTGGGTATATGTACACAAATTAAGTGTAAAAGAGGAGAGAAGTAGAACAATGATGTAGAGATGTATATATCAATCTTGAACATGCTATACACCTCTCTTGAGTTTGTTAGAACAGAGTCTGATTCCCAGTTCTCTGATGAGGTCTGAGATTCTATGTTATTAGCGAACTCCCAGATGATACTGGCTCAGACCACACTGAGTGGATTCAGAGCAGGGGATTCTATAACTGACTGCCTATCAAAGCAACCTTGGGGAGATTTTAAACCAAAAGAGAGGCTTGTGTCATAACCCAGATCTGAGTCTGGGTCACCAAGTGGGCCTCTGACATGATGTAGTTAAGTAAGCTGCACTGGTGATTCTGAGTCTAGTATTTCTCTCTACCAAGAATGCGCATAGGTATACGTATGCAGATGGCTTGGGGGTCAAGATTTTTACAGACCAAAAAGAGGAGAGTTTATTCTGAGCAGGTGCACCTCCTAATCTCAAAGCTTCTTTCCTCTCAAAACAGAAACACCCATTGGTGAGGTAAAAAACTGACTCAGTTACAGCCTCATTATTCAGAATTAAACCCAGAAACCCCTGAAATCATTTCCTAATTCTCTTCCCCTCCCAAGTTCTGCTCTGGTTGTAACTGGCTTTCTTGTTTTTTTTTGGAAAATCCCTAAGCAAACCACCCCCAAATTTTGAATATATATTTCTTCAGCCTGGAATATTCTTACCCCAAATAATACTTGGTGGGTATCTTCACCTTTTCAGATATTTGATCAAATACTGTCTCCTCAACAAGCTTCCTGACCACCTATTCAAATGACAACTTGCCACCAGCTCTTTCAAGCTTCCTTTCTCTGCATCATTTTTCCCCTAAGCACATGTCATGTTCTATCACATTATTTATTATGTTTATTAATCAATTTTTGTTCTCACTCCTTCTTTACCATCGCCTAGAAGGGAGTGATGTAGGGGATCTTTGTTCACAGATTTTGCCAAACTGATAGAAAATTCCTGTGCCATAGCACATATTTTGTAAATGAAAAGATATAAACTCAGATGTCATTTCAGACAGGTCCTCTATGACTGCCCCAGTAAAAGAAGAACTCATCTTCAAACTTCCTATCTTCATTTCTCTGTGTCACACTGGACTATTACACTAACTTATTATATATTCTGTATGTTTTCTCCCCTTCTCTTTCTCTCTTTCCACACATACATAATTTTCATTTGTTTTTGAATTTATTATTAGAACATAAATTAAGGATAGTGGTAGTATTTCAGAGGTATGTACCGAGCAAACACCTCCTCACACAAAGTATTTAGGTCATACATATTTGTTGAGTCTTTTTAAAAAGGGGGTACTATAAAGATATGTTAGCCTCTCTGCATTGCTATAAAGTAATGAATAACTACTGTTTTACTTTTCTCTGGATAGAGAAACACTGTCTGGTATTGATGGCTGATTTAGTGCTCTATTATTCAAGCAAGCAAGGGTAGACAAATCAGTGAGACATTTATTCCCAACATTTATTCTATGATCTTTTCATCTAGCAAAGTTTACATTGTGATTGCATCCAGGTAGTTTGCTTGCCCCAAAGCACCCAGGTACTCAGATTCTTCCCCACTCCCACAACTGTCTCATTGTCTTGACTCCAAAATGTGCATACCCAGAGTTTTCCTAATGAGGAATCAGCATAAGTTTGGTTTAGCCCAAGGCAAATTCACACAGCTGGCTAAAGTCATCGCATGGTGGGATGCTGTTTTTAAATACACTTGTGGTTATCAAGAGCTCCCTATTTCATAGTTGTTTATGTTTGATCCAACAGGGTCTACACTATCCATTATATAGCACTTCAGCAATCTTGCCGTTGCAGAGGCTTCCTACACTCACAGGGCGTATGAGGCATTGAATCCCTACGTTAGCTAAACAGACTTGAAGCTGGCGTCTGAGTGTTCTTCCTGACCTAAGTCATCCAGTTGTGGCAATTTATTCATAGCTTGTGGCATAGGAGGCCACATTCAAAAGATGCAAAGATAGCTCTGCATTGTTGCTCTTGGTATAACTGCAAACACAAGTAGGTCTAGGAAAGAAAAAGAGGCTCTAATCTCAGCTTCAAATTCCAATAGTCATATTTTCTAAAATTACAAGAATGGTTAAAATTAAAGTAATCATTTTAGAGTTGACAAGATAGAAGCTAAATGCAGATCAGCTGAGGTCTCGGGCTAAACCTCTTGCCTAACAATTAGTTTTTCAGTCATTCACTTACTAATTCACTCAAGAAATTTTACTTAATCTTATAATGAACACAGTATTGTGCAAAGCACTTGGGGGCAACCTCAACAATTCTAATTATGCAAAATATTTTAAAAAAATAACAGAGAAAGGGTGATGCATGTAGTGACTGTAATGAATTTAAATCCAATTCAACAAATACTTATTAAGCTACTTATTTTGTGCTCCAAAGATAACACCTGCACATACACACAGTTGGCTTGACCAATTATTAGCTACACACTGTATAACATAAATTTCCAAGCTATAGACAATTGTCTAAAAATTAGGTCCTAGAGAACAGGAAGCAGTGAGTTTTCCAGACACTTCTCCATCAGTAAGAAATATTTTGATTGTATCTTGGATAGTGATGGTGTTGGCTACCTCTTTCTGAGGAAAATTCATCTTAAATAGGGTATTTTTAAATTCACATTAACTCCTGAGAGCCGAGTAAGGTTGGAACTTTGTGGAGAAGGTTTTTGTTTGCCACTATCCTTTGGCTCTGCAAGCATTCAGGGCTCTTACTCACATCAGTCAGTTCAGTTCAGTTCAGTTGCTCAGTCTTGTCTGATTCTTTGCGACCCCATGAACCACAGCATGCCAGGCCTCCCTGTCCATCACCAACTCCTGGCATCTACACAAACCTATGTCCATCGAGTCAGTGATGCTATCCAGCCATCTCATCCTCTGCTGTCCCCTTCTCCTCCTGCCCCCAATCCTTCCCAGCATTAGGGTCTTTCCCAATGAGTCAACTCTTCACATGAGGTGGCCAAAGTATTAATGATTCAGTTTCAACATCAGTCCCTCCAATGAACACCCAGGACTGATCTCCTTTAGGATGTACTGGTTAGATCTCCTTGAAGTCCAAGGGACTCTCAAGAGTCTTCTCCAATACCACAATTCAAAAGCATCAATTCTTAGGCGATCAGCTTTCTTCACAGTCCAACTCTCACATCCATACATGATTACCAGAAAAGTCATAGCCTGGACTAGACAGACCTTTGTTGGCAAAGTAATGTCTCTGCTTTTCAATATGCTATCCAGGTTGGCCATAATCGTCCTTCCAAGGAGTAAGCGTCTTTTAATTTCCTGGCTGCAATCACCATCTGCAGTGACTTTGGAGCCCAGAAAAATGAGGTCTGACACTGTTTCTATTGTTTCCTCATCTATTGCCATGAAGTGATGGGACCAGATGCCATAATCTTAGTTTTCTAAATGTTGAGCTTTAAGCCAACTCTCTCACTCTGCTCTTTCATTTTCATCAAGAGGCTTTTTAGTTCCTCTTCACTTTCTGCCATAATGGTGGTGTCATATGCATATCTGAGGTTATTGATATTTTTCCTGGCAATCTTGATTCCAGCTTGTGCTTCTTCCAGCCCAGCGTTTCTCATGATGTACTCTGCATAGAAGTTAAATAAGCAGGGTGACAATATACAGCCTTGACGTATTCCTTTTCCTATTTGGAACCAGTCTGTTGTTCCATGTCCAGTTCTAACTGTTGCTCCCTGACCTGTATACAGGTTTCTCAAGATACAGGTCAGATGGTCTGGTATTCCCATCTCTTTAAGGATTTTCCACAGTTTATTGTGATCCACACAGTTAAAGGCTTTGGCATAGTCAATAAAGCAGAAACAGATGTTTTTCTTGAACTCTCTTGCTTTTTCAATGATCCATCAGATGTTGGCAATTTGATCTATGGTTCCCCTGCCTTTTCTGAAAACCAGCTTGAATATCTGGAGGTTCACGGTTCACATATTGCTGAAGACTGGCTTGGAGAATTTTGAGCATCAATTTACTAGCGTGTGAGATGAGTGCAATTGTATGGTAGTTTGAGCATTCTTTGGCGTTGCCTTTCTTTGGGATAGGAATGAAAACTGACCTTTTCCAATCCTGTGGCCATTGCTGAGTTTTCCAAATTTGCTGACATATTGAGTGCATCACTTTCACAGCATCATCTTTCAGGATCTGAAATAGCTCAACTGGAATTCCATCACTTCCTCTAGCTTTGTTCGTAGCGATGCTTAACAAGGCCCACTTGACCTCACATTCCAGGATGTCTATCTCTAGGTGAGTGATCACACCATTGTGATTATCTGGGCTGTGAAGATATTTTTTTGTACAGGTTTTATTTGTATTCCTGCCACCTCTTCTTAATATCTTCTGCTTCTGTTAGGTGCATACCATTTCTATCCTTTATTGAGCCCATCTTTGCAGGAAATGTTCCCTTGGTATCTCTAATTTTCTTGAAGAGATCTCTAGTCTTTCTCATACTGTTGTATTCCTATATTTCTTTGCATTGATCGCTGAGGAAGGCTTTCTTATCTCTCCTTGCTATTCTTTGGAACTCTGCATTCAGATGGGAATATCTTTCTTTTTCTACTTTGCTTTTCGCTTCTCTTCTTTTCGCAGCTATTTGTAAGACCTCCTCAGACAGCCTTTTTACTTTTTTGCATTTCTTTTCCCTGGGGATTGTCTTAATCTTTGTCTCCTGTACAATGTCATGAACCTCTGTCCATAATTCATCAGGCACTCTGTTTATCAGATCTAGTCCCTTAAATCTACTTCTCACTTACATTGTATAATCATAAGGGATTTGATTTAGGTCATACCTGAATGGTCTAGTGATTTTCCCTACTTTCTTCAATTTCAGTCTTAATTTGGCAATAAGGAGTTCATGATCTGAGCCACAGTCAGCTCTTATTTTTGCTGATTGTATAGAGCTTGTCCATCTTTGGCTGCAAAGAATATAATCAGTCTGATTTCAGTGTTGACCATCTGGTGATGTCCACGTGTAGAGTCTTCTCTTACATTGTTGGAAGAGGGTGTTTGCTATGACCAGTGGGTTCTCTTGGCCAAATTCTCTTAGCCTTTGTCCTGCTTCATTCTGTACTCCAAGGCCAAATTTGCCTGTTACTCCAGGTGTTTCTTGACTTCCTACTTTTGCATTCCAGTCCTCTCTAATGAAAAGGACATCTTTTTTACATTTTCTTTTAAGAATAAGGACTCTTCCTTACACTAGAGTACTAGAAAACATAGAATGTTTGGAGAGTCCCAGATACAACATAATTCACTGTGTCTTAAAGACTTCTAAATATTTCAGTCTTGTAAATGGAAAAACTCCCTTATAATTACTTGAGAATAGAACCTTCTTTCATTTTACATATAAACACAAAGGATATTTTTACATAATTTTAATGGACACAATTTTATAAGCATGTACTTTTGAATAAATCAAGGGAAGATTATCCATTATTCTGTTTGAGAATTTACTGTTTCATATTGTAGGAAATAAAATAAATAACAGTAATCCCAATGATAATATATAAGACAATGAATGTATACAGTATGGACCAGCTTCTATGGCTATGAACCTACTCTTATTCTATACAAAGCCATGACCCTCTGGCAAGTTCATCTCAGTTAGTGTTGACCTGCTTGAGTATTGACAGAGGAAAGGAAAGCTGTGATTTATTACAAATTATTTTATTTAATATTGAAAATGCCAATTGGAGAAATTATTTTAAACTATATAGGTAAGTAATTTTATCTATGAATTTAATTTCAGGAAGTTAATGGGGAGTTTGAAAATTATAAAAAGTGAATGAAGATTTATGTATCTGAAGAATTGGAAAACCACAGTATGATTTGACAAAAATGTTTTTGAAAGTTCAGTCTCTCAGTCATGTTCAAATCTTTGTGAACCCATGGACTGGAGCACACCAGGCTTCCCTGTCCTTCACCTACTCCTGGAGTTTACTCAAACTCATGTCCATCAAATAGGTGATGCTATCCAACCATCTCGTCCTCTGTCGTCCCCTTCTCCTCTTGCCTTCAATCTTTCCCAGCATCAAGGTCTTTTCCAAGGAGTCTGTTCTTCATATCAGGTGGCCAAAGTATTGGAGTTTCAGCTTCAACATCAATCCTTCCAGTGAACATTCAGAACTGATTTCCTTTTGGATTGATTGGTTGAATCTCACTGCAGACCAAAGGACTCTCAAAAGTCTTCTCCCACACCACAGCTCAAAAGCATCAGTTCTTTGGTGCTCAGCTTTCTTTATAGTCCAACTCTCACATCCATACATGACTAATGGAAAAACCATAGCTTTGGCTAGATGGACCTTTGTTGGCAAAGTTATGTCTCTGCTTTTTAATATGCTGTCTAGGTTGGTCGTAGCTTTCTTCCAAGGAGCAAGTGTCTTTTAATTTCATGGCTGCAGTCACTATCTATAGTGATTTTGGAGTTATTTTAATTTTTAAAAAATGTTAAATAAGTAGTTTTCAAAGTTACATCTCTATTGAACTCATTTCAAAGCTCATATTTTTCTAAACATAAAATCTGGTAGAGAATATATAAAAACGGAACAAGTAACAATAAATTATGACAGAATACAACATGAGGCATCATAAACAAGGAACAAAGGGCTAGTGAGAGTACAGAGAAGGAGAAATAAACTTTTAAGGATGCATAGGGTCAAGCTGTGCACTTCCCTGGTAGCTCAGTTGGTAGAGAATCCACCTTCAATGCAGGCAACCTGGATTTGATATCTGGGTTGGGAAGATCCCTGGAGAAGGGCATGAAACCACTCAATTATTCTTGCCTGGAGAATCCTCATGCACAGATGAGCCTGGTGGGCCATGGTCCTTGGGGTTGTAAAGAGTCAGACATGACTGAGCAACTGAGCACAGCACACAAGTTATCCTGTAGGGCTGGGGAGAAATGAAGAGGGAGCAACATATGGGCACACATTAGAGCACGTATAGGAGGCATTTAGAAAAATAGTAAATGGTTCCCCTTTGGGAAGTAAGGGAACCTGGCAGGAATAGTATTTCAAGTTTCTCATGTAGAGTGAGAATTAATGAATGTGGGGAAAAGATTGAGAAGAAGCTACTGGAAACATGTTAGACCAGTGTTAACAAGATTATGAAGTAAGTGGAAAGTGAGTAAATTATTAGGTTTTTTTAAATTAAGAATATCTGCACATTTTACAACATAGAGATAATGAAACATTTCTTTATCTTCCTCTTTACTCTGTTGAGATTCTCTTGACTGTTGCTTCTAAGATCTCCAAGAACCTGGTGAAAACATTCTCTCACAGTGTTGTGCTTCTGCTTCAGTGGCCTCTATTCATCTTGGATCTTAACCTGAAAGCCAGTTCCTAAGTAAACCTTTAAGAAAATGTAGCTGGAGAGTTGCCTTCTATTCTCTTTGAAAGCTTAGACTTTCTTCCCAGTGAGTTTTAGGCCTTCTTCCCAGATTATTGGGAAGTTAGGAGCTGTACTTTCTTTTTTTATTGTTTTGCCAGATAATGGACTTACAGATTATTTTGTTAATTGAAAAATAACCACACAAATACAGAGAACCCAGAACAGTCATCAACTTAACAAAAAAAATTTGAAACTAACCTTTCAGAAAGTACTATATATGTTTACAGAATAGTCTAATGCTGTCATAGTTACCATCAGTTCCAGGCAATGGCATTTGCTACAGATTGGGAAAATCATAAATTGCCTCTAAATATTGAGGATTTTTATTTCGTGCTCAGCATAGGGATTGGATACTAAATGGACTTTCTGGATCCCTAGTTAAGGTTAAAAAGGTTAAAAAAGTTCCATTCAATAAGACTTCTGGATGAAAAGTAAATTATTATTTTTAATACATATACATACACACACACACGCACACATATATATATATATATACACATTATATATGCAATAAAATGTTAGTCTACTAACTAATTTAAGGGTAAACGCTTATTATTTTTTATTTTAATTTTCTTATTATTTTCTATAATAGTGATAACTTCAGTTACTAAAAGAATAAAAACATTTGGGGTAAATACAACTTTCATTTCTTTCTTTGAAAATTTCTACCTTATCATCTTTCTTTGCTACATTTTTCTTATCTAAAAATCATACTGAAAATGAAGCTAGATTATTTATTACACAGTTTATCTGCTTTAGAGAATGGAATCTGAGGCAGGTCTATGCATTGGATGTAGACAGTAGTAACTTGGAAATTTTAGTATATAAATGCCAATCATTTCTTTTGTGTGAGAATCAAAACATCTCTAAAGTTCTTTCAAAATGGAACTCATTTTGCTTTATTGTTTTTATCATTTGACAATTCATTTCTACAAATTCAAGACCGAAAATTTCATTCAATTCTCTTAGGATTGGGAAGGAAAACTTTAACATCACAGGCTAGAAAATCATAAATATAGCTCCATTCCAAATATTTGAACCACAAGTTCTCACAGAGAATAAAAAAGTGAATATTTAAATAAAAAACACATTCATTTAATTTTTATACCTGAGACTGTGGAAATAAATATGTTGCAATAGAATGAACTTTGGAAAACAATGAATGTCAAAGTGGTATTCTTTCATCTGTCTAGTAAAAACATATTTTTACATTATCAGATTCCAAATTGTATTGTTTGGAAGTGATATGTTTCAAGCATCATCTATTACAATTTGTTATAGATCCTTTACCTTTGATTTTATTTGATGAGTATCTTTCAAACTTACATTCTAATGAAACTCAACCTTAATCATTTTTTTCAATTGTTACTACAGTTATCTGCCTACTAGGCCCTTATGTCAGCTGGATTTCATAGCCCGACGATGGGGTTTGTTTGCTATAAACATGTTCCATAATATTCTTCCCATTTATAATTTGTATTTCATTCTGGCAAAGCTGGTTCTGGTTTGGATTTAATTATGTTTACCTTTTAAAGTTTTTAATCTCATAACTTCCTATTTTCTATTTCTAATTCTTTCCAAATGCCAGTCTTAATCTTTTTTTAAATAATGCCATTTGTGTTTTTCTTTCTTTATGGCTGTGCTCTGTTTCTTTGTGTATATCATTCTTTAATTTTTTTTAGGCCTGTATAGGTAGATACACAAAAAATACTGACTGCTGGATGGAATTATTACAAAGCCTAATCTGAAAAATGTTATATGTTAAAAACATTCAGAAACTTAGATATTTGAATTATTTTTGGTAAATTATTGGTGATGATATATTTACATTTATTCCAATGTTTTCATACAAGTTATTAAAACAAATAATGATGAGGTTTTTGGGCAGATGTTAAATGACTTCTCTAGGCTTAGATGGTAAAGTGTCTGCCTACAATGCGAGAGACCTGGGTTCGATCCCTAGGTTGGGAAGATCCCCTGGAGATGGAAATGGCAACCTACTCCAGCGTTCTTGCCTGGAAAATTCCACGGACAGAGGAGCCTAGTAGACTACCATCTATGGGGCTGCAAAGAGTTGGACACGATTGAGCGATTTCACTTTCACTTTAAAGAGTACAAGAATATGAGTAAGTTCTGAAGACTTCACTTTCACTTTAAAGAGTACAAGAATATGAGTAAGTTCTGAAGATCTAATGCATAGCATAACGACTATGGTCAATGGTACTGTATTATATCAACTTTGCTATATATATTCAAAATTGCTAAGAGGCTAGATCTTAAAATCAATAGTGGCATATTAGCAGACTTTTGTATTATTTATTGATTTAATTATCATAATATACTATTATTTTCATATTTTACTATTACATTTACAGAGAGTTACACATATAAAGGACTTAAAGGTATCTGCATTTGAACTGTAAATTTAGTCTTGGTTAAAAAAGAAGATTTGGAGGAATATGAAGGTTAGAACTTGTATATCATTTCATTGATAATGTTCAAGACACAATCTGAGAATATTTATCATATTATGAATCACAAAATCAAAATGGCTGTCTGAGGAGGCCTTACAAACAGCTGTGAAAAGAAGAGAAGCAAAAAGCTAAGGAGAAAAGGAAAGATATTCCCATCTGAATGCAGAATTCCAAAGAATAGCATGGAGAGATATAAGAAAGCCTTCCTTAGTGATCAACGCAAAGAAATAGAGGAAAACAACATAATGGGAAAGACTAGAGATCTCTTCAAGAAAATTAGAGATACCAAGGGAACATTCATGCCAAGATGGGCTCAATAGAGGACAGAAATGGTATGGACCTAACAGAAGCATAAGATATTTAGAAGAGGTGGCAAGAATATATAGAAGAACCTTACAAAAAAGATCTTCACGACTCAGATAATCACGATGGTGTGATCACTCACACTCAGCTAGAGCCAGACATCCTGGAAGGTGAAGTCAAGTGGGCTTTAGAAAGCCTCACTACAAACAAAGCTAGTGGAGGTGATGGAATTCCAGTTGAGCTATTTCAAACCCTAGAAGATGATGCTGTGAAAGTGGTGCACTCAATATGTCAGCAAATTTGGAAAATTCAGCAATGGCCACAGGACTTGAAAAGGTCAGTTTTCATTCCTATCCCAAAGAAAGGCAAAGCCAAAGAATTCTCAAACTATTGCACAATTGTACTCATTTCACACATTAGTAAAGTAATGCTCAAAATTCTCCAAGCCAGGCTTCAGCAATACATGAACCATGAACTTCCAGATATTCAAGCTGGTTTTAGAAAAGACAGAGGAACCAGAGATCAAATTGCCAACATCCGCTGGATTATCAAAAAAGCAAGAGAGTTTCAGAAAAACATCTACTTCTGCTTTATTGACTATGCCAAAGCCTTTAACTGTGTGGATCACAATAAACTGTGGAAAATCCTTAAAGAGAAGAGAATACCAGACCATCTGACCTATCTCTTGAGAAACCTGTATGCAGGTTAGGAAGCAACAGTTAGAACTGGACATGGAACAACAAAAACTGGTTACAAAAAGGAAAAGAAGTACGTCAAGGCTGTATATTGTCACCCTGCTTATTTAACTTATATGCAGAGTACATCATGAGAAATGCTGGGCTGGAAGAAGCACAAGCTGGAATCAAGATTGCTGGGAGAAATATCAATAACCTCAGATATGTAGATGACACCACCCTTATGGCAGAAAGTGAAGAGGAACTAAAAAGCCTCTTGATGAAAATGAAAGTGGAGAGTGAAAAAGTTGGCTTAAAGCTCAACATTCAGAAAACTAAGATCATGGCATCTGGTCCCATCACTTCATGGGAAATAGATGGGGAAACAGTGGAAAAAGTGTCAGACTTTATTTTTTGGCCTCCAAAATCACTGCAGATGGTGATTGCAGCCATGAAATCAAAAGACACCTATTCCTTGGAAGGAAAGTTATGGCCAACCTGGATAGCATATTGAAAAGCAGAGACATTACTTTGCCAACAAATGTTCACCTAGTCAAGGCTATGGTTTTTCCGGTAGTCATGTATGGATGTGAGAGTTGGACAGTGAAAAAGGCTGAGTGCCAAAGAATTGATGCTTTTGAAATATGGTGTTGGAGACTCTTGAGAGTCCCTTGGACTGCAAGGAGATCCAACCAGTCCATCCTAAAGGACAGAAGTCCTGGGTGTTCATTGGAAGGTCTGATGTTGAAGCTGAAACTGCAATACTTTGGCCACCTCATGCGAAGAGTTGACTCATTGGGAAAGACCCTGATGCTGGGAAGGATTGGGGGCAGGAGGAAAAGGGGATGACAGAGGATGAGGTGGCTGGATGGCATCACCGACTCTATAGACATGGGTTTGGGTGGATTCTGGGAGTTGGTGATGGACAGGAAGGCCTGGCGTGCTGCGTTTCATGGGGTTGCAGAGAGTTGGACACAACTGAGTGACTGAACTGAACTGAACTAAATTACAAAAAATATGAGGAAGGAGACATTCTTCATAACTTGTGGGTAAGCTAAGGTTTGCTAAAATATTAAAAAGAAATTACCATAAAAAGATGATAAATTAGATCTCATCAAGTAAAACTTTGGTTATTTAAATATGTTAGCAAGGAAATACAAATATAATATACAGATATTGTAAAAACCTATATCTGACAAAGAGCTGATAACCATGAAATACTGCAAATCTTCTACAACACACAAAATAAAAAGATAGAGGCAGAGCCAAGATGGCAGAGAGGGAAGACACAGACTCCTTGTCTCTCCCCTCCTAGGATACTCATCAAATGCTGATGGGAGACCTTTGACAACTAGGCAGACTGGAGGAACCCCCAAGCAACCAGAATGGCTAAAATGAAAAAAGTCTAAATTTTGCAGCTAAACTTTTACTTCATCAAAAGTAATATAGGTTGATGGACAAATAAAGAAATGAATTGATGATATATATGTGATAAAGCAAGTATAACAAAGTATTAATTGTATCACCTATGTACTATGTCTATAGGTATTTACTGCAAAAATCTTTCAAGTTTTCTCCATGTCAGAAAGTTTTTGTTGTAATATGTTAGAAAAAAAAATAAATGTAGGACATAAATTTTCTTTTAGTTATTTATTCATTTTTAATATAGTTCAGCCTAAAGCATGCACTATCTTGATTATTCTTACTGATGATAGAACAAGACAACTGTAAACTATTGACATCTGTAAATTACTTAAGTTCATCTAAGTACAGTTGAAGTGGAAAATGAGTCCTTGATGTGTTGAGATCAAGGAAGCCCAAAAGCATGTCAGCACTTTGAAATAAAACTGAATATTTGTTGATAACCCTTTAATAAAACACTGCATCATCGATGTTGACAATGGCACAGAGGCTGACGTGTGGAAAAAACAGTTGAAAAAGATTCTGAAATTCAAACTCCGGAAGTTTCATGGCTATATGATAAAGCCTATTAGGAATTATAAAACAAAATCCCGATTGCTAGAGTGGTTATGTTCTTTCTTACTAGCATATACTGTGACAGCACATCTTATATCAGACGACATGTTAGATTTAATGAAATATGGCATTTATGAGTTCCTCCTGTGTTCTAGGTTCCAGACACCATGTTACAGTAGGTGCTAGAAAGAGACACAAATAAAATGCAATCCTTGTCACTGAAAAGTGCAAGTTTAGGTAAAAAAAATACACCAGGAACACAAATATAATTAATAATGTAATTGCATCATATGACCCCACTCTGTAGGAGCATAAAAACTTACGTGGACTTGCCTGGGAAAATTTCCCAAGAAGTGATATATAGTTAGGTATGATGTTGTGTTGTTTAGTCACTCAGTCGTGTCCAGTTCTTGTGATCCCATTGACTGTAGGCCACCAAACTCCTCTGTCCATGGGGTTTTCCAGGCAGAATACTGGGGTGGGTTGCCATTTCCTTCTTCAGGGGGGTCTTTCCAACCCAGGGATTGAAGCCATGCTTCTTACATCTCCTGCATTGGCGGGTGGGTTCTTTACCACTAGTGCCACCTGGGATGCCCCATAGTTATGAAAGATGGTTATCAATTCATGTGGTTGAGAAGACAGGTAGACATGAAAGAGCAGTCTAAAAAAAAAAAAGCAGAAAGCACAAAAACATAAAAGAACAAAGGAACAGAGCATTTCAAAGGTGATGACACGTTTCATGTGTAAGAATGAGCGAGCTGTGGGAGGCAGCAGTGAAGGTAAGCTAGATTAGCTTTTGTAATGCGTTGTATGTCACGGTAAATGTTTCAGTACTACAGGCCAGATGTTACCAAACTGTGGAGTTGGAATATCTGCTTTATGGTGGAAGAACTGATAAAAATAAAATTATTTCCTTAATTAGTTCTTATAGTCAAATGATATATTATTCCATTGCCTTTTAGTTTTAGATATAAGCGATATATTTTTTCTAGCAATCAGCTGAGTTATTAAGAGTTATACACACTGTTTCAGACAATGAAGTTACAATACTGTTAGAGTTTTGGAGGAAAAAAAACCAATATAGGTGTACATATAAGGTGAGTTGTAATTCCTATAAATTGAAGAAGGGCTGCATATATATGTATATTAGATATCTCATTTTTATGATTATTATTACTTTTTTACCTTTTAGGTAAATAGGTTCCCAATTTTTCCACAGGAAATGAAACACATCTCAAGAGCAGTCTCTGATGCCTTGGTTGTTCTAGCTCAGATTCTAGGTCCAGAATAGATACGCATATTAGGCCAAGCAGAACTTCACATCACTCTGGTCACACCGATTGATTCAGGATGGTTATATAATTCAGCAAAGATATAGGCTAGCACATCTTGGAAGTGTATTTCTCCCTTTTCCCTCTTTCCTTTCCTCTTTGGAATTTCACTTGGCAGATGTGGACTTGTAATTGCTGAGAACCATCTTGATACCAAATGAAACCTAAATATAGAAGCTATGGAAAATCTAACTGCAAATGCAGAGAGATGGCATTGTGTATGCCCTTGAATCAAGCTGCTCTTGAAGTGATTTATACTCTTGGGCCTCTTGGATCTGTTAACCCATAAATTTGCCTTGTGCCCATCCAGTTTGGATTTTTTCTGATACTCACTGTAGAAAGAATTATAATAAAGATGATTGGTTTTCAGTGTATTTGTGGTATATGCTCTAGAAATCTTAGTTTCCAGTTTCTCCTGTGTTGACCTTGGTGTCAAACTGCCTGGTTTAAGTCCAGATTCTGACACTCCGTTGTGTAATCCGATCACCAGCTACAAAAATTCTTGGTGCCTCATTTTCCTTAGTAGTAAACTGGCAATAAAAATGCACCCTACTGATAGTGGTTTTGTGAGGGAAAAATGAGATGATAAATGTAAACTGCTTACTAAGGTGTTTTAGCATGTTAAATAAATGTTAGCTATTTTTACTGCTAAACGATGACATATTGTTTGCTTCTATTTTCTGTTTGGAATGCTGAGACACATTTGGTTTCTTCTGCAGTGTATTTTATATCTTTCATATTCATATATTTTTGTGTAAACCATAAATTATTATTTCACTTTTGTTTTAACAGATTTCAAAGGATAAAGATAAATATGTCCCATTTCCATTATTATGACTGTGAGTTTTAGCCACTGCAGATAACATCTTGTGGGATCTGGATTGCTCCTTAAAAGAGAATATTCTTAGAGTCAAGGTCAAGGGGGTTGTATTTTCCTACATCCCTCAGACATTTAATTTGTGTCATATTTTAGTTGTATCATATTTGGATTATTGTTTTTTGGACTCTTTTTCTTTGTGAAGTGTCTATTTGCCAGCTTTTTCCCCCTTTCCCTCATCTTTCTATTGTTCTTTCTTTCTTATTTTCTTCCTTGTTTTTTTTATATGGAAGGTGGAACATGGTAGTTTTATCAAACAACTAGTATACTTCTGCTTATTCATTTTATTGGTCAAGAAAAAAATGTGGAAGACTTTGAAATGGGCAAAAAAGATGCCTGGATGTCTTGTTTAACTCAGCCTGCTGGGTTTTTTTGACTTTCTTTGTCAAACTTTTACAGCTCCAAGGTGTAGGAAACTGATAGAAAAGTAAATAACTCATATCGATAAAAATATATGAATTTTGTCAAGTGGAATGCAATAATTATTGCTCTGTGGACATTGAGTTGTTTTGCATTTTGAAAAAAATTATTTTAGAATTTTTGATTACCTAGCTAATAATCTAATTGAAGAATCTGTATTCTCAATTACCATTGCATACAGCTTCTCCTTGACAGGCAAAGGCGAAAAGAGTAGAACTGAGAAAAATGATGAGTTTGCCTTGTTTCACATGTGTGTTTGTTCAAATGAGTCACAAAGGAAGCTCTCTATTTTCCCTAACTGCTTGATTACATTTTCAAGATACCCTAGAAAATAATGTACCCTAGATATTAATGTCTATAACCCAATCTAATAAAAATACAGGAGTCAAAGTAATGATGCATTCCATAACTGGAATGATCTGATGGCAAGCAGCTAAAACATTTATCTGGTAGCAGATTGTTCCCTAAGGAAAGTTATAGTGAAAAATCATTCTGTGATAGATTCTAAAATGAATGCATACTTGCACCCCATTGATTCAATTTAAGACCAAAATGAAAAATTCCTAGCTAACTCTAACTTGGGAATGAAAGAGGAAAATTTGGTACCTTGCCATGAAATAAACATGTAAATGGTTGCTATTTGGTTTATCTCAGTATCTTGAGGGAGACAAAGAAACTTTATATAAACTTTTATATAAGTTTGGATTTCTTATTAAGAAATAATAAAACTTTAAGTTTATTTGGATTTCTTATTTATTAACTCAAAACATAATGACTAATAAAAAATAAAATCTATTTTTCTAAAATAAATGTTCTGGGTGCTAGAGGGAAAAAGTAATACTACATAACCCAATAATAAAATAAACTTTCTATGGAGAGCAACTGATTTCTAAATGATAGGCAAATATATAAATCAAATAAGAAAATTCTTAGGCTTTTGAAGGTACTGACTTTTGGCATGAAAATATCTCTTGGGGAAACATATCATTCAGTTAACCAAGTTATCAAGGGAAATAAAATGAGTTAATTTTCAAATATTCTTGGGAAATAAAGGAGAAAACTAATTGACTATCAACCCTGCACCATCCTTAGAAACTGAACTATTATAGTGTAAAACTGCTTCTGCTTTACTGACTTAGAATAAATGTTTGTATAATTATATGTAGCTCAAGTTATTGCAAATTAATGCCCCAGGTTCATGTACAATTTATATGACTGAGTCTTATTTTATACTGTGCAATAAAATTCTCATTTTATTCCTCAAGTTTAAAGATGTTCTAGCTTAGAGCAAATATAAAAATCACATTGTCAAAAGCTGAGCCCATCTATCACCACTGGAGGTCATCTGGTTTCATTATTTATTCTGCTGGAAAATGTGGGCAAAATGTAAGTTTTCAGGACTTGAAATATTTCCATATAATTTATGTTTAAATCCATATTTAGTTTTCATTTTAAAAAGTTAAAACACAACCCTAATGCTGGTAACCAAAGGGTCTTTTCTTTCTGAAGTACAGATGTACATTTTTAATATTTCCCAAAAAAGGAGTTAAAACAGAGAGGTATCAAGAGGAATGTGATATATGGATTTTGTTTTCTTCTTTTATTTTTATTTCTTTAAAGAGGCTTTGTCTTGAAGTAAAACATTCATTTCTGTCCACTCTATTCATTTTTCTTAAATTCATACAATAACTTTGTAAGAAATGCTCTAGTTTTTAGGATAGGTTTCAATAAATGGATGGTTATAGTTTTATATATTCATTAGTTGGTGAATAGTCATAATGATATTATCCCAAGTCATATATACATATATGTTGGCATTTCTGCGGTGACCTTTCATGATCTCATTGATATCATTTAACCTTATAAGTTCAGTATCCTTGTTGCTTGCATTTACAAGCAAGACTAAGATCCTCATGAAAGGATATTAAACTTACTGCACAAATTCAAGTATAAAAGAAATATTACTTTGTACATACTATTAAATAAATTCAGATCAGTCTCAAAGTTGTACTTTTCCTATGCTGCATGAGAATTTCATCTCAGTCATTATAGGAGCATCCTTCCACTTTCAGAAATCAGGAGATCTGGACACTATCCCACCAAATGAGATAATGACTTCTAAGCTCTTGTTTACTATTTAATGCTAGTTTTGTTTATTTATTTTGTCCAAGTTTGCAGTGTTCCCTTGTTCTGCAGTTCTGTGCTTTCAAGCTAGATGTGGAATATAGAAATCTTGTCTATTCTATTTTTGGACACCATTTTTGTCCTTGAAAACTGTCATTTTTTGCAGTCTCATCCTGTGTGGCTTGGGTAAAACTGATTTTAACCTCAAGACCTAGAAGTATGCATTTTATGTTAGCCTGGTCAGTCAATACAGTATATTCCTCTGGCTACAGTGATTCGTTCATAGATGAATGTGTGTGACACGTTCAGGGCTAATGAAATGAATGATACCTTACCTCAGGGAGGGCATCCTGGATAACATAATCTCATTTTTCCTTTAAAATATGAAGCTCAAATCATGTAGGTTTGAGCTACTTAAGCTGTCTTAAAACCAAGAGAGGAGAGTTTGCTGGATAATAGCACTGATGACATAGTGAACAGAACTAAAAGATAGAGAATAAGAAACTGTATCCTGGGGCATCATTTCAATGGTGATCAAATAATTCCTGAACTTTTCAGTCATGTAAGCCAATAAACTGCCTTTCTTCAAGCTTTTGGATCTGTTTATCTGTCTTAGCATCTCTCTAGGTATACCATGGGGCTTCCCAGATGGTGCTAGTGGTAAAGAACCCACCTGCCAATGCAGGAGACTCAGATTCAATCTCTGGGTGAGGAAGATCCCCTGGAGTAGAAAATGGCAACCCACTCCAGTATTCTAGCCTAGAGAATCCCATGGACAGAGGAGCCTGGCAGGCTACAGTCCATGGGTTCACAAAGAGTCAGACACAAATGAAGCAAATTAACATGCACAGATAGTTCATACAACCAATATCTAAAAGACTTAGTCCTCTTTCCTGGCTCAGCACTTTCCTGAAGAAGTATTTAGATGCCCATTACTGTAGAACTTAGAATCCTATCTGCCATTCTGTAATCTACTTTTTTGCCTCCTTGATTCTTAAAGATACTCCCTCGTGTAAACTCTGTCTATACACCTAACATGATCTTTTCTTTTCTCTTTTGTTGGTTTAGGGCTCATGAATTTTGAGTTGACTTGTCTCCTAGAAACAGAACTAAACATATTAGATAATGGTGAGGCTTCTTGTGAACTTTGTATTTTTAACTATGTCAACATTCCAGCCAGTCAGTTTCAGCTCCCAATTAAACATTATTTTTCTCAAAAGACAAAGAGAATTTATTGTATCATTTACTTCTGAAGTTTTCCACAGCATCAAAATCCTTGGATGGTACCACTGACTCAGTGGACATGAATTTGAGCAAACTTCCCAGGACATAGTGAAGGACAGGGAGGCCTGGAATGCTGCAGACCATGGACCATGGGATTGCAGAAAGCTGGACACTGACTGAGCGACTGAACAACAGCAATCTTTGAATTTATATTCTGTAATTGAAATCTGATGTGAAAATGAGGCAGATGATAGGGTTTGAAATCAGACACATACCTTCATACCTGCTATACCCATTGCATCAGATTCATATACATTCACACCTGCTGTACTCCTCCTATCTTCCAAGAATATTTTGCCACTTCTTAGCCTAATCTGGCCCAGAGACTGATGCTGCTCTCTCTTGCCCGTGGCCTGCTCTGAATTCTGAAGCTATCCACACTGGTAACCAGTACTCTACTTCATAAGACAGGGGCCCTGTGTTTCTGTGCAAGTTTTCTCTTACCCAACAATTATCCTTACACCCCAAAGAAAGAAGAAAAGATAAGAAAGAACACCATAAATGCTCAAAAAAAAGATATCATTGTGAAATGAAAATATCTCCTGCCATTACCAATAAACACAAAATTTCACCACCATCAGCGATTTCTGGCCTCCAAATGTGAATGAGAACTCCCAAACTATGATCCAGCAGATTCTGCCAGCAACCCAAGATGACTGCTGAGGAGCTGGGGGATTGCAAGATAAAGTCATCTGCCACTCCAAAAGATGAACAGGGAAACAGGATTGGCTCCAGAGAGATGAGGTGCATATGAAAGGAATGAGTTCAGTGAGCCCAGAGGCTTGTATCCTGATCTTTGCTAAATCCTGATCTGTGATGTTCAGACGGCCTGCCCTCTCTGTTGCAAACTAGCATAGAGCCTGACCTCCCTTCCTGCCTCCTTGGAGCAGTTTTCTGAGTTACTAGGATTCTGTCTCCCAGGCTCAGAGTCCTCAACAATCCCACCAAATAAAAGAACTCTCTGCTTAAAAAAAAAAAAAAAAAAAATCCTTGGACTTCCAAAGGCTGGCTCCCTTTAGGTGGAAGATAAAAGTGGCAGAGAAGCAAAAAAGGAAAAAAAAGAAAAAAACAGCAAACATTAATATTTCAATAAGTTATCTTGTTTTATTAATGTTCTTGGATTCTATTGAGTTAATTTACAACTGAAAATTTTTAATAACACATACACTTGAGTATCTAGTTTTCAATCATAATAGTATATATTTGAGAAGGTCAATCTATGTGTCAACCCCCGTGACTTCCTTTGACAACACTTAACCGGTCAAAGGCTTCTTCCTTTGAATGAGGATTATTACAGAAAAATTGTCAAAAGACAGGAAGAAAGTTAATGATTAGTTCCAATATAATGTACAAAAAAAATTTAAACAAGAACCACCAAGGAGATCAAGAAAATGTCTATACCTCAATTACCTTCTTGAACATCTAGGTTCTTAGAGATTGGGTAATGATCACTTTGGAAGGATGGGGATGATGGTGGCATGACATGATCTTGGAGGAAGTAGAATATCGGCCTTCCCCAACCTGGCCCTTTCCTTTTTCTCTCTTCTTGAATCAATAAAGCTACAATTTATAGAGAAAGTGTAAAACCAAATATGGACTCAGTGGAATCTTTCTGGAGTAAACCTATTTGTTGAACATGTGCACTGTTGATCTTTCCATTTAACTGGTGGCTGCTGATGGGTTTGAATTTCCAGTATTACTGGAGACAAATGGTAGACCACCAGGTGAATTGCTGTCAAAATAGCACTCATTCTTTGATGACAGATATCATCTTAATATTAGTCTGCTAAATCCATTTTTCTTCTTGGAATTCACTAGGTACATATTAAGAAAAGGCAACGAATGGGATGCGTACTATCTGTGAATCAGAAGAAAATGTGTAAGAAAGTAAAACACAAAAGAGTCTTTTTTATGGGGCAATTTGAGCAGGTCTTTATAAATAATAAGAAAATTATCTGATCATGAGTCAGTTAATAGTGTAGTGTTATAAATCAGACCATATTCTTTAGGATAAAAGAAATAATTTTATACAGTGATTAAAGTGCTCTCTGCAGTACTTTAACTGTGCTCCTACCCCTTACTTCTGCTTTGTTGTACTCATGTTCCAATAAAAGCTGTAACAATATGTACTTTATAACTCCCTTGGAGGAGGAAATGGCAACCCACGACAGTATTCTTGCCGGGAAAATCCCATGGACAAAGGAGCCTGGTGGGCTACAGTCCAAGGGGTCACAAAGGGTTGGGTGCGAATGAGTACACTCACACTTTATAAATATTTTATATACTTTATTTAATAAAACCTCCCTATAAGTAGGGTATAGTAGGTATTATTATTTTACTAATGTTAAAAGTGAAAAAAACTGATGCTTCATGGGTTTAATAGCCTGGATAAAGTCACATGCTAGTAAGCAAATTTGAAACTGGTCTGCTTGTCTTTAGTGCCAGAGCAATATTTGATGTCTTAGCATAGCTGTATTTGAAAATAAATCGGCTACTGTATAAGGCGATGGTTTCTGAATAAAATGACATTTTCATTGCTTCCCAGCATTCCTGATAATGAAACCCATTCCAAAATTGACAGCACCTTATTAAGTACCCCATTGTAGTGTGGAATGGTTTTCTAGTGCATATACTTTGTGCTTTACTTTGCTTTAAACTGTTTCACTTGAATGAATAACAATAGATAGCTTTAAAGAGAGAGAGAGCTGCTTATTGACAAGATGTTGTGATTATTAAGGCTCCAAAATATTATTACAATTTTTCCAGTAACTTCAAACAAGTTATACGCAATTCTGTACAGGCCAATAAATATTCTGTTATCTTAAGATGTAATACTTGAGAATCTTATAGTTCACATACAGTGCTCAAAGTTTTGACTGTTTAATAATAATGGAAAAAGGAAAACAAATCTTTAGTTGGAAGAATATATAATGGATGTAGTAAAAGAGCACTGATAAAATTTTATAGACAGTTCATTGTTTGGTAATCTCCCTGAAATAGTTATAAAACTTAGGAAAATTTTTTCTTTAAATTTTAGGAAAACACATCAAAATGAAAGCAACTATTAATTAAAAAACTTAACAAAAGTCAAGTGTGTACTCCTTGTTCAATGACCACCCCATTTACTACATGCTATGTCCATTCTCAATATATCTTCAGGTATGGAAGATGGTGACTGTTTTGTGGTTCAGATAGCTGGTTCTCCAATACCAACTGCCCTTAAATTCCCTGCTAATCAAAAAAAAATTTTTTTTTGCTTTATTCATTCAAAATCTATTTATTACCTATTGTTGATTGTAGGGATCTCATAAATCTTACTTCAAATATCATAATTAATTTTACAACTTGGGCTAATCCCACATGTGACTTTGTTGAGGTTAGCTTTGGGCAGTGAAAAGAGTAACATTTGGGCTAAGTTCCTCAGTTACTAGCCACACAAGTAGGTGTCACTGCATCCAAGCCTGTGGAGTGCCTGCGTAAATGCATGCTTAGTTGTGTTGTACTCCTTGTGACTCATGGACTGTAGCCCACTGCTGCCTCTATCCATGGGATTTCCCAGGCAACAATACTGAAATGGGTTGCCATTTTATTCTCCAGGGGGTCTTCCTGACCCAGGGATCAAACCCATGTCTCTTGCATCTCCTGCATTGACAGATGGATTCTTTACTGCTGGTGCCAGATGGCAAGCCCGTCTAGTACATGACTTACTTTTATCTAAAACAAATTTCCACAGACCCTTCAAGGGCCTGCAGTCATTGGTTCTTTCTTATTGAAGTTCAGAGTTTTTGCTTTTGCTCTATCACTCTGTCACTGACTCATGTGCGACTGATAACCTCCTTGATAATCTTCTATGTGCTCTACACCCCTATTTCATCATCAAAAAGCTTCCAAACTCCGCAACTTTTGGCAGAATACATCTTTCATCTTCTTCTTTTTTTTAAATCTTTTTTTTATTAGTTTTTCCATACAGTGACATGATATCACCATGGGTTTACATATGCTCCCCCTCCAGAACCCCCCTCCCTCCTTCCTCCCCCCAGGAAATCTTGTTGCACCAGCCCCGAGCATCAATCCTGGGCTGGCGATTGATTAGACATATGATAATTAACATGTTTCAATGCCATTCTCCCATATCATTCCACCCTTTCTCTCATCCACAGAGTCCACGAGTCTATTCTATACATCTGCGTTCCTTTTGCTGTCTCGCATGCTGGGTTCTTGTTACCGTCTTTCTAAATTCCATATATATGCGTTAGTATACTGTATTGTTGTTTTTGCTTCTGGCTTACTTCACTCTGGATAATGGGCTCCAGTTTCGTCCATCTGAGTAGAACTGATTCAAATGAATTTTTTTTTTTAATGCTGAGTAATATTCCATTGTGTATATGTACCACAGCTTTCTTATCCATTCATCAGTTGATGGGCATCTAGGTTGCTTCCATGTCCTGGCTATTGTAAACAAAGCAGCGATGAACATTGGGGTACACGTGGCTCTTTCAATTCTGGTTTCCTCAGTGTGTATGCCCAGCAGTGGGATTGCTGGGTCATATGGCAGGTCTATTTCCAGTTTTTTAAGGAACTTCCACACAGTTTTCCATAGTGGCTGTACTAGTTTGCAATCCCACCAACAGTGTAAGAGAGTTCCCTTTTCTCCACATCCTCTCCAGCATTTATTACTTGTAGATTTTTGGATTGCAGCCATTCTGAGTGGTGTAAAGTGATATCTCATTGTGGTTTTGATTTGCTTTTCTCTGATAATGAGAAAGAAGAATGGAACTGGAGGAATCAACCTACCTGACTTTAGGCTATACTACAAACCCACAGTCATTAAGACAGTATGGTACTGGCACAAAGACAGAAATATAGATCAATGGAACAGAATAGAAAGCCCAGAGATAAATCCACGCATCTATGGACACCTTATCTTTGACAAAGGAGGCAAGAATATACAATGGAGAAAAGACAACCTCTTTAACAAGTGGTGCTGGGAAAACTGGACAGCCACTTGTAAAAGAATGAAACTAGAACACTTTCTAACACCATACACAAAGATAAACTCAAAATGGATCAAAGATCTAAGCATAAGACCAGAAACTATAAAACTCCTAGAGGATAACATTGGGAAAACACTCTCTGACATAAACCAAAGTGGGATCCTCTATGACCCACCTCCCAGAATATTGGAAATAAAAGCATGAATAAACAAATGGGACCTAATTAAAATTAAAAGCTTCTGCACAACAAAGGAAACTATAAGCAAGGTGAAAAGACAGCCTTCAGAATGGGAGAAAATAATAGCCAATGAAGCAACAGACAAACAATTAATCTCAAAAATATGCAAGCAACTCCTGCAGCTCCATTATAGGAAAATAAACGACCCAATCAAAAAGTGGGCCAAAGAACTTAACAGACATTTCTCCAAAGAAGACATAAAAACGGCTAAGAAACACATGAAAAGATGCTCAACACCACTCATTATCAGAGAAATGCAAATCATCTTCTTTTTGAAAACCGGTATGGGATATCCAGTTGATGATACAAGTTTCAGACAAATTAAGATTTGATTTCCACTTGGATACCCCTCACAGTTTTCAAAATTCATTTTATCCTAAATGATCTATGAGATGGTTGGATGGCATCACCAACACAGGGGACATGAGTTAGAACAAACTCTGGGAGATAGTGAAGGACAGGGAAGCCTGGCATGCTGCAGTTCATTGTGCTGCAGAGAGTTGGACATAACTTATCGACTGAATGACAATTGAACAACAACCTCAACAATAGTTGCTCCCTTTATATCTATTCTCAGTGAATGACTACATTATCTTTTACTTGCTTAGACCAGAAACCATTAATCAAACCCCAGTGGACTTTCCTCTATACAATTTCTCAAAATCTGTTGATTACAGAATTCTATAGATTTCATTTAAAAGGTTAAATTCTTTGGCCATAATGCCCCAGATTTTGGTGTTTTAGACATCCACTGGACTGCTGTAGTAATCAGCTACATTCTTCTGGCTAATAACTGTGATTCATATATTCTTGGCTCTTTTAGCTTGGCTTTGGTATTTGCTTCTGGCCTAAGTATTTCTTCAGAGTTTTAAATTAAGTTCCCAAATAGCCTCAAGGATTTGTTCAGTCCTTTGACTTTCATGTTGTCTGAATCTTTCCTTTTTTCTCTCATTCTTGGTCTAATGAAAACCTCTTCCCTGGTGAACCTTAAAATTCATCACTCAGTGACAAATTCTGATACTAAAATCCATACCCTATTTATTCCTACTGCAAACTCTTGCCTTTACATAACCTAATTGCAGCTAAAGACTAGTTTCTTTATATTATGCTTACTTCTATGGCTAGGGTTTCATTTTTGTTGATCACTCTTTGGAGAGCATCAACCCTGACAATTTCTTCTCACTAAGGTTTCAGATAAATATTATCTTATATGAAGACTTCCCTGAACCACCCTAATTAAATCTTGTCCCTTCTTCTGGGCTCTCACAACTATAAAAAAGCAATGGTGAATAAGAAAAAAAGGATTTTTGTCCTCAGAGGCTTGTATTATTGTGGGATTATATTAATTAAGGAAAGATATTTTTTCTAAGCAACAAATCCCAAATTTCACAGTTCAATAAAAATTGATTTTTCACTTATGATAAATCCAAAATAGGTATTACTGTATAGCTTGTGTTGGAGTCCACGAAGTGGTATAGAAAACTTAGTTTCCCTATGTCAAAGAAAATGCACCAGAAAAAGTTAAAATGGCAAGGAAGAGACAGAGTAGTGGTCTATGGCAATAGGGTCAAGACTACTATAATAGGAAGGAGAGATTGGATTCAAGGTGACTGAAACAAAAGGTGGGAGACTAGGTCAGCTAGTGGAGAAGTATTGGACTGCAAACATTCTAAAGTAAATGCTGTAAGAAAAAGGAGGTCAGATGCCTATAATCAAGAAGACACATGTTTAAATAAGTTTAGTCAAGCTGGGCTTCCCTGGTGGTACAGTGGATAAGAATCTGCCTGTCAATGCAGGGGACATGGGTTCAATGGAAGTCCCATGTCTTCCCAAGTCCAGGAGGAATTCCACATGTCATGAAGCAGTTAAGCCTGTGAACCACAGCTACTAAGCCTGCTCTCTAGAACCCATAAGCCACAACTACTGAACCCACGTGCTACAACTGCTGAGTGCATGCACTGCAATGAAGAGTAGCCCCACTTGCAACAGTTAGAGAAAGCCCATGTGTAGCAATGAAAGCCCAGCACAACCAAAAATAAAAATAAATAAAATTTTAAAAAATCTTTTAAAAAGTTCATCAAGCTAAGGGAAAACATTAAGATAATCCTGGTCACTTCCTGGGTTTTACATCATCTTCACATACCTTTGAAGGGCTCATTGTTTTTCTGTATCAAATAGTGTGTGTGGGATGACTATGAATAATGCCTTAGGAAGTCCATGGTCTAGTCCTGAAAGTGGCACATTCCACTGTCACTATTATTCCCCTGATTAAAACTCAGACACAAGACCACATTTACCTGCAAATGGAGCTGACAAAAATGTGGATTATTGTAGATCCCCAAAGAACGTGCAACTAGTTTGACAAAGAGTAATCTTCTCTGGTGTCTCAGATGGTAAAGAATCTGCCTGCATTGAAGGAGACCCAGGTTCAATCCCTGTGTTGGGAACATCCCCTAGGAAATGGCAACCCACTCCATTATTCTTGCCTGCAGAATTCCATAGACAGAGGAGCTGGGCAGCCTACAGTCCAGGGGATCGCAGAGTTGGAAACGACTGTGCAACACAACACAACAATAGCAACAATAAACTAGCCCCTGCCCTAGGACAAAAGTTGAAAATGCCTTTGTATAATTACATTACATGGTTATTTTATAGAAATTCATCATGTCACTTCATTTGAAGACCTTTAAGGACCATGCTTGTATCTTTTCCATTTTTGTCTCCTTAGATCTAAGAAAATGTCACACACATAGAAACTATGGTACCCAGTAAATATTTCTTAAATGAATCACTGTTGGTGAAGGGTGATATTTTTAGATAACTGTGAAAATTGCTGCCTTTAATAACACTCCACTGTATCACTTATATTCCCCCAAATCTTTAAAGTTTGTATTGCTGGTATCAATTTTAGTTGACAAAAGTGACAGAATATGCAATCTCCTTATTTTAGAATGATTTGCACTTACTTTTTAGATAGAAAAATAAATGATTTTATAGCTCATCAAAATTACTTTTAAAATTATAATTGTTTGAATTTTATTTTTAAATAGTATTAATTCTTTTCCTTCTATTGGTCACTAAAATAAGGGCAGTTAATTAATGAACTATATATATAGTCTTCAGTTTGTTTTCTTAGGCAAGTACACCCATATTGATCCATGACCTTACTCTCTGAGTTTCTTAGTTAAATAACATTTGTTATTTTTTCTGCATATGAATCATTAGAAAACATCTTTAGTGGAAGCTAGGACTAAATAATGTTATCATCAGGATTCATAGGCAAAGAAAAAAGCCAAATATGAGACCTGTGATATGCTTGAATGATTAGGATATTTGGAGGGGGTAAATTTTGTCATTATTTCATGCTTTCTATGTGATATGATCAAACCTAACTGAGATTCAAATTCCAATAGTACTTTTATAACATTATATTCACTACCAATGTTGGTATTATTTTAAACTTTATCTAATTGATTATTTAACATAGCACATATTAAAAAGTATTTTAATTTTACTGATGAAGACAACTGGAGCACAGAAAATTTATATGCATAAGCACCAAGTATTTCATTAGAAAAGTTAAAATTTAAAGCGCTCAATATTTTGACAATTGCATTGCACATTGAACCATTACATTATCATAAATAAAGCATTTTAAGTCTTATGACAATTCATTTTCAAGTTTGTACTTGTACAGAAATTTTGCAATTGGCTTTATAGGGCTTGATTTTTTGTTTTAATATTGATTTGATTGCATATATTTTATGGGCAATTCATTGCCAAGTTAGAAATAATTCTAGACAATTAGTTGGAATCTAAGATTTCTCTTCTCTCCTCCTTAATCACATAAGTGAAAGAATATTTATATCCCAGTAACATCTTTCAATTATTGTGGTTGAAAGTTCATTTTATCTTTTCTTGTGCATCCTAATATCTGAATTTCATAATCCCACATAGAATAAGTCAAGTGGTTTCCATTTTATAGAGGGACGAGTGAAAGCACAGAGGGATTCAGAAGCTTGATTTAGATGGCGTGGCTAGTATGCACGGTTCCTCCTCCAGGATAGGTGTAACAACCTGTCCAGTCCCAGACACTCTTCTTACACTGACACTGACATTCCTCCCACTGAGCTGCAAGCGTCCATGCTCACTCCCCCGGCTGCGCAGGCCCTCGACTAGACTGGAATTAAAGCTATGTGACTTCTGAAGTTAGGTTATAAAAGCTACCATGCTCAAGCCTTGAGAAAAGGCCTCCTGTGGGCATTATGGCCCACAGCTAGCATCTATCAACAGATGTGTGAAGTGAAGACGCATTTGAGAGGACTCCATTCTCAGCTACAATCTGAGAGCAACTGTGTAAGAAATTCTCAGTGAGAATTTCATCAACCCTGGGAACTAGGAGTGATAGTATTACAATAGTTGTTGTTTTAAGTCACTGAGCATCAGGATGATAGATTCTGTTGCAATCGTAAATGGAAGAGCTAGTGATTGTAGCTGAGATGATAAAAAGTCTGATTATCTGTCCTAACCTATTGTGCTCATTTTAGTACACTACACTGGGTAGCATACCAAAATCTGCATAGTCCCGTAAAAAGTGAGAATTCAGTACTGTAACTATGTATGGTGATGAACTGTAACTAGAGACTGTGGTGATCATTCTGCAATTTATATACAAATACTGAGTTGTTATATTTGTACACCTAAAACTAATGTTGTATGTTAATTATATCTCAGTTAAAACAGTGGAAAACTCACTTACCTAACAGGAAGCTTTGTTATGCTTTCCAGCATAAATTTTCCAACAAAAAGTGATATAAATAATTGAAGCTGTGAGTGATGTGAAGAGCTGGATTTTTTTTTCTCAGTTCTTATAGTGACAATTGATGACCTTGGGCAAATCAAATAACTTTTTTTAAGCATTAAAATCAAATATTATGGCATGCCTCTAACTACCCCCTCAGGAAAGACCTTTATGAGAAAATTAACTGAAAGCTACTTTGGTTTGCTTCTGAACTTTTCAGTTTTTGAAGCAACTTCGAAGGGACCACAGTGGCTCAGAGAAAAATGCTTCAATTTTTGTCCCAGTTGCTTGCTAATTAGCAAGAAAAAACAAAGTATGTTTAGAGGGTTATAAAGATTTAATAAAATCCTTATGAGTTTATGATTTATATCTTTATTCTAATTGCTTCAATCTGTTATTAATTCAACCTTAAAAGTCACACTCTGTAATGGTATAAATATTTACTGTTTTCTAATAAAAAATGTCTCAAGTGTAATTTTCACATTTACTACACTTGTTATATTTTAAAAACATTAAGAAAAAACCATGTTTGGTTACAATTTTAAACAAAAGGAAAAGAAAATAGTTCAGGAAGAGAAGAAATTCACGGTTTAATAACAAGTTTGAGTAGCAGCTGAAGACCTAATGATACACAGAAGATGTATTCTATATTTTGTTGGATACTTATATCTGTTCACTAAGAGGCTTCCTTTCTACACTTAACAAAATAGACGACAAACATGATTCTATATACCGGTTTGCATTTCTGTCACAGGAAGATATACCTGGTGACCTCCATGAATGAATGACACAAAATATTCCTTTATCAAATGGAATCTCAGCTTAAAGATACTCAATGGTTCCTATTTTAACTATTAATAGAATAAACTCTAAATTCCTTGGCCTGGCACACAAATCCTGAGCTGGTTCTCTGTCTTCTAGAACTTCATCTTCTTCTTCTCTTACCTTTGCTCACTGTCCACTATCCGCATTAGTCTCCTTACTATTGTGCTTTGAACAGACCACCATTCTCTTCACTTTAGGCCACAGCTTTTGTGGTTCCCTCTACCTGAGAGTCACCTTTTTAGTTTCTCAAGTCTTAATACAAATGATGTGTATTCAGAGAGGCTTTGTTTGGTGCAGTTTCCAAAATAGCATGTCCTGATTTCTCTATGTCATTATCCTTGTAAAGAAGGAAAAACTTTTCCTCTACCTTTTTAGGTTAAGTCACTGGGACCTGCAAATTAAACTGACAAAAGATAAGCTAACAGGTTATGCATGCTTCCACCCCCCCCCAAAGAATAACTTTGTAACAGAGAGAGCTAACTTATAGAGAAGCAAGGAGACAAAAGAAAAGGTATTTGGGCTTCTAGAGCCAATAAATTGTGGGAAAGTGATTAGGGAATATATGGAGGGAACTAATGGAAGATAAGCGTTGCTTTAGAAATGTTTGGTTATGCAGAATCATCTTGACATCGATTCTTTGTCTCCAGTGATAAGAGTGCTCTCTTCTCTTGATACAGGAAGGGCACCTTTATCATGGGAAATTTATGTCCTGCTTTTAGGCAGAGAGAGGAAAGATGGAGAGATTTTCCTCTATCTGCTGTTTCTCAACTGCTTTTAGCTCAAAATAATCAATGTGCCAAAGTGGCATATTTTGAGGGTGACATATCCTGGTTCCCCTTCTGCTGGTTTGTCTTCTTCTTATTACTTATTTAACTCGTACTGATTCTTTAATTTTGTCATTATTTCATTATGAGACTTCTCTGGAATCAATGCAAACTCCGCACAGGCAAGGAACTTCGTGTCAGTTTTCTGTTTTTTCCATTCCTGTTTTCACAGTTCCTAGAACAACGCAGGTGCTCACTGCAATGGTCTATGAACCTCTTCGTTCTTTACTCCTGTCTCTCTCACCAATATGATTTTTCCTTGATTCTTTCATGCACTCTTGCTTTCTTTCTCTGTCTTTTACGCAAAGATAAAGATGTTGAAAGAAGACTGCCAGAGGCAATAATTTTCATAGGATTCAATTTTTGACAGAAAAACATCAGAAATCATGTAATTCAGAGGTCAGTTAATATCGCAGATGTATAGAACAGACTCGTGGACTTTGTGGATGAGGGTAAGGGTGGGATGATATGGGAGAAGGGCATTGAAGCATGTTAATTGTCATGTGTCTAATCAATCGCCAGCCCAGGATTGATGCTAGGGGCTGGTGCATTGAGGTTTCCCGGGGGGGAGGGAGGAAGGAGGGGGGTTCTGGAGGGGAAGCATATGTAAACCCATGGTGATATCATGTCATTGTATGGCAAAAACAATAAAAAAAAAAAAAAAGACTGCAGGTTCCGGAGCTCTAACACTTTGGGTTCTGACTTCATCATTCACTAGAGGTACATCTAGGGCAGCCTCTTTAAGCTGTTTGAAGCTTTGCTTTTGTATTTCTAAAGTGAGGCTGATGATAGTTTCTGCTTCATGGGGTGGCTATAATGGTCCAATCAATCAATGTATTATTTCTAAGAGTAAAGCTGTTAAAAGACTTTCTGGAAGTAAATAAGCTTTAGTTTCATTTTCCTTTTAGAGAAATTAGTATTAATAGTAGTCCCATAGGGGTGCAAATGGCTTGGATTGGCAATTTACCTAAACTGAAGAGAAACTTAGCAACTAAACTGCTAAAAATAACAATAACTTACACTTAGGTATCATGTATGATATTTTCAGAGCAGTTTCTGGTACTGCTCTGACAGCCTATGTATATTATCTTATTTAATGCTCATATCAATGCTCTGAAAAAGCCTTTAATATTGTCTCCATTTTAACACTGTGGGATCAGAGACATAGATCATACAGTTATGACATGACAGAATGAGTATTTGAGCCTTGGCAGGTTGAGCTCTAACATTCTTATTCATAACCTAATTTTTCATAGGACTGTTTCAAATAAACAAACAACATACACAACACCTCCTTTCAGTCAGCATAGATCACAGAAATATTATATAACTTATTTACTCACTCATTTTATTTGTATCTATTCAATATTTTATACATGAAGATTTCTAAGTTGTATTAAGTGAAGATATGTTTAATGTATTTCCTCCCTTGTATTACAGGGGTATCATTTAATAAATATATATAGGTTAATAGTAATTTATAAGGATAAAAATATTAAAAGTTAATGTTATTTTTTCTAGGAATAGAACGTATAAAATCATAGAAAACTTTAAAACTTATGGGATTTTTAGTAATTCTCTACTTATTAGATGGGCTTCCCTGGTGATTCAGTGGTAAAGACTGTGCCTGCCAATTCAGGAGACATGGGTTCAATCCCTGGTTTGAGCTGATCCCTCAGAGCAGGAAATGGCAACCCACTCCAGTATTCATGCCTGGGCAATCTCATGAACAGAAGGAACCTAATGGCCTACAGTCCATGGAGCTGCAAAAGTCAGACATGACTTAGCGACTAAACAATAACTTGTTAGATACATAATATTTCATATTAACATGTTCTCAGATTGAGATAGGTTTAGGTGCAATTTAGAATATGGGGATTATAAATGCTTACATATAATAGGTATTTTTAATATTAAATTTGTTGGAAAATTTCCTTTCTAGTATAATCCCTCTTTACATCTACTCCTTTGCAATAAGATCATCTCCTTTTATTTGCCACTTTTCATTAAATTATTTTAAGATGGTAAAACTAACTAAAATAAAGTGAAAGTCGCTCCATTGTGTCCAACTTTGAGACTCCATGGACTCTAGAGTTCATGGAATTCTCCAGGCCAGAATACTGGAGTGGGTAGCCATTCCTTTCTCCAGGGGATCTTCCCAACCCAGAGATTGAACCCAGGTCTCCCGCATTGCAGGCAGATTCTTTACCAGCTGAGCCACCAGGGAAGCCCAACTACAATAAAAGTAGGCATATATAACTTGCTTATAAAATGACTGTCTAGATTTTATAAAGGCTATACTTAACAAGTAAGAATGTTATTAAATTTTATAACTTTATGTGAACCTGGTGGGCTAGGTACACTTGAAAAATATAGTCTTTTGTCATAGAAATAGGTTTCAATTAATCCAATTATCTCAATAAGAGGAAAACACCAATGGCTATCTATCTATCTGTCTGTTTGTCTGTCTGTCATCTATTTTTCATCTCTGTGAGGCAGCAACACTCTTCATTATGTAATGTTTCTGTTATGCCTGCTGATACTTGTTGATTCATCTGATTCCTCAGTGACGTTCAGTCTTCCACCAACCTGCAGCATGCTCTGTTGTTATCTGCTTCTCTGTAACAATTCCAAAACTTAGTGACTTACAGTAATAACTTGGTCCATGTTTCTATAGTCAGAAATTGAGCAGGGAACAGTGGAAATTACCCATCTTATTCCATGATGTTGGGATCTCAGCCACCTTGAACAAATTGAGGCTGACTGCCACAGTTCAGCTGATGCCAGATATCTGGAGATTCAGTTATAGAGATTAACTGGGTTCTCCAGTTCTCCCCCATGTGACTTCTCCACATAGCTAGCTTGTGCTTTATCATAAAGAGGTGGTCTCAAGAGTCCAAAGAGGGTGTGCTATATGGGGATGAAACCAATGTGCTGGTGCCTATCAAGTGTCATTCTAATGTTCGACTGGCCAAAGCAAGATGCACAGCTGGTTCCAGAGTCAGCTAGAATGGGAGGAGATGACGTAAGGGTGTGAATACTAGAAAACATGAGCTGTGGCAGCAACTGATGTAACTGTGTACCTCAGTCCAACTTTTGGTATCTAATAATTCACAGCTCTTCCATATGCAAAAACACTTTCCGCCTCCCAAATCCTCAATATTGTATTTCCTTATGCTATCAGAGTTAGATAGATTCTTATCACCTGAATTAGCTTCAAGTGCAAACAAGGATCCTTAGACACAGTTCTTTGGATGCAGCTGCTCAGGTATGACTCCTAATTCAGATATCTATGAATTAAAGAGGGCAGTTTTCTGCCTATACATACTTGTTTTTTAATGATGATATAGTAGTAGGAAAACTCACGCACATATTGATATTAAAAAAAGTATAGCACATAGCAATCACTTAGACAGCAAGGAAATCAAGCCAGTCAATCCTAAAGGAAAACAACCATGAATAGTCATTGGAAGGGCTGATGCTGAAGCTGAAGTTCCAATACTTTGGCCAACTGATGTGAAGACATGACCCACTGGAAAACACCCTGATGCTGGGAAAGATTGAAGGCAGGAGAAGAAGAGGGCAACAGAGGATGAGATAATTGGATAACATCATTGACTCAATGGACATGAATTTGAGCAAACTCTGGGAGATAGTTAAGGACAGGGAAACCCAGGGTGCTGCAGTCCAGGGGATAACAAAGAGTTGGACATGACTGAACGACTGAACAACAACACATCACTGGACCATAACAGTTTTAAAATTCAACCATTTCTAAATTGTCAGGTATTCTTTTCCAGGGAGTAGGACCTGGTCCTTGATTATAGGCTAGTTCTTTCCCACAGAGTAGTTCTTTCCGGGTTTTTGTTTTCCTTTTATCTGAGTTTTTCTTTGTTTTCCATAAGAAATGCCATTCTCATGTAAACTTTTGCCTGCTTTCAAGGCCAATACTGGATTTAGTGGTTTTTTTATTTTTTTTTGTTACAGCAGCACTAACTTTTCAGGTATTTCTCTAAGTTATCTATTGGTACATAGCATTACCATCCCAAACTTAAAACAAGAAACAATTTGTTCATAATAATTCTGTGGGTCAGAATTTCAGGCAAGGAAAGTGGAGGCAGCTGGTATTAGTTCCATAATGTCCCTAGCCTAAACTGTTGTAGTTTGAATGGCTGGAGCTGAATAAAGTAGGTTGACTGGGACCTTATATCTGGGGTCTTGGATCTGGATATCCATTCCATTTCTTGTTTCTTATGTTTCCATGTGGCAAGCTTGAGTTTTCTCATAGATTGTGATCTCTGAGATGCAATAGCTACTATCCCAAGAGGACAAACTGCTCATGCAGGCACTTATCAAGCTTCTGCTTGCGTCAAACCCACTAATGTTCCACTGGAATGCAAATTACATGGCCAAACAGAGGGTCAGCAGTGAAGAGGAACACAAGAGTGTAAATAATACTAAGTGCAGTTTATAGGAAAACACCAATGCAATAGTTCACTCCATCTACCTGGGAAGCCATTGAAAACTTCACTGAAGTATCTTATAGATAAAGAACATGCTCTCACCTTACTTTGTGCACCATAAGTTTAGCTGCTAACTGGACCCAAATAATGCTCAATTAATATATGTTGAATGAGACAGATGATAAAAGCTGTATATGTTAGTATTTATGAGGCATGAACTACAAATTCAATCCTGAAAGATACTGTGTGGATCAACAACAACAAAAAAGGATTCCCTGGTCAAACTGTGTGGTAGATTGGTTACAATATTGTTCTCCATACTCCGATTCTCTCTTTGTACACATCCTTTGTAGTATAACTGGTAAGAGGTGTTTTTATCAAAAGGTGGAGTCTAGTTCTCTACCCCTTACATTTGTGCTGCACCTGTGGCTTGCTGTGGCCCAGAGGATACAGTGAAGGTGATGTTTGTCGGTTTTAAGTGAGGTTCGGGAGGCTGGCATGCTTCCCTTCTCTCTACTGTATTCTGCTTCTGGTAGGAGAATGAGCTCATGCTAGCCTCCTGGAGGGTGAAAGACCATGTGAAGCAGAGCCAAGTTGCTCCAGCTGAGGACAGTAGACCATCCGGTCCCTACCCAACCTGCTTACTGATGAGAGAAGCATGAATGAGTCCAGAGATCAGTGGAGTCTGGTCCAGTCAGCAGAGCTCCTCAAAAATTCTATACATCAAGAAATAATGGACACAAATATCCTAAGAATTTACTGTATCCATGGGCATATTAACTATAAGAAAATGAAATATGGAACAAAAGTGATTGAAAGTGTAACATTCTGTTTGCGTGTGTGTGTGCTAAGTCGCTCAGTTGTGTTAGACTCTATGGTCTGTAGCCCACCAGGCTCCTCGGTCCATGGGGATTCTCCAGTCAAGGACACTGGAGTGGGTTACCATGCCCTCCTTCAGGGGACTTTCCTGACCCAGGGATTGAACCCAGGTCTCCTGCGCCTCCTGCACTGCAGTTGGATTATTTACTGCTGAGCCACAGGGGAAGCCCCAACATTCTGTATATTTCCCCCAAGTTGTTTGGCTACAGAACTTCAACAATCTCTCCTTCATTTTTGTTTTACTATATTAACCACTACACCTCTGCTTTAATGGTCTATAGAGAATGATTGGGAAACTTCTGTAGTATTCAGAAGTTATAAACATTCAATGGATAGTTTTTGAAATAATTATTTAATTTGACTGAATTTTGGTTCAGGTTTATTATGTATTTTTCTTAAAGTCCTTCCTTATTTTTTTTTCCTTTTCTTTCCTTGCTACAATGTCCTCAGTTCTCACAGGTTCAATATGAAAAAATTTAAAAGGTCATTTTATGCCAGACATTTGTGAGAACTAATAATTTACACGGAGTCAGGTACATGTCTGACAAAAGTGTTCAATGGTAGATGACTTACAGGTCAATATTAAATTATTCATATAAGTAGTTATCAAAATGCTCCACACAGCTGGAGAGATAAGAAACCAGGCAAATGGAATAGAAAATAATACTTTAGATATCAGTTGAGTGTTACAAAACAGACTTTAATTTTCTTGTCATCCAAAAAAAATCTCTGCTCTCTGCTCCTAGTATAATAACTTGTTCCTAGAATGCATACAATATTTCCTAGGATGAAATCTTGTTTGATTTTATCATGATTTCTAGGGTAAAAATGTGAATAAAAGTGTTGCTTTTGAATTTAAAGAATGTAAAGATTAATATTCAGTTGAATATTACATGAGAATTTTTAAGTGGGTTTATTCTTAAAGGTTCTCTGTAAAATTGTCATTGCTGCCATCTATATGGGAAGCTATTTGGTTTTCTGTAGATTTGTGATTTAAGATATCCTGATTTTTGCAAACTTAATCAGTTGCAAAATTTGATTTTGGATCAAAAATCATGTCTAAATTATTTTAACAGAATAAAATTAAATGTAAACAAACAGTTATGAAACAGAATTTAAACCTCTTAGCAGAGGTTTATTACTCTCAATAAAATAGTAGCATCTGATCATCATCATTAATTTCTTTTTACTTAAGTTTTATAAGTATTAATGTCTTTTACTCTAGGTTGTATCAATAAAGCCTGTAATTATTTTACTGACTGAAAGAAAACATATTAAATTAGAAAACATTTGGGGGAAGCAGGCATTTTTATTAATACACAACGTTGAAACCTATGTTTAATAATTAGCGAATTGATAGTCATTTCAACTGAAAAACAATGATAGATTTCAAATCTATGCTTTTATTCTTTTTAAAATAATGATTCAATTTTGCTTAAAACACTTCCATAAATCAATAGTTTCTTAATTTTAAGCATGCATAGATAAAGATAATAAATATATGAAAGTCTATCACATAATTGCTATTTAATTGTCTATCTTATGACAAGCAGGTTGCTTGATCCATAGAAGACAGCTCTATAAATAAAAGATAATGGCAGAAATAAAGCATAGAAATTATACCTGATGATATATATATATAAAATAATACAATTCATCTTACTTAATAGATAAACATCATACACACATCTTTTTGTGTTATAATTTAACATACTTAAAGGAAAGAAATGGTAGGGACCTAACAGAAGCAGAAGATATTAAAAATAGTTTGCAAGAATACACAGAAAAACTGTACAAAAAAGATCTTCACAACCCAGATAATCAGGATGGTGTGATCACTCACCTAGAGCCAGATATCCTGGAATGTGAAGTCAAGTGGGCTTTAGGAAGCATCACTATGAACAAAGCTAGTGGAGATGATGGAATTCCAGTTGAACTATTTCAAATCCTGAAAGATGATATTGTGAAAGTGCTGCACCCAATATGTCAGCAAATTTGGAAAACTCAGCAGTGATCACAGGACTGGAAAGGTCAGTTTTCATTCCTATCCCAAAGAAAGGCAATGTCAAAGACTGCTCAAACTATAGCACAATTACACTCATCTCACACGCTAGTAAAGCAATGCTTGAAATTTTCCAAGCCAGGCTTCAGTAATATGTGAGCCATGAACTTCCAGATATTCAAGCTGGTTTTAGAAAAAGCAGAGGAACCAGGGATCAAATGGCCAACATCTGACGGATCATTGAAAAAGCAAGAGAGTTCCAGAAAAACATCTACTTCTGCTTTATTGACTATGCCAAAGCCTTTGACTGTGTGAATCACAATAAACTGTGAAAAATTCTTCAAGAGATGGGAATACCAGACCACCTGACCTGGCTCTTGAGAAACCCATATGCAGGACAGGAAGCAACAGTTAGAACTGGACACGGAACAATAGACTGGTTCCAAATAGGAAAAGGAGTACGTCAAGGCTGTATATTGTTATCCTGCTTATTCAACTTATATGCAGAGTACATCAGGAGAAATGCTGGGCTGAATGAAGCACCAGCTGGAATCAAGATTGCTGGGAGAAATAACAATAACCTCAGATATGCATATGACACCACCCTTATGGCAGAAAGTGAATAAGAACTAAAGAGCCTCTTGATGAAAGTGAAAGATGAGAGTGAAAAAGTTGGCTTAAAGCTCAACATTCAGAAAACTAAGATCATGGCATCTAGTCCTATCACTTCATGGCGAATAGATGGGGAAACAGTGGAAACAATGGCTGACTTTATTTTTCTGTACTCCAAAAATCACTACAGATGGTGATTGCAGCCATGAAATTAAAAGACGCTTACTCCTTGGAAGGAAAGTTACGGCCAACCCAGATAGCATATTGAAAAGCGAGGCATTACTTTGTCAACAAAAGTCTGTCTAGTCAAGGCTATGGTTTTTCTAGTGGTTATGTATGGATGTGAGAGATGGACTATAAAGAAAGCTGAGCACCGAAGAATTGATACTTTTTAACTGTGGTGTTGGAGAAGACTCTTGAGAGTCCCTTGGACTGCAAGGAGATCCAACTAGTCCACTCAGGGAAATCAGTCCTGGGTGTTCATTTGAAGGACTGATGTTGAAGCTGATACTCTGATGCAAAGAGATGACTCATTTGAAAGGACCCTGATGCTGGGAAAGATTGAGGGCAAGAGTAGAAGGGGACGACAGAGGATGAGATGGTTGGGTGGCATCACCAACTCGATGGACATGGATTTGGGTGGACTCAGGGAGTTGATGATGGACAGGGAGGCCTGGAGAGCTATGGTTCATGGGGTCACAAAGAGTCGGACATGACTGAGCAACTGATCTGAACTGAACTGAAAGCTCTAACAATGAAATCATCTCTAACATCTTAAATTTAAGCTTTTCTAAGTTATTCTTAAATATAATTAGAAATGTGCTCAAGTATTTCATGTAAGATGTCTATACAGGGCTACTTACAAAAATCAATAAAATGAAATACTAGAAATCACAGAAATCAGATTTATTGTGATATATTCAGAGAATGGAATGATGTGGATCTCTAAAACTAAAGTTTTCAAGTAATATTTAATGGTATGGGGAAATTCTGATTGTACATTCTTAACAGAAGAAAGAAGATAATAATATACATAGTACACATTTTTAAATTGATATTCAATAACATCATAGAGTGGATATTAGATATTTAAACCCTGCATATTTAACAGTGGTTATTCCTGGATTATGTATTATAAACTTTTTTAATTTTTATTTATCCCTTTTTTCTCTTTAAAAAACGTGTATAGTCATAACAATTACAAAGTTATTTTTAAAGAAGTGTCAGAAATCAATCCCTTATATTAAAATTATAAATGATAGTCTTTCATTAGTTTTGGGGTATATTGCAAATAATTGTATCAGCTTTTATCTTATCAGTTGATAATATTAAACAAATTTTCTATGCAAGTAATCTTTTAAAGAGAAAACCTTGTGTTTGTCAATATACATTCTTCAATTAAATAGACTACTGTCCCATATTTTAGACCATTGTGGCTTAATTAATTTTTTATTGATTTGTTAAATTTAAAAAGATATTTTTAAACTGCTATGTGGTTTAGTTCCAGGTGCTGTGAACACAACATCATTATAAGCAAAAATCTCTGTCTTCATTGACCTTATATTCGTGTGACAGAATAAAAAGATATGTAGTTCTTGCCCACCTCTCTTTAGGTTTACCAATATGGATTCATAAAAGGATTAAGTTTTTTTCATTTGTGATAAAGTTATTATTATAAATATGTATGGTGCTGCTACATGGAACACAGCAGAGTATATCAAAAGGCTAGGAGTGCCCACAAATCCATCATAGCAGATTACAGCATGTATTTGAATGTACTCTACCAGTCTTTAAAAGGTGTTTACTATTGTATAAATTCTGTGCAAAATTTGATTCCCATCTTTACTTCAGTTGTTTATCCATAAAATAGAAGCAATGATAGTATTTCTCTTACAGGATTGTAGTGAGGATTAAATAAGTCAACACATGTAAAGTGCTTAGAATGGTGGCTAGCAAGTATTAAATGAAAATTAGTTGTTGGGAAAAAAAATAGTTGACTACTATTGTATTCAATTGACCTCTAACTTCTTTCTTAACCACAGAAATGCTTTTAGCCTGAGCTCTCTCAATATCCATGTCATGCATTACCGTAAGAACAAAATGTTATTTGTTAGGAACACTGTAATAGCTTCCTAACAACTGATGGTCAGGCCAAAAACATATCTTCGTGGCTTACAAAAAGTCAGATTTTGTGAGTGTAACTACATAGTTATATTCTCTATGAATTACTATAAGTTTGGGAAGTGCTTAGATGATTTGCTATATATTTCTGACTTTGCATGTGTTGAGAAATAGACAGTGTATGAGATATCATGTGTTAGATGAATGATAAATTGCACAGAGATTGTATTGTAAAAATGAGTTTAGTGTTGATTTAGGTTTTATTTTCACATTGTTATTCCTTTAGTAATATCTAAAATTAATAAACTTGTGATATTATGAAAAATTATTGATGAGTCAAATTATTAGTGAATTTAACCCTGTGGCATTAATTGCTACATATACACCAACAACTTTATTTGCAAACAATATCTTTTTCCTCTCTTAAGAGCCAACATTTTTTAGTGTAAATCTCTTTTGAAAATTTCATCAAGCCCATCAGTTACCTTGAAACTAAATACACTGGCATTCTTCAAATCTGTTATTTTCTATGTAAGTAAATAGCATACAGCTAATATCACAAGCCAGAAGCTTTAAAATCATGGCAGACTCATTCATCCTTGTAATTCTTGTCACATAGCTGCCTAAATATTAACTGAAGTCTTTATTTCCTTCACTCTCCTCTGTTACCTTATTGTATCTGCTCCTCTTTCCTGGACTTTTATCAGCCTAGGATTGGTTTTTACTTCCAGTTCTACTCTTCTCAAAATTTCTTAATGACTCCCCATTATCTACAAAATTAAATTTAAATTGTGTGGCATAGCATTCAGGATGACTTAGGATTAAGAACCTCTTTTCTTATCCTATTTTATGTCTTGACTCTACAAATGTTCTGTTTATACTTCAACAACAGTAGTTTTTGATTCTCACATATGCCACACAAACCCTGGTCTTTTTTCATCATTGCTCTTATATTTTATCAATTGCTCTTCCTGAAAGGGAAGTCTTTTTCCTTATTTTATTAGTAAATTACCATTCATTTATCAAAAGTGAATTCAGATACTTTCTTTTCCACTAAGTTGACAATGTCTCCATTGTCCCTGCATCACACCACCCTCATGTATCACTAAATTTTGTAAATGGCATCTCATATAAGTATATTCCCACTCTGGACTTAGGAACAGGAACTGCATGTTTCTACTCATGTATCAGCTGAGTGCATATTCTAGTCCCTGAAAAAGTTATACACAAATAAATGATGGTCACCTCTTCCAAAGTGAGTTAGGATAGATGTTCAGTTCAGCTCAGTTCAGTCACTCAGTTGCGTCCGACTCTTTGAGACCCCATGGACTGAAGTATGCCAGTCTTTCCTGTCCATCACCAACTCCCGGAGCCTATTCAAACTCATGCCCATTGTGTCAGTGACGTCATCCAACCATCTAATCCTCTGTAATCCCCTTCTCTTCCTGACTTCAATCTTGCCCAGCATCAGGGTCTTTTCCAAGGAGTCAGTACTTCGCATCAGGTGGCCAAAGTATTGGAGTTTCAGCTTCAGCATCGGTCCTCCCAATGAATACTCCAGTCTGATCTCCTTTAGGATGGACTGGTTGGATTTTCTTGAAGTCCAAGGGACTCTCAAGAGTCTTCACCAACACCACAGTTCCAAGGCATCAATTCTTCAGCACTCAGCTTTCTTTATAGTCCAGTTCTCACATCCATACATGACCACTGGAAAAACCAAAGATGGTTTGACTAGAAGGACCTTTATTGACAAAGTAATGTCTCTGCTTTTTAACATGCTGCCTAGGTTGACACAACTTTTCTTCTAAGGAGGAAGCGTCTTTTAATTTCATGGCTGCAGCCACCATCTGCAATGATTTTGAAGCCCCCCCAAAATAAAGTCTGCTACTGTTTCCATTGTTTCCCATGGAAAACTATTTGTCATGATGTGATGGGACCAGATGCCATGATCTTAGTTTTCTGAATGTTGAGCTTTAAGCCAACATTTTCAGTCTCCTCTTTCACTTTCATCAAGAGGTTCTTTAGTTCTTCCTCACTTTCTGCCATAAGGGTGGTGTCATCTACATATCTGAGGTTATTGATATTTCTCCTGGAAATCTTGATTCCAGCTGGTGCTTCATCCAGCCCAGCATTTTGCGTGATGTACTCTGCATATAAGTTAAATAAGCAGCTTGACAATATACAGCCTTGATGTGCTCCTTTTCCTATTTAGAATCAGCTTGTTGTTCCATGTCCAGTTCTAACTATTGCTTCCTGACTTACATACAGATATCTCAAGAGGCAAGTCAGGTGGTCTGATATTCCCATCTCTTGAAGAATTTTCCACAGTTTATTGTGATCCAAAAGTCAAAGTTTTTGGCATAGTCAATAAAGCAGAAGTAGATGTTTTTCTGGAACTCTTGTGCTTTTTCAGTGATCCAGTGGATGTTGGTAATTTGATCTCTTGTTCCTCTGACTTTTCTAAAACAAGCTTGGACATCCGGAGTTCATAGTTAAAGTACTGTTGAAGCCTAACTTGGAGAATTTTGAGCATTACTTTGCTAGCATGTGAGATTAGTGCAATTGTGCGGTAGTTTGAGCAGTCTTTGGCATTGCCTTTCTTTGGGGTTGGAATGAAAACTGACTTTTCCAGTCCTGTGGTCACTGCTGAGTTTTCCAGATTTCCTGGAATTTTGAGTACAGCACTTTCACAGCATCATTTTTAGGATTTGAAATAGCTCAACTGGAATTGCATCACCTCCATTAGCTTTGTTCATCGTGATGCTTCCTAAAGCCCACTTAACTTTGGATTGTAGGATGTCTGGCTCTAGGTGAGTGATTCCACCATCGTGGTTATCTGGGTCATGAAGATCTTTTTTTGTATAGTTGTTCTGTGTATTCTTGCCACCTCTTCTTAACATCGTCTGCTTCTGTTAGGTCTATACCATTTCTGTCCTTTTTTGTGCTCATCTTTGCATGAAATGTTCCCTTAGTATCTCTAATTTTCTTGAAGAAATCTCTAGTCTTCCCCATTCTATTGTTTTCCTCTATTTCTTAGCACTGATCATTAAAGGCTGCTTTCTTATCTCTCCTTGTATTCTTTGGAAGTCTGCATTCAAATGGGTATATCTTTCCTTTTCTCCTAGCCTTTAGCTCCTCTTCTTTTCTCAGCTATTTTTAAGACTTCTTCAGAAAATCGTTTTACCTTTTTGCATTTCTTTTTCTTGGGGATTGTCTTAACCCCTGTCTCCTGTACAACGTCACGAACCTCTGTCTATAGTTAGTCAGGCACTCTGTCTATCAGACCTAGTCCCTTATATCTATTTCTCACTTCCACTATATAAGGGATTTGATTTAGGTCATAACTGAACAGTCTAGTGGTTTTCCTTACTTTCTTCAATTTCAGCCTGAATTTGGCAATAAGGAGTTAATGATCTGAGCCACAGTCAGCTCCCAGTCATATTTTTGTTGACTGTATAGAGCTTCTCCATCTTGGCTGCAAAGAATGTAATCAATCCTATCTCAGTATTGGCCTTCTGGCGCTGTCCATGAATAGAGTCTTCTCTTGTGTTGTTTGAAGAGAGTATCTGCTATGACCGGTGCATTTTCTTGGCAAAACTCTGTTAGCCTTTGACCCGCCTTGTTTTGTACTCCAAGTCCAAATTAGCTTGTTACTTTAGGTAGCTCTTGACTTCCTACTTTTGCTTTCCAGGGCCCTATAATGAAGATAACATCTTTTTTGGGTATTAGATAAAATCTCTAAATAATTTCTTATATATATACTCTGCCAGAACACCACTAGGACTTACCTTGAGAAAGCTCTTTTGACATTATTCTTTGTTTGTTTGTTTTCTGGTAAACTGCACACCAGTTTCACAACCGTTATAGAGATTATAACGGCAGACTGTGGAGAAATAATAAAGGGAGACACTTAGTGTTACACACACAGATAAGTGCATGCATTCACACTAAATTTTGTATTGGAACTCTTGCATGAAAAAGCAAATTTCTCTAGAAAATAAGGAGATTTAGGATTTTGTTGGGCTTATGTCTTTCATGGCTCTCTATATAACTTTCTGATTCCGGTAACATTTATTGGGGGTAATGCTGGGTCTGATTCAGGTTAATTTTGCTGCAAGGGAGCAAAAGTCAGCTTTTAGCAATGCAGCTAAGTCAGCTCAAAATCCCATGATCAACAACCCAGTTCTTTTGGGAATTGTTGCTTCTCCTGAGATAGACTTGTTGTCTACTCCAGTCAAAAAAGATTTGAATTCTGTTGTTTTATGAGGAAATCTTGATTGTAGAAAAGGGGAGAAGTACTTTGGAAATAAAAATCAATAATTATGCATTTTAAAATTATAGATAGTAATATATATAGCTGTAAGCTGACATAAAAATATTACTTATGTTGATGAATGTAATGAAATGGAAGGAGTAATGTGTATAGATTTATTGAATGAATAATCACACATTAATCATGAAGTATTATAACTAAACTAAACTGTCAGTAAGCTGTTGTAGTTTTGATGGATATATTTAAATTAAGAATATTCTTCCATGAAATTATTTATAGCTCTACTTTTTCATCTCATGTCAAAATGGCTTTTTACCAGGACATCTCTTTAGTGTACCAATCATGTTTTTATTTAAAAAGCAAAACAGCTTTTACTCACATTCTAATTTTATATATATATATATAAAATTTATATTATATATAATTTATAATACATATAATATGTATATTTAAAAATATATATTACAATAATCACTGAAAATTAGATTGACACCCTCTAGAATCAACAAAACCATTGTAAATTACTTATCCAAAATAAAAGTGTAGAACAGTTTTTGTCAAATGATCTCATTGCTTAGATTTCTTCCTTATAAAGAACTTTACATACTGAAGTATTTCAGGATTGCTGAGAAATAAATTGGTTAATTTTGATGCATTTTTCAAAAATTATTTGTTGTTTAAATAGACTCCTTGTTAAATGCATGAAAATAACTCATTCACAAATTGCATCTTTGAATAGGATCCTGAACTACCCATTTTGTCTTTTGAAAAACTAGGTATTCAAAAAGTTTTTATTCAGCAAAATAAAAATAATAGATTTAGAGTATCATTTTTGTACTCTGATTACAAAAACTTTACCTGAGTATGACTAATAAATACATTATCTTTTTTAAGTTTGTAAAAGATCATCATCATTATCATGAGCAACAACATCTAAAATCAAATCCAATGATGAATATTGGCTCTGAGATAAGATATATAGTTCATAACTTATTTAGTTCACATTTCTCTTTGTATTTATTATAAATATGGTATCCATTGTGCATAAACTCAATTATTTGAAATCATTTAATAGGTATACTGTGCAATATACTCCATCTCTAATTTCATAAGTGTCTCTGATAAGGATGATAAAATAATATTTCTTTTACTACTAAAATGCCAAGAAGAACCAACCAATCCATCCTGTGCAATTTATAATATTATTGGAATGAAATGGATCAATATTAATTAGTAATAATTAAAATGACTACATTAAGTTATTTTAATATGAAATAATCTCTCTTTGTATGATCTGCCTGTTCCTCTGATATTTCAGTTCATTATATCTTCATTCACTTTGCATCATAATTTGTTTACTTTTATAGAATTTAATTCATGGATAATCACATTAGCAATAGCTTACCCACTATCCATTTAGTTTTCACTTTAACTTTTTAAAATCATCGACATTTAAGGCAACAACAAAACATTTCCCACTCTGACCAAATAAAAAGGAATAGTCATTTAGGATATACATATATCTGATATCCCTCCATAATAATATCCCAAGGGTTTCCTTGCCTCAGTATCCTGTAAAGATCACAGGTAAATATCTGAGGAAGCCAATATGGCTTCAGCCATATTATGGTCTGTTAATTATTCACTTAATAAGCATATATACTGAATTTAACCAAGGACATACTATAAGATTTTGATGTTGACTTTAATTTCTCTCTTAATCCACTAGGGCAGAAAAAGCAACTTTCTTATCCTAGTTTCCTCCTTTAGGGGTTTAACTTTCACCAGTGTGTCTGTAATGACCAGGAATAGCATTGGAGTCGACTTTCCCTCTGCTTGGTCCTTTCTGTCCATCTTGGTATCCAGTTCCCTTTTATTGAGGTTTATTTCTTTTGTATTTCATTATTAAGGTTGTCCTCTGTAATTTATCTCAAGGCTGTCATCTCTTCATAGAAAGGATATGTGAAGACATTCCATTGTAAAATACTTATTAGGCTTTTCTTCCTCCTCCTTTTTTCATACCCCCAAATGCTTTGGCCAGCATAATTTGTGGTCTGATGACAGTCTCCCTCCTGCCACTTATCTGCTTGAGGCAGATAGTGAATTGTCCAAGCGGACTCATAATAGATCTCTCATACCAAAATTTGCTAACACATCGTGTGTGTTGCCTTGGGCTACCTTAACAAAATATCACACACTGAATTGCTTCAACAACAGACATTTATTCTCTCATAGTTCCCTGAATTTAGCCTGATTCACTTTTATATATAATAATATGACTATGAACTAACTTAGGTTTTTTGAGGAGTGGAGAAATGTAGAAGAAATTCTCAATTCAGGCTGGAAATGGATGATTTCCTTCATTTGGAAGAGATAAGAATATCATGGCACTCCTTGTATTTATGTCGTTAAACATGTCCTAGTTTTCAGTTGTTTTGAGATATTGCTCTTTAACAAGTTTATAGTCAATAGTCCTGTCATTTCCATGTATATATATTCTAACTAAAACTCTGACTAGTATGTTTGCTCATTTCTCAGTTTCCTTCAGGGATTTACTCATATAAATAATATCTAAATGACACTTCCTCAGGGGTGCACTTTCCAGGATTGCTTGCCTGTTTGACATACTAAATCCTTTTAATTTCTGTATCCTAGCTTTAGATTCATTAGGGATGCTAACTTCAGTTAAGGTTAAAATAAATCTTTTGATGTAGAGAAAGATTCTAATCACAGAAAGATTTTTAAAACGTCTTTTTTAATGTAATGTATTTCGTATGAGGAAATTATTATTTTACCGAGATGTCAACTTATTCCTTATTGTATATCTCACATTTCAAGTTTAAAATTCTCCACCAGTTTAACCTTCTCTCATTGGGATTGTCCTTTCCATTATGCAGTTTTCATTACATTTTCCACGAGTGAGAAAAAGCAATGACCCAAGCAATCCATGTGTCTAAGGCACATAATTTCAGAGAGTAACTACTACATCATTGATTTTTCCCTCCCAAATGATGTGCTATAAAAGAAAGGAGAGCATGTGGAGATTCAGTGTAAAAGAAGGACATGTTCCAGCAGTATGAAACAATTTAATCTCAAATTCCTACTGAACACAGTTTATTCATTCTGAAAAAAAAAATATGAGTAGCATAAGACTAGGGCTCTTTCACATAGGGAATTAGCATTTATGTTTGATATTTCCAGTCACCCATTGGAACAAACCTGCTTTCCAGGTCATTATTAAATATGAGAGAACTGATGTAACCAAAGAATAGAGCTTTAGGGTGACTGAAAGTAAAAAGTTACACTTTAACCCAACTGACTACATTGGAGTATGGCAACATTATGTGGTTTTCTTGAAGATTGTTTTATATATGAAACTGTCTTCATTTAATTTATTTACATTTGAGTATAGTTGGTTTACAATGTTAATTTTATTTTAAAAATTAATCAAAGAAACTCATAAGTCCATCGAAATTCACTAACTATCACTTTCTGTCCTGGATTCTACACTCAATACAAAATCTGAATGAGTTATGGAGTGAAAAGGGTGGAGCAGGTTGTTCTATCAAGGCTATGAAAGTGGATGATCTATGAACTTAAGTTGGGAGTGGAGTTAAAATATACAGTTCTAATTTAGAGAAAATTTTCATTGATGATTTAAAGGGGATTTTTATGGATTATACATCTATCTCTTTCTCCAAATTAAGATGAAAATATGCAATTAAATGCAAAATTGCTTTACTAAAACATTGCTGAAATATTCAATGCATTCACTTTCCATAGTAATTGATTCCATCTAAATTCTAAGAGAATTTTCTTGTCTTCAATTTTATTTCAAAATGTTATTTCCTCCAAGCAATACATACATCTTACATAAAAAGTAAAAGTCATGGAGAGGGACTCCAAAAAGTCATGCATAACTGAATTTGATTTTAGTCCTTTCTGCTTTTTAATGAGAGGAAAGAGGTAGTGTCTGCATAATTCAGGCCAATGGAGGAAACAGAAATATTTTTACTGCTCTGTTTTTCTCATAGAACCTATTCGTCTGAAGGAGACTAGAGTCTTCACTCAGCATTTTAATGTCTCTGCCAGTGTGGGATGCTCAGGATGGACACCTGGTGGACATGGCCCATAGTTGAATACAACGCATTAGTGAGCCTTTGGATCCAAAGGCAGGATTCCATTTAGGTACAAGAGATTGGGAGATAGATAAACCTCTCCTTTAAGTAGGTGAGATAATCAAGTGGTGTGCCTGGAGCAGGGCTGGTCAAAAAGACAGACTTAGAAAAATGGCCAGGTATACAGTAGCAAAGAAAGTGCTGAGCCAATAGGGTAAACAGCCAGAGCTCATGCAAAGGTAAGCTCACATGAAATCCCTACTGGTCAAGTGACCCGAGTATTAATAGAGAATTTTTAAAAAGTAGCGTTTTTATGGAAAAATGTCAAACATACACAAAATATAAAGACTAGTTTAAGGATCTCCCTGGACCCAGCTTCAATACTCATCAATCAGTGGCCAATAAAGCTTCCTCTGCACTACTATAAAATTTCTTTCCATGCTCCTCCTGGAATCAGATTCCATTCACCATATAATTTAATGCATACATAATTTAGTTCTAAAATACAATGTTTTTTCAAAATTCTCTGTCATGTTACTATTCACCAAAGTGAAAAGTAAATCCTCAAAATCATTGAATATCCAATTGGTGTTCATATTTTCCCAATTGTTTCATAATTTTACCTTTTAATAGTTTAAAACTGATTATATGTCCCAGGTTGAGGGGACACGAATGCTTCTCTGTTCCTTGTAATTAAAACTACTGAATAAAACAGTGACATTCTAGCTCAATCTAGCAATGGACAAAAATAGGTTGAAGCACAGAAAGGATCTGTAGAAATGAAGTGACGAGAGGAAAAGAGGAACCCAGACAGGCTCACAATGAAAAGAACCACTGTTCTATGAAAAGCCATTTACATATTATCTCATTGAGGTAAATATAGCAGATTCTCAGTAATTTAAAAAAGCATGATTTCTTTCAGTGATAAGAAAATTAAGACAGAATGTTAAGCAACTACTTCAGTATTAAATAACTCAGATTTAGAAGGTCCATTTGACTCATAGATTCTACTTTTCCTACTGTAAAAATCTGCCTCTCAAAGAAGAGACTTCTTTCTCTCTAGGCTGAATTTTACTGTGAGCACAAAAAAAAGGACATATTTAATTTTGGCTGCATGCAAAAGCCAGGAGAAAAGTGTGAATGAAAGTTGTTTACTCTAGGCAGAGAACACATGTGAAAAAGTCAACAAGAAAGACCATGCCTGGGGATGTTTTAAAAGAATAAATAGATCTATTATTTGCCATGAAACATAGCAAAACAAAGCGAAGTTCTTCCTCTTTGACTCACCTCCTTTACCCTCCTCGACTTTTGTTTCTCTTTACTACTTTCTGTTAGGGTAAAATAAACAAACAAAAGACAAACAAAACACACTAAAAAACTCAGATGGGCATCCTGTGATCATCATATCTTTATTATTTTCCCCTTTTGTTCTCTCTTCAGCCCACTATATTTGGACTTCTGTCCATGCAACACAAGCGAAATTGTTCCAGTCAAGGTCCCCAACCATGCTGCTGCAAATTCACTGGTTTTTCTTTGTCCTTTGGACACTCTTGCCTTCTTTGAGGTCTTGTCCTCTGAGTTTACAAGACAACACAGTCATGTTGGTTGCTCCTTCTTATCCTATTTTAATGAAACTTCCTTCTCTTCCCTAACTCTAGTGCCCCAGGGCTCAGTTTGTGGATAATTCCTCTGGCTAAATTTTCTTCCTCAATGATCCTAGTCAGTGTTAAGCTTTAGCTGCATCTTTAAGCAAATGAGTTCTAAATTCATAAACCTTTCCCTAATAACTTCTCTGAGTTCAAGAATTGTATATGTAATGATATACAGTGGGTTTAAAACATAAAGATTAATTTTTTTTCTCATCCATTTTCAAGATTAATTCTCAGTAACCCATGTTCTTTGATACCATGCTGCTCCACCATCTTTGGTAAACAGACTGAGATGGTTACTCCTGGTCCAGTTTCTGACAGAAGGAACAAGAACTGTGAAAAAGAAATTGGCTTGCCTTTCAGCATGCTTTGTGATGTTACACAAACCCCTTCTATGTTCCATTGTTCAGAACTTAGACTGTTTTCCTTTCTAGGTAGCCACATGTTTAGTTAAAAATCAACTAGCTCTGCTAGTAAGGATGAAGGAAAGCATGGATACAAGAGAACAACAGTATTTTCCATAATATGGAACACAGGTCTCAATGCTACCCTCTAAAACTTTCTCATCCACTCTTCTGCATCATTCACCTAGTCCTCACCTGAACTATCATTGTTGCCGTTGCTTAGTTACTCAGTTGTGTCTGACTCTTTGACCTTGTGGACTGTAGACTGCCAGGCTCCTCTGTCGGTGGAATTCTCCAGGCAGGAACACTGGAGTGGGTTGCCATTCCTTCTCCAGGGCATCTACCTGACACAGGGATCGAATCCACATTTCCTGCATTGCAGGCAGATTCTTTACCACGGAGCCACCCAGGAAGCCATGGACTATACTATTGCCCTCCAGGAGTATACATTCCCAATCAATTCTAAACAAAATAATTGAATGGCTTCCACTGCCCTTATAATAAAAGCCAATCTCTTCCATTTTTCTAGATTTCACATAATGCGTTAATATACAATATTCCTTTTTCAGAATTACTTCACTCTGTATAACACTCTCTATGTCTATCTACATCTCTACAAATGACCCAATTTCATTCCCTTTTATAACTGAGCAATATTCCATTATATATATGTATCACATCTTCTTTATCCATTCCTCTGTTGTGATTGGTACATACACATTATTGATGCTATGCATAAAACAGATAACTAATGATAGCATACTGTATAGCACAGGGATGTATATATACATATATATGGCTTATTCATTTTGCTTCACAGTAGAAGTGAACACAATATTGTAAGGCAACTATACTCCAATAAAAAGTAATTTAAAAATAATAAAAGCCAATCTCCTCACACAGGTTAGCTCCTGAAGGATCTGGCTGCTCCCAACCATTAGATCTCATTTAGTGATTTTCTCAACGGTGCACAGTGGACCCGAGTCACTCCATGTTTTTGTCAGTTTGATGAACTCAAAAGAGCATTTCCACCTTAGAGCTTTAACATGTGGTGCTCCTGCTGCTTCGAATGTTCACTGTACTTCTTATCCTCATACATATCTCACCTTCAGTGTTAATTTTGCAGCAAAATTTTCCCTAATTGATTCATTCCCACTCTGGACTTATGAACAGGAACTGCATGTTTCTACTCATGTATCAGCTGAGTGCATATTCTAGTCCCTGAAAAAGTTATACACAAATAAATGATGGTCACCTCTTCCAAAGTGAGTTAGGATAGATGTTCAGTTCAGCTCAGTTCAGTCACTCAGTTGTGTCCGACTCTTTGAGACCCCATGGACTTCAGCATGCCAGGCCTCCCTGTCCATCACCAACTCCCAGAGCCTACTCAAACTCATGCCCATTGAGTTGGTCGTGCCATCCAACCATCTAATCCTCCGTCATCCCCATCTCCTCCCATCTTCAATCTTTCCCAGAATCAGGGTCTTTTCAAATGAGTCAGCTCTTCACATCAGGTGGCTGAAGTATTGGAGTTTCAGCATCAGCATCCATCCTCCCAATGAATATTCTGGTCTGATCTCCTTTAAGATGGACTGGTTGGATCTCCTTGCAGTCCAAGGGACTCTCAAGAGTCTTCTCCAACACCACAGTTCAAAAGCATCAATTCTTCGGTGCTCAGCTTTCTTTCTTTATTTTTTTTTAATTTTCTTTACTTTATTGTGCTGGTTTTGCCATACATTGGCATGAATCCGCCATGGGTATACATATGTTCCCCCTCCAGAACCCCCCTCCCTCCTCCCTCCTAATTCCCTCCCCATTCCCTCCCCCTGGGTCACCCCTGTGCACCAGACCTGAGCATCAGACCTGGGCTGGCGACTGATTTCACATATGATAATTAACATGTTTCAATGCCATTGTCCCATAACTTCCCACCCTTGCCCTCTTCCACAGAGTCCACGAGACTGTTCTATACATCTGCGTTTCTTTTGCTGTCTCGCATGCAGGGTTCTCGTTATTATATTTCTAAATTCCATATATATGTGTTAGTATACTGTATTTTTGTTTTTCCTTCTGGCTTACTTCACTCTGGAAAATAAAAACCACATTATTATCTCAATAGATGCAGAGAAAGCCTTTGACAAAATTCAACATCCATTTATGATAAAAACCCTCCAAAAAGCAGGAATAGAAGGAACATACCTCAATATAATAAAAGCTATATATGACAAACCCACAGCAAACATTATCTTCAATGGTGAAAAATTGAAAGCATTTCCCCTAAAGTCAGGAACAAGACAAGGGTGCCCACTCTCACCACTACTATTCAACATAGTTTTGGAAGTCTTGACCACGGCAATCAGAGCAGATAAAGAAATTAAAAGGATCCAGATTGGAAAAGAAGAAGTAAAACTCTCTCTGTTTGCAGATGACATGATCCTCTACATTGAAAACCCTAAAGACTCTACCAGAAAATTACTAGAGCTAATCAGTGAATATAGTAAAGTTTCAGGATACAAAATCAACACACAGAAATCCCTGGCATTCCTATACACTAACAATGAGAAAACAGAAAGAGAAATTAAGGAAACAATTCCATTCACCATCGAAACAAAAAGAATAAAATACTTAGGAGTATTTCTACCTAAAGAAACAAAAGACTTGTATATAGAAAACTATAAAATCCTGATGAAAGAAATCAAAAAGGATACAAATAGATGGAGAAATATACCATGTTCGTGGATTAGAAGAATCAATATAGTGAAAATGAGTATACTACCCAGAGCAATCTATAGATTCATTGAAATTCCTATCAAGCTACCAGAGGTCTTTTTCAGAGAATTAGAACAAATAATTTCACAATTTGTATGGAAATACAAAAAACCTCGTATAGCCAAAGCAATCTTGAGAAAGAAGAATGGAACTGGAGGAATCAACCTACCTGACTTTAGGCTATACTAAAAATCCACAGTCATCAAGACAGTATGGTACTGGCACAAATACAGAAATATAGATCAATGGAACAAAATAGAAAGCCCAGAGATAAATCCACACATCTATGAACACCTTATCTTTGACAAAGGAGGCAAGAATATACAATGGAGAAAAGACAATCTCTTTAACAAGAGGTGCTGGGAAAACTGGACAGCCACTTGTAAAAGAATGAAACTAGAACACTTTCTAACACCATACACAAAAATAAACTCAAAATGGATCAAAGATCTAATCATAAGAACAGAAACTATAAAACTCTTAGAGGAAAACATATGCAAAACACTCTCCGACATAAACCAAAGCAGGATCCTCTATGACCCACCTCCCAGAATATCAGAAATAAAAGCACGAATAAACAAATGGGACCTAATTAAAATTAAAAGCTTCTGCACAACAAAGGAAATTTTAAGCAAGGTGAAAAGGCAGCCTTCAGAATGGGAGAAAATAATAGCCAATGAAGCAATGGACAAACAATTAATCTCAAAAATATACAAGCAACTCCTGCAGCTCCATTCCAGAAAAATAAATGACCCAATTAAAAAGTGGGCCAAAGGACTAAACAGACATTTCTCCAAAGAAGACATAAAAATGGCTAACAAACACACGAAAAGATGTTCAACATCACTCATTATCAGAGAAATGCAAATCAAAACCAAAATGAGGCACCACTTTACACCAGTCCGAATGGCTGCCATCCAAAAGTCTACAAGCAATAAATGCTGGAGAGGATGTGGAGAATGGAGAGGAGGTGGAGAAAAGGGAACCCTCTTACACTGTTGGTGGGAATACAAACTAGTACAGCCACTATGGAGAACAGTGTGGAGTTTCCTTAAAAATCTGAAAATAGACCTGCCATATGACCCAGCAATCCCACTGCTGGGCATACACACTGAGGAAACCAGAATTGAAAGAGACACGTGTACCCCAATGTTCATCACCACATTGTTTACAATAGCCAGGACATGGAAGCAACCTAGATGCCCATCAACTAACGAATGGATAAGAAAGCTGTGGTACATATGCACAATGGAATATTACTTAGCTTTCTTTAAAATCCAACTCTCACATCCATACATGACCACTGGAAAAACCATAAGCTTGACTAGATGGACATTTGTTGGCAAAGTAATGTCTCTGCTTTTTACTATGCTATCTAGGTTGGTTTTCATTCCTATCTTAAAGAAAGGCAATGTCAGTGATTGCTCAAACTACAGCACAATTGCACTCATCTCACATGCTAGTAAAGCAATGCTCGAAATTCTCCAGGCCAGGCTTCAGTAATATGTGAGCCGTGAACTTCCAGATGTTCAAGCTGGTTTTAGAAAAGGCAGAGGAACCAGAGATCAAATGGCCAACATCCAATGGATCATCAAAAAAGCAAGAGAGTTCCAGAAAAACATCTACTTCTGCTTTATTGACTATGCCAAAGCCTTTGACTATGTGGATCACAATAAACTGTAGAAAATTCTTCAAACGATGGGCATTCCTGACCACCTGACCTGTCTCTTGAGAAACCCATATGCAGGTCAGGAAGCAATAGTTAGAACTTTACATGGAACAAAAGGATGGTTCCAAATAAGCAAAGGAGTAGGTCAAGGCTGTATATTGTCACCCTGCTTATTTAACTTGCATGCGGAGTATTTTATGAGAAATGCTGGGCTGGAGGAAGCAGAAGCTGGAATCAAGATTGCTGGGAGAAATATCAATAACCTCAGATATGCAGATGATACCACCCTTATGGCAGAAAGTGAAGAAGAACTAAAGAGCCTTTTGATGAAAGTGAAAGACGAGAGTGAAAAAGTTAACTTAAAGCTCAATATTCAGAAAACTAAGATCATGGCTTCCAGCCCCATCACTTCATGACAAATAGATGGGGAAACAGTGGGAAAAGTGATTGACTTTATTTTTCTGGGCTCTAAAATCACTGCAAATTCTGATTGCAGCCATAAAATTAAAAGACGCTTACTCCTTGCAAGGAAAGTTATGGTCAACCTAGATAGCATATTAAAAAGCAGAGACATTACTTTGCCAACTAAGGTCTATCTAGTTAAGGCTATGGTTTTTCCAGTGGTCATGTATGGATGTGAGAGTTGGACTATAAACAAAGCTAAGTGCCGAAGAATTGATGCTTTTGAGCTGTGGTGTTGGAGAAGACTCCTGAGAGTTCCCTGGACTTCAAGGAGATCCAACCAGTCCATCCTAAAGGAGATCAGTCCCAGGTGTTCACTGGAAGGACTGATGTTGAAGCTGAAACTTCAATACTTTGGCCACCTGATGTGAAGAGCTGACTCATTGAAAAGACCTTGATGCTGGGAAGGATTGAAGGTGGGAGGAGAAGGGGACGACAGAGGATGAAATGGCTGGATGGCATCACTGACTCGATGGACATGGGTTTGGGTTTACTCTGGGTGTTGGTGATGGACAGGGAGACCTGGTGTGCTGTGATTCATGGAGTCACAAAGAGTCAGACACGACTGAGCACCTGAACTGAACTGAATTATGTTGACCATAAGTTTCCTTCCAAGGAGTAAGCATCTTTTAATTTCATGGCTACAGTCACCATCTGCAGTAGTTTTGGAGCCCAGAAAAATAAAGTCTGCCACCATTTCCACAGTTTCCCCATAAAGATGCCACAAAGTGATGAGACTGGATGTCATGATCTTAGTTTTCTGAAAGCTGAGCTTTAAGCCAACATTTTCACTCTCCTCTTTCACTTTCATCAAGAGGCTCTTTAGTTCTTCACTTTTTGCCATAAGAGTAGTATCATCTGCATATTTGACGTTATTGATATTTCTCCCCGCAGTCTTGATTCTAGCTGGTGCTTCATCCAGTCCAACATTTCTCATGATATACTCTTCATGTAAGTTAAATAAGCAGGTTGACAGCCTTAACGTACTCCTTTTCTTATTTGGAACCAATCTGTTGTTCTGTGTCCAGTTCTAACTGTTGCTTCCTGACCTGCATACAGGTTCTCAGGAGGCAGGTCAAGTGGTCTGGAATGCTCACCTCTTGAAGAATTTTCCACAGTTTATTGTGATCCACACAGTCAAAGGCTTTCGCATAGTCAATAAAGCAGAAATATAAGTTATTCTGGAACTCTCTTGCTTTTTTGATGATCCAGAGGATGTTGGCAATTTGATCCCTGTAGTTAAATCCAGTCTTTTATATGTAGAATTTTCACTTGGGAGAAAAGGGATTTTTATGAGCTTTTGTTGTATTCAATTTTTTAATAATCAGAACGTATGAAGTAGGCACTCTACAACTCTCAACCTACAGACAAGAAATCCAGTAATTGGTCTTGCAAAGGCAAACACACCTGGGATAATAGGAGCCTAGATGTGATGTAGTGAGAAGGGAGTTGAAATCCAAGTACAGGATTCTGCTGTGGGGCTGGTAGAAATCAGGGAGAACAGCCACAGTAATACTTTTATCTGATCACCTATGCTTAAGAATCCAATCTTATTCCCTGGATTTAAATAGGTGACTTCAAATCATTAAGCACAAAAGTACAACTGTAATTTTGATGCTGTTCTCTTTATGCTTTTTAAAAATCTGTATGTACATATTGTGAATGGAGTTGTGTTCTGCATGAGTTTATATGTTAAAACCCCAACATCTCAGTACTTCAGAATGTGACTGAATTTAGAGATAGGGCTTTAAAAATATAATTACATTAAAATAAGGCTGTTAAAATGGGTCCTAATCTAACCTAACTGGTATCATTCTAAGAAGGAGAGATTAGGATTATGGAGAAGCACTGGAGGCCTGTGTGTACAGTCGAAGGCCTTGAAATTCCAGCAAGAAAATGGAGAACTGCAAGCCAGTTCTGCTGACATTTGGATCTTGGACTTACAGCCTCCAGACCCTTGAGAAAATATTGAATAACATTTTTGATGTTTAAACCACCGTCTATGGTTGAAATAGATTTAGATGGTGCTGCATTTTATAATGGTAACCCTAGCAAACTAACACAGTATATTCTATCCTTACTCCAAAATTATAATATTAGGTAAATATTTCCAAATTTATTTGCTGAATATTTTATGTAGGATGAAATTATGGTTTTATCATTTTAATGAAAACTTTTGCTTTTAGAATTTATATACTTTTTAAAGTATGCATAAATGATCCTACTAATCATGTTTCTCTCAACTTGAATTTGTATAGATTTATTGTCAGTACATTTCTAAAACATGTAGAATGTTCAAAGGTGCACTTTTGGCATGTATAGTAGTATGCCTATAGCAACTGCTGAAAAAAAATGATCAAAATAGGAGGAAATTCAGAGTTCTTTTCTAAGTAAAATAAAATTTTATCTCAAGCGCAACATAATTTTTTCCCAAGTGATACAGATTAATATAGAAACAATGTAAAGATTGATGTGGTTTTCAAAAGAAAAGTACTCACAGGTGTCATTTATTTTGCTCTCCTGCCTTTTCCATTCCTGCTTTGGCTTGAAGTTATGCTCTATGAGCCTAAAACTCCTCATTTTACTGAGTAAGGCTTAATTGCCTCTTACAGTTAAGATTAATTACCTATTTAATACTTAAGAAGATGAACCCCTGCTGCTAAGTTTTACAATTTCTCCTACCTCCATAACATCATACCCTCCTCTGGTGGCATGGATAATTAAGCCCTTAACAAACTGCCTTATTATAACCTATTTCAACTAATAGCTTATTTTCCTCTCTTTTTAAATTAAAATTTATTCTCGGTGGGATTTTTTTTTTAGGTGTGTGTGTTTATTGGCATAGGAGAGGTCATTATCTTTCCCTTTTGGGTAAAACAGCTCTAGTTTGCTGTAGTATAAGCAAGCTGCATTTTGTTCTTGATACTAACCAGCTAAAATGGAATTTCCTCTGAGCATAAAGTTATGTGGTCCACCCTAGGTATGTGATCAAATTTCAAATACCACCCACCTAACCTGCGTCTCTCTGTGTTATCCCATTTTGTCATATCATAAATTTATTCAGTCAGCAACAGAGCCAACACATATTAAAGTCTTCTAATATATCAGGCAACATGCTAAGGTGTACATATCCAAAGGTGTTTGAGACACAGCTTCTGATTTTGATCAGTTTTAGTAGCTAGCAAAGCAGACTAATAAATTAAGATTCTGTACACAATCCCTAAATAAATTTGATGGAATATAACTTTTTGCTTATAATATACATGACCCACCCCTGCTCTCTCTCCTGTGACCCCATTGCCCCCCAGATCAGGAGACAACTAGGGATTGGGCATCCATTGCTTGAGATGAAGGTCCTTATTGAAGAAAGGAAATCTTACTGTAAAAGTCTGGACTTTAGGAGGGAAGGGAAGAAAGCAAGGCAGAAGACAGAAATTTGAAAAAGCGCATGATGAAGACAGACCACTTTTCAGGTAGGATAGAGGGACTGTAGGTGAAAACAGATGGCTCTGATATTGAGGAAAGGCGGGTTAAGATTTGAATGCAAATACCAATACTGCAAAGATTACAATAAGCAATCAACTTCCAGAGGCTACTCAGTCTCCAGAGGAGCATCTACACTTAGAAAGTTACTAAATGACTACGAAGATGTGCACTAGGTCTTCATTATTTGGAATTTATGTTCATAGTTTTATATATAGAATTTGTGGTGGTTCCCAATTTGGAAATTTTTTTCAAGCCCAATTGTTTTGAATTGAAGGTTAGTTGATTTGTAGTATTATTATAAATAATTTATTTATAATATTTATTATAATACATTTATATTATTTCATATACTATATTATAATATAATATATTATATAATATATTATAATATAATTTATTTATATTATATTTATTATAATATATTATATTACATTATATATTGTACTATATACAATATAGTATTATATTCTATATAGTTGCACTATGTACAACATGGTGCTTTGACATTTTTATAAAAATATCAAATCACTATGTTTTGATATTTGCAAAGTTATTATATTTCATATAAAGTTATTATGAAATACTGGCTATAATTCCTGTGCTGAACATTCTATCTTTGTATTTTTGCTGTTTTGTACCTAGTAGCTTGTACTTCGTCCTCTTCCCCTATCTTACCCTTACTCCCCTTTCTTCCTTTTGGTGACCACTAGTGTGTTCTCTGTATCTGTGACTCTGTTTTGTAACATTATTCATTTGTTTTACTACTTAGGTTCCATATGTAAAAGAAGAAAATTAGAAAATTTTCTCACACCATATACAAAATAAACTCAAAATAGGAGTTTATGAGTTTTAAATGTAAGACCTGAAACTATAAATCTCCTAGAAGAAAACATAAATATTATACTCTCTGGCACAGGTCTTAGTGATATTTTTTTGGATCTGTCTCCTTAGACAAGAGAAACAAGGGCAAAAATAAACAAAAATTTTATTCAAACTTGCAAGATTTTTTTTTTAAATTGAAGAATAGTTGATTTACAATATTGTGTAAATTTCAGGTATACAGCATAGTAATTCAGTACCTTTTGCAGATTATATTCCATTATAGGTTATTATAGGATATTATCAGATATTGGACATGATTCCCTGTGCTATGCAGTAAATCCTTGTTGCTTACCTTGTTAATGTATAGCAGTTTATATTTGCTAACTCCATACCCCCAATTTGTCCCTTCCCATTCCCTCTTCCCCTTGGCAACTACAGGCTTGTTTCCTATGTCTGTGAGTCTGTTTCTGTTTTGTATATGCATTCATTTATATTATTTTAAAAATTCCACATGTAAATGATATATAGCATTTGTGTTTGTCTGATTTATTCCACTAAGCATGATATTCTCAAGGTCCATCTATGTTTTTGAAAATGGCAATATTTCATTCTTTTTTATGACTAATATGCCATCACATATATAAATATATTATACAATATATAGTAAATATAATAGTAATGCCCCATTATATATATGTATATATACATGTGTGTTTATATATATGTATGTATATTTATATGTACAAAAGCTTTTAAGTTTAATTCAGTCCCATTTGTTTCTTTTTGCTTTTATTTCTTTGGTCTTGAGAGACCAATCCAAGAAAATATTGCTATGCTTTATGTCAAAGAGTGTTTTGCCTGTGTTCTCTTCTAGGAGTTTTATGGTTTCATGTTTTACATAGCAAAGGAGGACATCAACAAAACCAAATGTCCACCTACTGAATGGGAGAGAATATTTGCAAATGGTATGTCTGATAAGGGGTTAATACCCAAAATGTATAAAGAACCCATGCAACTCATATTAAAAAAAAAGACAATTAAAAATGGGCAAACACCTCAATAGGCATTTTTCCAAAAGAGCATACAGATGACTAACAGGCATATGAAAATATGCCCAACATCACTAGTCATCAGGGAAATGCAAATCCAAACCATAGTGAGATACATACAACTTCAAAACTGTCAGAATGTCCAAGCCCAACCAATTTTCCTTTTATTTTTTTTAATTCAGTGAGCATTTATTGAGACCACATCATGTATAAGAATCAGAAAACACAGATAATATGTATCTGTGTTTCTGTATTAAAAATAAAATCACATTACATATTAAGATAAAAATCTTTTCTCTGGAATAACTCAGTCTGCAGTGGTTTTTAGCTCTTATTGCACATGGATCACTTTGGACACTTTCGATAAACATTTATGAAAGGAACACACCCCATGCCAATTAAATTCTCATCTCTGGAAGTAAGGCTCAAACACTAGCAATTATTAAAGTATCTCTGCTAATTCTAATGTGCAGACATTATTTACAGAGAGTGAAAGCACAAATGAAGTGAAGTGAAAGTTGCTCAGTTGTGTCTGAATCTTTGCGACCCCATGGAATTTTCCAGGCCAGAATACTGGATTGGGTAGACTTTCCCTTCTCTAGGGGATCTTCTCAACCCAGGGCTCAAACCCAGGTCTCCCACATTGCAGGCAGATTCTTTACCAGCTGAGTCACCAGCTGGAAAGCACAAATAGGCCAGGCGATATAAAACTAGAAAGCTATGACTTAGTTGATGTTGGAAGTAGAAAAAAAGTCTTACAAATTTTGAGATTTCAGAGGAGGTAGTTAAAAATGAAGTGAGCGTTCTAGAGTGTACAACAGAAAGGATTTGGGTGGAAATTAATAAAGGAAATAAGAGAAAAACGTGCCTGAGAGAAGAAGATAAGGGGGGTAAAAATGGGGAAAACACCAGGGGCTCTTTATTCCCTTCCCCTTTTTCTCCTTTTTCTTCCCCCGCCTCTTCTTCCACTTTCCTCCTTCTCTTTCATTTTCTTTAAAGCAGAGGGTCAGAGAACATAGGAGAGATTACAGTTCAATAAATTGTAATCGATTAGAATTCAACAGGTGAATTCTACCTGGTGTGTCCAACAAAAGGTAACCTTTGGAGTAAGTTTCTAAGCTGGTGAAGATAAGTATTCAAGAAGGGAACAATACCTTCTTCAGACACTTGTTTAAATGTTACTTGCTGTTGTTTTCTGAGCAAACTTATGGGTGTCAGGCATTATGGCCTGATAAAGACAATAAATATTCTTACATGTTTGCTTTTTGTCCCTTTACAGATGGGGAGATTTGGGAAAATCTATGGGGATTCAGCTCATCTGAATGTCAATTTTCGTAATACTAGGGTGTTAGTGGGAGATGAGGGTAGGTTTTGGGACCTTAGCATATGGTGTTCTTTTACACTAGAAGGTTTTAGTTCACTCCCACATTACTCCGGGTTATTTTGTCTTTCAAAACTCATCTCAATGTTCCTGTTTTCAGTCACACCATCGCTGGATGACTCAATCCTATTTCTGCGTTTTAGGACACTGGGGTAGAGAAGAATAATGGTGTCCCTTCCCTGATGTTGTGCTGTGCTCAGTTGCTCAGTCATGTCCAACTCTTTGTGACCCCATGGACTGTAGCCCACTGGGCTCCTCTGTCCATGGGGATTCTCCAGGCAATAATACTGGAGTGGGTTTCCATGCCTTTCTCCAGGAGATCTTCCCAATCCAGGGATCAAACCAGTTCTCCCATACCACAAGTGAGTTCTTTACCATCTGAGCCACCACAGAAGCCCAAGAATACTGGAGTGGGTAGCCTAACCCTTCTCCAGGGGATCTTCCTGACCCAGGAATCAAACTGGGGTCTCCTGCATTGCAACGGATTCTTTACCAGCTGAGCTACTCAGGAAGCCCTCCCTGATGCCACTTGTCCTGAAATTTTCCTTTCAAACCGTGGATATGATATAGCAATGAAGATATGAGAGCTTTTCTTGATAAAATAGTAGTAAAAAAAAAAAAAGAACCTACAATAAGCCCAATTTATAATCACATTTTAGTGTTGAGTTTGTTGACTAGGACAATGATTATGAAGGAGATTGTGGGGCAATATTTCAGCCAAAATTGCTTTTTGTTGTAAGTGGGGCAAAACACTGTGGGACAGACCACGGAGCCAGGAGTGGGTTTGGGGTGAGCAGAGAGGTCAGGGAGTAGGCTATATTGAAGACATTAGATTGAGAGGGAGAGAGAGAGAGACTTAGATCAGTATTTTACTTTGTATCCTGGCAATTTAGCTTCTGACTATCAACTCAGTTTTATCAATAATAACATTCTAAGTACTTTGCATATTAGTTCTTCATAACAACCCTATATGGTTTGTGTGTGTACATGCTAAGTCACTTCAGTCTGTTGTGTCCGACTCTTTGCAACCCTAGGAACTGTAGCCTGCCAGGCTCCTCTGTCCATGAGATTCTCCAGGCAAGAATGCTGGAATGGGTAGCCATGCCCTCCTCGAGGCAATCTTCCTGACCCAGGAATCAAACCCATCTCCTGTGGCTCCTCCTGCACTGCAGGCAGATTATTTATTGCTGAGCCACTGGGAAAGCCCATATGGTTGGTAACATTTTAATATTTTACAGATGAAGACATTCAGTTACAGAGGGATTAAGTGACATTGCCAAGGTGGAGCAAGAGTTGGAGCAGACTGACATTGGATTGTCAGCTCTTAACCATTTTTCATTTAATTATTTTTTCAGTTATATTTTATAGCACTTCATAAGGGAAAGGTAATGCTATTTATCAGTTTGAGGGATTTCAGAATATATTTTCCATACTTGAAAGTCCAGTGTAAGTTACTATGTTTTTGAACTACAAGTCTGTCTCAGTTAATGTTCCTCCAGGAACCAACCCTGAAATAAGGATTCAACTGCACTCCTGGGAGGGGAGGGGATCAAGAGACAGTGAAAGGATGACAGCCAGTAAACCTCCATGGCTCCACCTTAAAGCATGGGAACTCTAGTCAAGGTGTAAATCTTGTGTCTCAGAACTACTTCTCTGAGGGGAAAGGGGGCCCAGGGTATTTAGACACCAACTCCTATCCAGTCATTGATTGACAGCTGCTCTTGGGGTAGGAATGTTAGTTCTCTAGTTCTTCAACTTCATTTGAAGTCAAGTCACAGGAGGGCGCAGAGTGCATTGAAGTGGGGAGGACCAGGGGATGTGGGTGGGGAGTCTACAGCATTTGCTACAATGTCATCATTGGTGGAATAAAGCACTTTTGCCATTTAGAGAATAACAGGAACTAGTTATTTGCTGCTTCTGGAACTAGACTGCTCAGTTGTCAAGAATGATATTTATAGTAATATCAGCTGACATCGACTGAACTCTTACAGCACGCCAAATTCATTTCTAAGAACTTTAAAGTATTAATGCATTTAAACCTCATTACAATACTAGGAAATAAGTACTATTATTACCTATACTTTACAAGGAATGGCCCGGATTTACAGAGCAAATAAAATGGTGGAAGGAGAGTTGGGAATTCAGTATCATGGTTCAGAGCCTCGCTCTCAATCACCCAGCTCTCCCACTGTTTGTTCTTTCCCTTTATGCCGTTTACCAGATTTACTTACTCTGCTTGCACTTCTAATGCAAAGGAAGATGCAAAGATTCTTATTAAATGTATTCCTCTGTCTTCCCAGCATCTTCCCAGGGGGCTTGGAACTGCAGTAACCAGACAATTGCTTGATGGAGACATCGCTTTTCTGAAATAGCATCAGGTATAGAATAATGCAGACTCTTGAACTTAGAGGAAACATGCAATTATTCAGCTTTTTATTCTAACAATTTGTTTGAACATCAAAAATGAAAAGTTTTAGTCAGAAATAGAAAAGATAGAATGAACAAAATGTGATCATTTCCATCTGGAGCTGTTGAATAATGAAGTGTCTAAGGAGAAGTTGAAATAGCCCATGGTGTGACTTATATTCTCGAGGTAATAAACTCTGGCCTGCTAGAATAACTGATGTCTGCCTAGTCTGACACACATCAACTCCCATCTCTTTATTTATTATAGAATAATAAACTTTGATTTTCTTTTTCTCTAGACCCACCCTCTTCATATGAATCATCTAGTATAGATGCCTTCACATTTCTCGTCTTTACCAAAAGTGTGAATTATATACATATATATGATTTATAATTAATTTATACACAAATTTTTCTAATGAGCATTCTTATTTTCCACATACTTGATATACAATCATGTTATCAACTATCTTTTATCAATAGATATTAACATTTTAATTTTTGTTTTTCACTGTGTTTGTATTTGTTTTCAGTTTACATTTGCTTATTTCTATTGCCAGCAATATTTGAGTAAATATCGTGCACGGTGAAAAGCTTTTATTGTCACTACCTATCATATGGGGGGGCTTTATATTTGCTGTCAGTCAGAATCTAGACATTTTCTACAATATCACACAGGAACACTTAAGAAAACTTCTAGTGTTCAACAAGAGGAGAAGGCACAGATCCTCTATTGTTATTCCCATAGAGACCCCTGCTAGGGCTCCAGCAGTTTGTTGCATATAAACACCATCTATAAATGCTCCAAGAGAGGGATCTAATTCACTGTTGCAACCCTGTCAATGGAAGGGTATGTTCTCTAGTTTTGGCCAGGCAAGGTCAATTTTGAGATGTTTATACTTGTTTGGAAAAACCAGGTGCCTAACACCTGTTATAGCTTTTTCCCAACATCCCTACAGGTGTTGGGTGTTACTGTTCTTTTCAACTTCCACCTATCAGATGAGTGCAAAATGTCCTATTATCTTTTTGCTATGTAACAAACCACCCCAGATTAGTGGTTTAAAATATTGCCAGCGTCTGCTGAGGCATATGCAGTATGAGTTGACTTGATAGAATTTGTTCTTTGTCTCATTCAGCTTCAGTTGGGCTTGTTTAAAGGCTGCGCACAGGAATCATCCAAAGCCTAGCTTGCTCACAACCTGGCAAGTTGATGATGGCTGTTGGCTGAGATTTCACTTGGGGTTAGTGGCCAGAATACATACATGTGGCTTTTTCAAGAGTTCTTTGGCTTCCCTGTAGTATGGTGGCTCAGCTCCAAGGACAAGCATTCCAGGGGAGAAATCTCAGCACTCCAGGAGAGTCATTTAGCATCACTTCTACCTCATTATACTCATTAGAAGTCAGTCACTGAGGCTAGTTTATATCATGGGGAATTGGACTCTCCCTTTGGAAGGAATTTCAAAGAGTTTCCAGTCATGAAACCATCACAATAGAAATAATTCATAATTTCTTTAATTTTCATTTTTCTCACTACTTATTTTCAGCATCTTTTTGTGTTCATGTATCAATTCTCTACTGCAGCATAACAAATTACCACGAGTTTTGCAGCTGAAAACAATACTCTTCGACACTGTAAGTCAAAAGTTCAGACACGACTCAGAAGGACTCTGCTTAAACTCTCATAAGGCTGATCTAGGTGTTGGCTAGGCTGTATTCTCATCTGGAGGCTTGATTAAGGAATGGTCCATTTTCAAGAATCCTCACGTTGTTGGCAGAAGTCATTTCCTCAAGGGACTTCCCTGACAGTCTAGTGGTTGAGACTTTGTGCTTTCACTGCAGGGGACACGGGTTTGATCCCTGGTCACTGAACTAAAATCCTGCATGCCACACAGCTTCCTCATGACACCTTTTTTTTCTTCAGAACCAACAATAAAGAGAGTTGGTCTCTACTGCTTCAAAGGTTAGGTGTGATCCAGCCAGAACAACCTTCTATTTCATTAACTCATTGTTAACCATTTTACCATTGCCATATTCTACTGGTTGGGAATAAGACACATTTCCACAAGGGAATGGATGCCAGGGATTACAGAGGCCACTTTAGAACTTTGACTGTGACAGTTGGCCTCATTTATTATTTATTTATGAATTGTTTCTTCATATCTACTTTTTTCCTCTGTGGTTATTTACCCTGTTTGCCAGTTTGTAAAGGTTCTTTGCATACTATAGACATTATCCTTCACCTCTATAACAAATATATTTTTTTCCAAACCAAATCTATTATTTGTACATTTATTTTGGTTATACTTTTTTAAATTCATAAGATATTTAAAAATTTTATCTTTTTCCTTAAATTATCCCTGTGAAAAATTATTCATCTAAGATTGTGCTGTTTTAAAAAAAAGATTGTGCTGTCTAGTATTATTAACAACTAGTCACGTGTTCTTTAAATTTATATTAATTCAGGTCAGTTAAGTTGCTCAGTCATGGCCGACTCTGTGACCCCATGAACCCCAGCACAGCAGGCCTCCCTGTCCATCACCTACTCCCAGAGTACAACTAAACCCATGCCCATCAAGTCGATGATGCCATCCAGCCATCTCATCCTTTGTCGTCCCCTTCTCCTTCTGCCCTCAACCTTTCCCAGCAACAGGGTCTTTTCCAGTGAGTCATCTCTTTGCATCAGGTGGCCAAAGTATTGGAGTTTCAGCTTCAACATCAGTCCTTCCAATGAACACCCAGGACTGATCTCCTTTAGGATGGACTGATTGGATCTCCTTGCAGTCCAAGGGACTCTCAAGAGTCTTCTACAACACCACAGATCAAAAGCATCAATTCTTAGGCGCTCAGCTTTCTTTACAGTCCAACTCTCACACCCATACATGACCACTGGAAAAACAATAGCCTTGACTAGATAGATGGACTTTTGTTGGCAAAGTAATGTCTCTGCTTTTCAATATGCTGTCTAGGTTGGTCATAACTTTCCTTTCAAGGAGTAAGCGTCTTTTAATTTCATGGCTGCAAGCATCATCTGCAGTGATTTTGAAGCCCAGAAAAATAAAGTCAGTCACCGTTTCCTCTGTTTCCCCATCTTTCTGCCATGAAGTGATGGGACCGAGTGCCATGCTCTTAGTTTTCTGAATGTTGAGCTTTAAGCCAACATTTTCACTCTCCTCTTTTACTTTCATCAAAAGGCTCTTTAGTTCTTCTTCACTTTCTGCCATAAGGGTAATGTCATCTGCATGTCTGACGTTATTGATATTTCTCCCGGCAATCTTGATTCCAGCTTGAGCTTCCTTCAGCCCAGTGTTTCTCATGATGTACTCTGCATATAAGTTAAATAAGCAGGGTGACAATATACAGCCTTAACATACTCATTTTCCTATTTGGAACCAGTCTTGTTCTAACTATTGCTTGCTGACCTGCATACAGGTTTCTCAAGAGGCAGGTCAGATGGTCTGGTATGCCCACCTCTTGAAGAATTTTCCACAGTTTGATGTGAGCCACACAGTCAAAGGCTTTGGCATATTCAATAAAACAGAAGTAGAAGTTTTCCTGGAACTCTCTTGCTTTTTCAATGATCCATTGGATGTTGGCAATTTGATCCTTTGTTCCTCTGCCTTTTCTAAAATCAGCTTTAAGATATGGAAGTTCATAGTTCGTGTATTGCTGAAGCCTGGCTTGGAGAATTTAAGCATTACTTTACTAGCATGTGAAATGAGTGCAACTGTGTGGTCGTTTGAACATTCTTTGGCATTGCCTTTCTTTGGGGTTTGAATGAAAACTGACCTTTTCCAGCCCTGTGGCCACTGCTGAGTTTTCCATATTTGCTGGCATATTTAGTGCAACACTTTCACAGCATCATCTTTCAGGATTTGAAATAGCTCAACTGATTTGAAAAATCTCACCTCCCACTAGCTTTGTTTGTAGTGATGCTTCCTAAGGCCCACTTGACTTCACATTCTAGGATGTCTGGCTTTTGGTGAGTGATTACACCATCATTATTATCTGGGCCATGAAGATCTTTTTTGTACAATTCTTCTGTGTATTTTTGCCACCTCTTCTTAATATCTTCTGCTTCTCTTAGGTCCATGCCATTTATGTCCTTTATTGAGCCCATCTTTGCATGAAATATTTCCTTGGTATCTCTAATTTTCTTTAAGAGATCTCTGGTCTTTCTCATTCTATTGTTTTCCTCTATTTCTTTGCACTGATCTCTGAAGAAGGCTTTCTTATCTCTCCTTGCTATTCATTGGAACTCTGCATTCAAATGGGTATATCTTTCCTTTTCTCCTTTGTTTTTCGCTTCTCTTCTTTTCACAGCTGTTTATACGACCTCCTCAGGCAGCCATTTTGCTTTTTTTCATTTCTTTTTCTTGGAGATGGTCTTGATTCCTGTCTCCTCTACAATGTCATGAACCTAAAATTAAATCAAATTGAAAATCTATTTCCTCATTTCCACTCATCACATCTCTAGTGTCACATGTAATTACTCTTTTAGACAGTGGAGATATAGAATATTTCTATTGTCAATAGCTCTACTGAACAGCAATAATCTAGTTATTTTTAATAAAAAACTCCCTTAGATATTTAAAATGTTGTTTCTTATATGTTCTATTTATTAATTTTATATTTTAACTATATTAACTTCTTCCTCTAATTTTTTTGATTTGTTTTATATTTCTTTCTCAAATGTTTTGTAGGCTTAGAAGTAAGTTCCTGTCTTCCTTCCCCCTTTTCTCTACTTGATATTTATTATCAAATTCACTAAGGATGTACATTTCCTTTTGAGATTAGTTTTTAGAGTCTTAAAATTTTAAAATACAGCTCTTGGGTATAAGGATTATATAGGCATAAATTTCATAATTTAAAAACTGTTATATTAGGTTTCCACAAAACAATGTAACAACAGTATAATTGTCAAAGACTCTTCATTAGTAACAGCCTAGCATCAACTTAAAATAAAAAACTTTGAAACCAAGGAGTAATAGATAAATCAATAATAAGCAAGTGCAAACAGAATGATACTAACACTAGGTGATTGAATTTAAGTATAATAACCTTCTTCTATGTTTAGCTATACTTGAAATAAACTTCTGTTCCAATCTCTTAACATGATCCACCCACCCATTAGAAAAAAATAATTGCTTTATCAAATGTTAAGGAAGCCTCTGGCTCACATTTTTATTTGAATATGGAATGCTTTATGAATTTGCATGTCATCCTTGTGTGGGGGCCATGATTTTCTTCTTTCTCCAATTTTATTTCATGTACAGCTGAAGCAAGTACTGACTCTCTTAAATTTTTATTTAAATTATTGGAATTGATGTTTGATTATCCCAAGTCTGTCATTTTTTCTTTTCAAAGTGCCAATGTTGCTTACCAACAGCTATCTAATTTCTCAATTATTATTATTACTATATTACTATATTTAGCCATATTTCTAAAATATCTCTAGCCAAAGACCAGAGACATTTTATTTATCAGATATAAAATACCAGTGCATTCCCTTCCAACTGCAGATAAATCAAATTCACTAGCAGTGAAAGTGTTAAAAATTATAGTTTTACAACAGATCAGAGACTGTCGATTTTCCACCTACCACCTGAGATGCAGTCTTCATTTCAGTGGTTCACCATATTTTCAACATCAGAATCCAATTCTATAGTCAGCTGCCTAGGGATCACTTCTTATATCCTAGAAGCAGAGACTGAGACAAAGATTCAGGTGTGCATAATGTATTAAGTGAGGGCTCTGTAGGAAAACCCTGTAAGAGAATGAAGGAAGTCAAGTAGTCTAGGGCAAACTCTGAGCAAGGATGTGAACTAGTTTTGGTGCGGTACACATGGGGAATGAGGGCTATTCCTTAATAGTGAATCACCCTAACAAGAGTTGCATCACCTTGAGGCTAAGGAACAGAATTTCTATGATTTTATTAGTCAGTAAATGGAGAGAAGGTGGTTTAACTGCCCAACTGTTCCCAGGAAAGTTGACTACCTTCAGCCAAGGGCAGTCCTTCTGAGAAGGTCACAGTTACAAGCCATTTATTTCAGCACTGATAGTAGAGACAAACTGGTAAAGAGGATCTGGGTCAGGCACCAAAAAATTTTATCACCTACCTGCAGTGCAGTTGAGAAGCACTAGTCTGGTAACACTGGAATATTTCAAACTTAGAACTTTCATAAAGAAAGTTTATTAACACCGATTTGAACGTTTAATTGTAGATCATAGTTACTTTATTATTTATTATGATGATTTCTGACTTCATCATTTATTGGAGAGTGATTATATGTTATGAATTTACTTATGTACACAGAACAAAAAAATAGTGTGAGGAATAATGTTGCTCTCATGAACATTATAATGTCATCAACATTTCAAGAAATCATGAAAAAAACTCGAGTAGAGGTATTATAATAATTACTATTACAAGCCAAGGGACACAGACATCAGTATGATGTCATAATTTTTGATAAACATCTCAAGCTGTAAGGAGGGAAAATCTTGAAATGTTTCTGCTGTGTCTTTTTAATCCATATAATTATAAAAATATACCTTCTTTTTAAAGAGTAAGTTTGAGTTCTTTAATGTGATCTATCATCACAGAGCTTTTATAAAAAGGGAATGATGAGACTAGATATTTTGTTATAATTGGGCTATGCCTTTGGAAAAGAATGGCAATTTATGCAAGTTTAGTTTAAACAAATAACAATCACATCACCATTACATTATGCCTTTTCCCCTTATTACAGCAGTTAGTGTTCATCTTTTAGCTAAGCTCACTCAGCAGTGGCTAGCCACAGATATTGAATGTTAGAGAGCAACACTTCTATTTAAATCTTCTTTAAATAAGAGACAGGCTAATAAGACTTCAGTTAGGAATTTATTTTTGATTAAGAGCAAGTCTTATAACAAATACAGTGACCAATATCACACATGGAGAAGATTAGCATGAGATAACATGAACGGAAAGCTCTCTTTTCCCCCCTAGTTATTCACAACTTATTGAAAATTATGCCAGGTTATACCCATAATGAATAGTAATGCATTTATGGAAAAAATGGAAAATTCTCCTTACAGTCAAAATGTTCCTAGCATTTGCAAAGAAAGAGTCTAAAAGTGGCACACAATGCCAGGAGGATGTTTTCTGTATTCTTCAAAAGCTTTTTGTCTTAGCTAACAGAGTAGTATATTACACTGATATTTTTAGGAAGACATTTTCCAGGATTGTTTCCCATCCCAATGTTTCACAAATTGCTACAGTTGTCTTTATTTAACAAACTGTTTACAAAGACATTTCCATTTAGAAAATTATGGCTTAAACAAAATCTGATTATATTTGCTGCAAAACCTCTGGGATAACTAATATAGGTTCTATGAATCTCTGACTGAAAGAGAATTATTTAAGTCATAGGACTTTGGGACCCATTTTTCCTGGAGTACATCATGTGGTAGGTTTTGAGAAACATTTTTTAGACAAGTTGCATTAAGGTAAATTCTACACTCACTTCTTAAATATCAGTGTTACTGAACAGTACTTCAAAGAATGTGAATCAGTGAGGGTCTCCTCAGGAGACAGAATCATCCAGTAATTTGAAGAGGGAATATTTAATATAAAGAAGCTTTAAGTATTAGATTAATGAAATGGAAGACACTTGATCCTTGGAGGAAAACCTATTACAGACCTAGACAACATATTAAGAAACAGAGACATTACTGCCAACAAAGGTCTGTATAGTCAAAACTGGTGTTTCCAGTAGTCATGTATGGATGTAAGAGTTGGACCATAAAGAAGGCTGTGAGCTGAAGAACCGATACTTCCGAACTGTGGTGTGGAGAAGACTCTTGAGAGTCCCTTGGACTGCGAGGAGATCAAACCTATCAATCCTAAGGGAAATCAACCTTGACTATTCATTGGAAGGACTTCAGCTGAAGCTGAAGCTCCAAAACTTTGGTCACCTGATGCAAAGAGCCAGTTCATTGGAAAAGACTCTGATGCTGGGAAAGACTCAAGGCAGGAGGAGAAGGAGAGGACAGAGGATGAGATGGTTGGATGGCATCATAGACTTAATGGACTTTAGTTTGAGCAAACTCTGGGGATGTATCACGACAGGAAAGCCTGGCAGGCTGCAGTCCATGGAGTAGCAAAGAGTCAGACACCACCTAGCGACTAAATAACAACAATAAAGGCTGATAAAACTTTAAAAAAAAACACCTCTGAAGTATATGGGAATAACAGATGTGTGCTCGCCACAACCAGAACCCTATGGAAGAGTCCCACTCTCCATCCTGCCAGGGCTGAAAGATACACCTTTTGCCAGAAGACATGGCCATACAGACAAAGATGTCACTGAATTTGCAAGAACTTCTCCCTCTTGAACTTGCAGGAAATCAGTTCTATATGGTGTAGAAGAAAACTGTGCACAGAACGATGTCTCATGCATCCAGTCTGCCCTGTAACTTTTCCTAAGGGGGTTGTGGGGGAAGTTGCTTGGTGCTGAGTACATGGCACACTGTACAAGGCTGGAGTTGGGCGCTGGGGAAGTTGCTCCTGCGCTGCAGCAGCCGTGGGTGCTCCAAGAGCGGAACACACTGGAGCCGCTGAAAAGCCGCCCGCCCTGCAGCAGTGCTGGAAAGGCCAAGTGCGCGGGTGGAAAGCACGCGCCTTCCAAGTGCGCGCCAGAACCAGAAGGTAAAGCCCCTTCTCTGGCAAAGCCATTGGCAAAGCTTACTGCCAACTGGCAAAGGAAAACTATATTTAAAGATCCAAATTCATTTTTGCAGAACAGGTAAGGGTGGGTAAATTGTGAGGTAAGAGACGTTAGGTTGATCACTGGCACATAACATTATGAAATTTAGAAGAAAATTTATTATGTTCTTCTGTTATTCTTCATTTACTTTGATAACATTCTATATTCATTAGAACTTGCTCAAAAAAATTTTTTTTTGTTAATAATAGGAACAGTCAGAAGTGATTAAGAACTTTTTTTTTTAAGAAAAAGGCTTAAAATGCTGCTTCTAGTTTCAAGGTAAACTTGATATGAATACTTTGGGCTATTAATTGCACATGGGACTTAGTTGCAAGCAACAGGATAAACTAATAGTCATGCGTGTGTGTGCTAGTTTTGGATGCTATGTGACCCCATGCGCTGTAGTCCACCAGGATTCTCTGTCCATGGGAGTTTCCGGGCAAGAATACTGGAGTGGGTTGTCAAGCCCTCCTCTAAAGGATCTTCCCAACCCAGGGATCAAACCCGCATCTCTTATGTCTCCTGTCTTGACAGACAGGTTCTTTACCACTAGCGCCACATGAAAAGCTCAATAGTCATATAAACAAATGAACACTGATTTTTCTCACGTGAGATAAATTAGTGAGAAAAACAGCTTCAGTCATGAGTTTGGTGGCCATCCGTTTTGAGGCTGCTGTATCTGTGATTCTCTTGGGCTTTTCCTCTTGCAAACTACATGGCTCTTCTATAATCAGGAATTATATATGCAACCACGGTAGAAAGGATAAATAATATAAGAGGGCAGCTATGTCTGACCGTTTTAAAGCAAAAGGAAACTAGAAGCCCTCTGTGACCTAGCCACTCCTAGTCAGGACTCTGGCTGAAGAAGCACGTTTAAACTACTTCATTCTCCACAGCAGAGCATTCAAGGCGAATGAGGTTTGGGGACTACAGTATGCTAAGCCAGTGAATAATATCTTCTTCATGAGTTTCTTGAGGATGTGAATGTGATAATAATGTAGCTTGTAATTTTAAAGCAAATACAGTAAAATCACTGGGGGGAGTGTGGTGAGCCAAGGAATAGCTGCCTCTAAAGATGACTATGGAACTTACTAGTATGCTGGATTACATGACAAAGAAAAATAAAGTTTGCAGATGGAATTCAGATTGCTAACCTGTTGATCTTAAGATAGACTATACTGGCAGACCCATTATAATTACAGCGGTCATCAGTGAAATAGGGAGGTAGCAGAGGAAAACCAGATAGCAATGTATCTATGAAAGAACGATGCTGGAGACGCAGAGACACTGCCTTTGAAGATGGAGGAAGGGGACTCTAACCACGGAGTGCGGTCAGCCTCTAGAAGCTGGAAAATGCAAGGAAACAGATTCTCTCCTAGAGACTACAGAATGCAATGAAGTTTTGCTGACACCAATTTTAGCCCAATGAGACCTGCACTGGACTTCCAGAACTACAGTAAAATAATAGGAATCACCAAGAATGTGACATTTGTTACAGCCGCTATAGGACACTGCACTAGGGAGAAACATAATGTAGATACAACATGGGGAGACTGCCTTTTCTCAACCTTTCAACTTCATATTAAAATCTTTTTTTCTGATTCTTTCCAGAAACGTTCATTTACATATTGGATAGATTCACAGTTTAGACATCGCTAACTAAAATTCTAGAAACGTATTAAGTTCATTCATAGTTATTCATTTTCTATTGCAGAACCACTGTGAATGTATGTGAATCTTAGTAGATAGATAAGACATAAAAATAATTCTTAGACTTGACACAAAGATATCTGTATATTTATTATCAAGTCTTTCTTGATTCTTTAACAATCTATTTTTAGTGTGTAGACTGATATATCAAAAATTTTTAAAGACAAAAGTTTAATATTAATGGTAATATTTTATATGTATTTTCCAGGTGTGATTAAAAATACCCCACAGAACAACTTAGTGGCAGATGTACTAACCATGTGGCTATATACATATAGCCAACTTTTTTTCCAGATGCTGAGTAGCTTTAATGTTACAAATGATTAAAAATAGTATCTGTCCTCTCTGAGACTCTCTGAGGTATCAATATTAAAAAATCACACAGACTGTTGCAATTCCATATTATACTTTTTCTTTTCTTACATTGAGTAGAACTGACAGTAAATTTGCAATAAAATATTTTAAGTATCTTATTCCCATACAGGAACAATTTGTGTCTAAAGAAAAATGTTAAATAGAGCAATTATCACTATAGAGTAGATTTAATCATTCTTTGCCACTTTATTCTTTCATAGAGTATATATATTTCCTCTGTTCCAAAATTAATTCATTCTTAATATGGTGCAGACAGTTCTTAGTCTTCGGATACATCCTGACATGATGTAAATTCCTTGCTCTCCTCTGTACTTTCAGGTGGGTTTTGCCAAATTTTGTGCCTCTCTAAATCACACTTTTCCCATTTGTAAAATTGGTGCAATATTACAAAGTACATAATACTTCGGAATTTTTGCAGAGTAGTCACTTAACCAATTGTGGCAATATTCTTATTTAAATAGAATACTACTGTTTATTTTTAAAAGTAAAACAAAACAGATATAGCAGTTACATGGTGTAATAGAAACATACTCTGTGAAAAAATATTTGTTTCTAATAAGATGTGTTAAGTACACCAGTGATTTAAGTCAGGAAATGTATACCTTAATTTGCATTTGTTCATTATAATTTGATAAATTAAAAATTGCTCTAGGTTACGTATAGGCCTCATAAGGATTTCCAGAGCACCCAACGTGGTAGTGTAGGATGTATACTTCAGAGTACATATGTGAAAACTGAAGTTTCCAGTGTGGTTCTGAAGGAGGTACACTTCAATGTTCCTAGGTGAAAACTGAATTTACCAATGTGGTAGTGTAGGAAGTATACTTCAGAATACCTATTTGAAAACTGAATTTAAAGAAAAGTTTATTTTTAGCTAACAGAGGAAAGACAAAAAAGTAAGGCTTAGATGGTATCAATGATATAAATTTGGAATACATATGTGTTTTGGTTACAGACACACATACACAAATCCCTCTTCCAGAAAATAAATGAACCAAAACTACTTTAGTGATCTTCTAACCATGTATCACTAATGGCTTTGTATTTCTGCAATTGTTTCAAAGGAACTGGACTAAGAGAATAAGTTCAATGTCACTTACATCTTTGATCAGTATGCATAGGAGACTTTAAAGATCACATTAGTACTATTAACATTAGTGATAATTGTAATTATAATCACCTACTATTTTTGCATGATGATAGCATACTTGACTCTTTACTGAGAGCTTTACATGTATTATTAAATCATTTTAACTTCACACCAATGTCCTTAGGTAGGTGCTATTAACATCATCTCCCTACCCAGATGGGCAAATGAAGCGTGAGGGGGATAAATAATTTGCTTAAGGTGATACAGTACAGTTAGTAAGTAGAGGAGATAGGATGTAATAATGATAGCATATACTTAGTATTTATTATTTAATTGCATGAAGAGTTGGATTAGGGGGCAATGGGAGAAAGCTATTAAGTATACACTTAAAAGTTTTAACTCAGATATTTTACATGACCCAGAGTGTAACTGATGGCATGTGAGCAGTAATTTGTACTAATGGGTTTTCAATATCCATAACTAACTGTCTAGTAATCTGTCTATTACAAATCAAATGCTGCTGAGTACTTGACATATCTTTATTAAATAAATACATAGTATTTTAAAACTATTTCATGTAAGTTTATGGCAATGATTTTCATTATATATATACAAACACATATATATGCATGTTGCTAATTATAAAATAAAAGACTTTTTACTTTATTGAAGAATTACTTTTAAATGATGATTGTTTGATGCTTGCATTCTCAAATTTCATTTTGCTTTCAAATTATGCTTACTTTTCTGTGGACAAATAAATATTTGGATAATCTTGTGGATAAAAAAATATTTTGTCCTAGGGATAAAGTACTGAAAATATTTTTTAAAACCCACTCAGGAAAACACAATACTCTGTTACTCTGGTAAATATGTGATGGTATGTTTTAAAACACATATAAATCATGCCAACATAAGTTCATAACTGACTTGCTGGTGCTGCTTATATGCTGAGGCTGGTATTGTAATTATTTTAAATGAGTTTTCAGTGGAATGAAAACAAGAATATAAAAGGGAAAAAAACCCCACTATTTCCTGACATGGAACTACCAGATTAAAGACATGAATTTCTGTTGCCTGTACACTGAACCTTATATCCCTGTGTGCCAGGTTGATATAATGATTTTTCCATATAGGGAAAGCCTCTAAGGGAAACTTCCACAATTAAAGAAAAAAGACTTTACTGAGTGATATCCATTTTTTAAAAGAGTAAAGTTATCCATAGCCTTCTAATTTTAACTTTCTTTTATTTCCAGTGCTTAAATAGAATATGTGCTATTTTAAGCTGAATGCTATTTCTATTTGAATTTCTATGTTCTTAAAAATCTATGCTTGCATTTGGCAAAAATGATGTTACTAATTATAATACGTATTCCTATTCTTTCTTAGTATCTCAGTTCAATTATAAACAGGAAAAAAATCTCAAATTAAACTCTTCACCTAATGTTAAATCTTCTCTGCAGAACTTCTCTTTGTGTTTTGATTTTCTTTTGCTAAGAAAAGTTATCCAGGTGGATGGACTTACAAATCTTGCATATATTTTTAGGTCTAAAAAACAGGCTCATCCAAAACTTATTTAACTTTATCAGAGAAAGCACTGTGTTTGACTTAGAATTGAAAATTTTATTTGAAATAAAACTGAAAACTGTTTGTGTTACAAGTGAACTTAAAGATTTTTGTTTGGTAGAAATAGATAAATGCAAATGTTACAGTTGTGTGGCCTTAAAGGCCATAAACCACTTATGTATCTGTTAGACAATTCCTTTTAGCAGTCTGTTGACTGACTGACTCTATAAACCTTTGGTTCTCAAATTTTCCTTTAATTAGTCTTATCATCTTACTGGTTAGCTCTTGAATAATAAAATTGAATATAATCTTTGACAGATTTTCATGTTAGATTTGTATGAAAGTCACACTTTAATTTTTCAAAAATGTGTTTTAACATCATTTTTATTGATTAGTTTTAAATGATTTTTCCAAAGTTTAACCAGTGAATGAATTTTTATATCTCTTGAATTTTAAGTATTCTGTTTTGGGTTTTTGTTTTTTGGTAAAATTATTGGAGGAGTGACTGTAAAGACAAAATTCTTATAAAAGTAAATATACCAGGACTAAAGATAGAAAATAAGTGTTTCACCTGGGTGCAGATGGAATCATTGAGGATAAACAAGGTAGAGGACAGTTTTAGAAACAAATGGACACTGAGATTTTAAGGATTCTGGCTTGCTGAAGAGAATGGCTCTAAATGTTGGTGGTACTTTATTAGTTTCTAACAATCCTGTAGCCAAAACAAGTAGTGCAAAAGGGAAACAAAAATTAAGATTTGTATATAGAGGGGGAAAAAAGATGCCTTGAATTAGAACTGGCAGTTGGTGTTTTTGGAGACTAAACTAATAGTGAAAGCAATTGTAAATGCCATTTTCTGAATGAAGACTTTGTGGGTGATTTTTCCCTTGTTTAGGTGTGTTTCTGTTTTTATAGCAGTGAGTACCCATATCTACAGAAGATTCCTTGTCGTTAAGCAAGGCATGAAGCTTTAACAAGCACCAAGAATGCAAGCATGGCTGAAACAAAGGATCTAGGGAAAACAGAATTTTTTGAATTCACAGTCTTACTGCCATAGGAGGCAAAGTGATTCTTTGCTGTATTGTATCTTTTATTTCAGTGATTCTGTGGAAAATTTTAACTGCAGGCCAATACAGTGGCAGTACTTTGGTTGCCTTTAATTTGATTTATTTTAGATTAAACCCATGGGGCTTCTCAGGCAGCTCAATGGTAAAGAATTTACCTGGCAATGCAGGAGACACAGGTTTGATCCCTGGGCTGGGAATATCCCTTGAGAAGAAAATGGCAAACCACTCCAGTATTGTTGTCTGGGAAAACCCAAGATCAAAGGGCCCTGGTGGGCTACAATCCATGGGGTTACAAAAAATCAAATACAACTTAGTGACTCAACAACAACAAGGATAAACCCATGGAGAGTCTAATCCTGAATAAAGCCTGAAAAATAATGGGTCATTCATTCAGTCAGTATTAACTGAGGTAAAATCATGTGCAAGATATTGTTCTAGGCACGTGATCATCAAACCAACAAAACAGAAAAGGAAAACCAGAAAACCAGAGTTGACTTCTTAGCAATATTAAAAATATCCATAATCAGAGAAATGGGGAGAGCATTTTTGAAAGATTGGGGTACTATTTATATGAAAAAAAATCTGAATATGTTTGAGAAAAGATCTTGTATGTCAATCAATTTTTTTTTTCTTTTTTTGAGATTCAAAGTGGCATAGTGCAGCAAAGTACCCAGTGAACATTTGGGTCTTGAGAAAGTAAAACTGTGAAATAGTATGGAATTAGGACTCCAAGGAAAAACATGAGAATGATGACACAAAGAAAAACAAGAGAGACAGTGATAGCGTAAGTTTGAAATTTTGGCTAAATATAATGTACATGGGAGAATATTGCTTGGAATGGATTAACCAATACAGAATCTGAAACCAGTCACTGGTCATGATGTTGGAATATTGATGGTTTTGACAGTCCCAAAACTCATGGTTTCAGATCTCTCACTGGCAGATTTTATTTTCTTGGACTGTAGCTATGGAATTAAAAGATGCTTGCTCCTTAGAAGGAAGCTATGGCAGACCTAGACAGCATATTAAGGAACAGAGATATCAAAAATTCATATAGTTATAGGTATGTTTTTTCCAGTAGTCACATATAGATGTAAGAGCTGGACCATAAAGAAGGCTGAGTGCCAAAGAATTGATACTTTTGAATTGCGGTGCTAGAGAAGGCTCTTGAGAGCTTCTTGGACAGTGAGGAGATCAAACCAGTCAATCCCAAAGGGAATCAACCCTGAATATTCATTGGAAGGACTGATGCTGAAGCTAAAGCTCCAATACTTTGGCCACCTGGTACAAAGAGCTGACTCATTGGAAAAGATCCTGATACTGGGAAGACTGAAGGCGAAAGGAGAAGGAGTGGCAGAGTATGAGATGGTTAGATGGAAAATTCTGAAGGAGATGGGAATACCAGACCACCTGACCTGCCTCTTGAGAAATCTGTATGCAGGACAAGAAGCAACAGTTAGAACTGGACATGGAACAATAGACTGGTTCCAAATCAGGAAAGGAGTATGACAAGGCTTTATATTATCACCTTTATTATTTAACTTATATGCAGAGTACATCATGTGAAATGCAGGGCTGGATGAAGTGCAAGCTGGAATCATGATTACTGGGAGAATTATCAATAACCTCAGATATGAAGATGGCAACACCTTATGGCAGAAAGTGTAGAAGAACTAAAGAGGGTCTTGTTGAAAGTGAAAGAAGAGAGTGAAAAAACTGGCTTAAGATTCAACATCAAAAAACGAAGATCATCGCATCTGGCCCCACCACTTCATGGCAAATAGATGGGGAAACAATGGAAACAGTGACAGACTTTATCTTTTTGGGCTCTAAAATCACTGCAGATGGTGACTACAGCCATGAAATTAAAAGATACTTGTTCCTTGGAGGAAAATCTATGACCTACCTAGACAGAATATTAAAAAGCAGAGACATTACTTTGCCAACAAAGGTCTGTCTAATCAAAGGTATGGTTTTTCCAGTAGTGATTATGGATATAATAGTTGGAGTATAAAGAAAGCTGAGCACTGAAGAATTGATGCTTTTGAACTGTGGTCTTGGAGAAAACTCTCGAGAGTCCCCTGGACTGCAAGGAGATCAAGCCAATCAATCCTAAAGGAAATCAGTCCCGAATATTCATTGGAAGGACTATGCTGAAGCTGAAACGCCAATAGTTTGGCCACTTAGCCGGAAGAACCGACTCCTTGGAAAAGACTCTGATTCTGGGAAAGATTCAAGCCAGGAGGAGAAGGGGTCAACAGAGGATGAGATGGTTGGATGGCATCACCGAATCGATGAAAATGAGTTTGAGCAAGCTCCAAGAGTTGGTGATGGACAGGGAAGCCTGACGTGCTGCAATCATGGGGTCACAAAGAGTCAGACAAGACAGAATGACTGAACTGAACACACAAATAATTCACATGTTCTTTGATGCTGAAATGCCAAATACAGAGACTTAAGGAGGGAAACAGAAATCAAGATCTCAGTAAAGAGTGTGTAGGGGCTTCCCTGGTGGCTTAGTGGTAAAGAATCCACCTGCCAATGTAGGAGATGCATATTTGATCCCTGGGTCGGGAAGACCCTCTGAAGAAGGAAATGGCCACCCACTCCAGTATTCTTGCTTGGGAAATCCCATGGAAGAAGATCCTGGTGGGCTACTGTACATGGGGTCACGGAAGAGACAGACAATGCTTAGGGATAAATAATAGAAGATGTGAAAGGGATAGACACTACAGATTAGAGCTGAGAACCCTTGTCTTCATGCCTAGGAAGGTCCCAACTAATTGAGAAGAAAGAGGGATTTAAATGCTGCTTTCCAAGGGAATTGTCCCTCTCCTGAAGCATAATACAGGCAGAGTATGAAATCGAACTACTCCTGGGATATTACTTCCATGAAGTGATGAACAACTTCAAAGCCATTGATCCCATTCAATGGTTATGGATTAACTTGGATTCTGCTGAGGCTAATGACAAATGTTTTGTCTGCCTACCCTCTGTCAGCCATATAGCAGTGAGTCTGTAGCAACCCTAACTGTATTCTAGGAATAATATTTTGTTGTCTGGACTGACTGGGGAGGAGATATGAAGATTGGCTTCTTTTCTAAATTTGGTGGTATTGCCCAGTGCAGTGATAATCTTGTGAGGCTGATTAGTTCTTTAGAATCTTGAAATGTTAAGCCCATGAAAGTGTTAGTCAATCAGTCGTGTCCAACTCTTTGCAACCCCATGGACTATAGCCCACCAAGCTCCTCTTTCCATGGGGTTTTCCAGGCAAGAATATTGAAGTGGGTTGGCATTTCCTTCTCCAGAAGATCTTCCTGACCCAGGAGTTGAACTCAGGTCTCCCACATTGCAGGCAGACTCTCATCTAAACCACCAGGGAAGCACTTGGCAGTCATGAAAGACTTGGCATTAAATTCATGTCATGGAACCAGAAGCAATTGGAGGGGAAAACAGCGCAGGCTACAATTGCTGAGAGAAGCACAACTCCACTTGGTTTTGAGAAACATTTCAGCTGAGACAAAGCACAATTCAAAGTAGAGGGGGTGGGTAGGTTTTAGCTTTCAATTTCTCTGAATTCACAAGGTAAAATAACTTAAAATTTGGCTTTAATTACCATGATAGTAAAAACAATCTTATTTCTGATATTTAATTTGTCCTTGGGAATTTAATAAGGGAAGGTATCAGCATGTTATCCTTGGTAGGTCTTCATGAAGCTTCTCTTAATGTTTTTACTGACTCATAGGCTATATTGCACAAAATAACCAGCCATAACTTAGAATAGAAATGGAATGGAGAATTTTTTAGTCAAGAGTGGCCTTGGGAAGTTTTATTTCAGTGCAATACTCTTATTCATTTCAGAATCTTTTGGGGCCTTAACTTATGCCATTCACATGTTTGACATTGGAGAGTTGCTTCTAGAAGGTTGATTCAGGATTATTCTGAGAGATCACCGAAGTCTTCTTATGAATTCAGCCATACTTCCAGATGACCATTGGACTCATGAAAGTGAAAGCACTAGCCGCTCAGTCACGTCCAACTCTTTGTAACTCCATGGACTGTAGTCCACCCGGCTCCTCTGTCCATGGGATTCTCCAGGCAAGAATACTGGAGTGGTTAGCCATTCTCTTCTCCAGGGGATTTTCCCAATCCAGAGATTGAACCCAGGTCTCCTGAATTGCAGGCAGATTCTTTACCATCTGAGCCACCAGAGAAGCCACATGGTTAAACTCAAATGGTTAAGGCAGCAAAATGTTCTTAGGGAGAAAGGATTTTCCCCTTATTCTTAGTTGCTATAAAAAGAAATATTCTCTAAATACTCTTGCCCCTTGACTTACTTCTTACTTGTACTCACAGAAGAAAAGTGAATGAGTTGACATCATGATTTAAATTTCCTGATTGGGTGTAGATAATCTCTTAGAAGTTCCTATGTAAGAGGAATTTGTTCTTGCTCAAACTCTTCCACTCAAATCAGTAGGTCTATCACTGGGAATTTCTCTTATGTTGACTCAATGCTTGGGAGAGTTGTTCTAACACCAAAGTTGGTGGTTAGGAAAGAGGTGATACCATTCTGACAGTCCCTATACTCATGCCATCATAGTTACAATGAGAGCACCCCTACATTTTCTAATATTTCTCTATCAGTACTACTAGAATATAGATAGAGAAGCAGAGTATATCTGGTTGGGCTCTCTCAAGACCCTAGCCTTTTATATGTACTTGTATACATATGTATACACTATATACATCTACATATACCACAGATCTGCATGGACTCTACTGCTACTTTTCTACTCTACTACTTCTCTGCTTGCAAGTTTTTCCACCATAAAATCTATGTTATATTCGCATAGTGTGGTATTAGTAATAGGTGTCTGTGAGCTCCCTGCATGACAGATATCCACAATGGAATTATAGTTATATAGTGTCAATATTTGTGTGTGTGTGTGTGTGTATGAAATTAATGGAATATCTTAAATGTACCGCTATCCTTCAGACTGCTTCAAGTCACCATGGATCATCTTTATTTACTATAACCTCCAGTGATGTCCTCATAGGCCACATGGATTAATACATCAGTCAGAATAGCATAAGATATGGTATAGTGAAAACAAGCTGAAAGTTTCACTTACTTAAGGTAGTAAAATTTATGTCTTACATATGCTTCATCTCTGTTGCCAGCAAGCAAGGAAGTTATGCTCACCACAGTTATCTAGGGTATGGGCTGATGCAAACTCTGTTATAATGCATGCTCCCAGAATTGCTATCAGTGACAAGAAAATATAGTAAGCTTATATTTAAACCTTTAGCCTAGATATGAAACATGTCGCTTTCACTCATATTTCCTGGCCAAAGCAAGTCATATGATTATGGTTGGATTTAACATGTTTTGTTAACAGGTCTAATCCTCCTATTGGGAATATCACCAAATATTTTGGTATCCACATTTCTAGGGTCCTTGCATCCTTGGATAGTGACCTTTGTAACTTATAACACAAAATCAACCCTTTTATTGTTTTTCTCCGTTATATTTCTCATTATAGTGGGGAAAATACCCTCCATCTTCTCTTCTGTTTCACTTTTTCAAACAAAAAGAGATGCATTATGCTTTGAAATTTGGGTTTCCTTGGTGGCTCAGATGGTAAAGAATCTGCTTGCAATGCAGGAGATCTGGGTTCGACCCTTGGCTTGGGAAGACCCCCCCCCCCCCGGGAGAAGAAAATGGCTACCCACTCTAGTATTCTTGACTGGGAAATGCCTTGGACAGAGGAGCCTATAGACACTTTTCATTGATGTCAATCTTTTCTTTGGACTTTCTTGCAGATACAACTTCAGGCTCACTCAACCCTTGAAGCTTATTTTCTGTCATGCAGACTGTTTAGCACTTACAATTTGCTTTGTGAATTCAAGATTCACAAGAGAAAGAATTTGTACAATTAGTGTAAAACATCTGACCATCATCTTAAGCTAAAAATTAACATTTAGAAAATCTAATATTTACTTCAATTTATTCCTTTCTGTTGAAGATCTTCCAAACTACTCTTCTGCACCATTTTATATTTTGCTATTTGATGTTAGTAGAAATTATAGCAAAATATTCAACCTGAAATAATCACAGAGCCCTATAATTTATTTTTAAAAATATCAAAAGCTCTCTGGGGAGACAAATTAACTTGCATTAAGGCTACAATATTAAGAAGAGGTGGCAAGAATATACAGAAGAATTGTACAAAAAAGATCTTCACGACTCAGATAATTATGATAGTGTGATCACTCACCTAGAGCCAGACATCCTGGAATGTAAAGTCAAGTGGGCCTTAGGAAGCATCACTACGAACAAAGCTAGTGGAGGTGATGGAACTCCAGTTGAGCTATTTCAAATCCTGAAAGATAATGCTGTGAAAGTGTTGCACTCAATATGCCAGCAAATTTGGAAAACTCAGCAATGGCCACAGGAATGGAAAAGGTCAGTTTTCATTCCAATCCCAAAGAAAGGCAATGCCAAAGAATGCTCAAAATACTGCACAATTGCACTCATCTCACACTCTAGTAAAGTAATGCTCAAAATTCTCCAAGCCAGGTTTCAGCAATATATGAACCATGAACTTGCAGATGTTCAAGCTGGTTTTAGAAAAGGCAGAGGAACCAGAGGTCAAATTGTCAGCATCTGATGGATCATTGAAAAACCAAGAGAGTTCCAGAAAAACATCTATTTCTGCCTTATTGACTATGCCAAAGCTTTGACTGTGTGGATCACAATAAACTGTGGAAAATTCTGAAAGAGATGGGAATACCAGACCACCTGTACTGCCTCCTGAGAAACCCGTATGCAGGTCAGGAAGCCACAGTTAGAAATGGACATGGAACAACAGGCTGGTTCCAAATAGGAAAAGGAATACGTCAAGGCTGTACATTGTCACCCTGCTTATTTAACTTATATACAGAGTACATCAGGAGAAACACTGGTCTGGAAGAAGCACACGCTGAAATCAAGATTTCCGGGAGAAATATCAATTACCTCAGAAATGCAGATGACACCACCTTTATGGCAGAAAGTGAAGAAGAACTAAAGAGCCTTTTGATGAATGTGAAAGAGGAGAGTGAAAAAGTTGGCTTAAAGCTCAACATTCAGAAAACTAAGATCATGGCACTCGGTCCCATCACTTCATGGGAAATAGATGGGGAAACAGTGGAAACTGTGTCACACTTTATTTTTCTGGTCTCCAAAAGCACTGCAGATGGTGATTGCAGCCATGAAAGTAAGACTCTTACTCCTTGTAAGGAAGGTTACGACCAACCTAGATAGCATATTGAAAAGCAGAGACATTACTTTGCCAACAAAGTTCCATCTAGTTAAGGCAATTTTTTTTTTCCATTGGTCATTTATGGATGTGAGAATTGGATTATAAAGAAAGCTGAGTGCTGAATAATTGATGCTTTTGAACTGTGATGTTGGAGAAGACTCTTGAGAGTCCCTTGGACTGCAAGGAGATCCAACCAGTTCATCCTAAAGGAGATCAGTCTTGGGTGTTCATTGCAAGGACTGATGTTGAAGCTGAAACTCCAATATTTTGGCAACCTCATGCGAAGAGCTGACTCATTTGAAAAGACCCTGATTCTGGGAAAGATTGAGGGCAGGAGGAGAAGGGGACGACAGAGTATGAGATGGCTGGATGGCTTCATTGACTTGATGGCCTTGGGTTTGGGTGGACTCAGGGAGTTGGTGATGGACAGGGAGGCCTGGTGTGCTGCGGTTCATGGGGTCGCAAAGAGTCAAACACGACTGAGCGCCTGAACTGACTGATTTTTGGAGAAGACTAAAATACCTTACATAGGAAAGTTATATGCCTTTTTTCCATTCCAATTATGTAAATTAAAAAAAAAACTTTGAAATACATAGGGGCATCTCCATGAAAACTTGACAATGTGTCTTTGTGATTTGTAAAATTTCAGAAATTCATCCCTATATCAATGACAGTACAGCACCATTTGAAAAGACCCACAGAAAGGATTTATTCTGAAGAACATATATGTCTCATTTGCATTCTTTGATTTTGTTCACCTAATTTTGTACTGTCTTTGAAGTGGATGAATGATATCCTGGCACCAAACCCATTCAGTTTGAAATTTGAGCCTCTATTTCTAACACCAAAATGTTATAACCTGTTAGACTGTTTTCTTCTTTTTTTTTCTTTAAACATACTTGTAATGGTGTTGCCCAAAGGTAATGTGCCAGTATACATCCAAAAACATTCTCTTAGAGGCAGGAAATATGAAACACCACATAAAGATCAACCAAACAGAAAGTGTTTGGGGATGAAATCTAGCAAAAGCATAGCATTTGAAGCTTATTTTAAAATGTAATCTGATGCTTACTTTTCAAGTAATAAGATTTTCAGACTTTTGCTAGTTTTCTCCCTGAATTTTTTCACTTTTAAAATGCTCTATAAATAAGGGGTGGGGGAAACCCTTTCACTGTACACACTTGAAGAAATCTTAGTTACACACACTCTATCATCTATAAATATATAAGGAAAACACTCTGCCATAGGAAATCTAGACCACTGGGGAAAACAAAGGTTAAAGCTATATAAACAGAAAACTTTTTTATGAGACCTCTCAGATTGCAATAAAAAGTAACCACAATTCTGGTTATCATTTGCTAAGGAAATCATGAGCAATAACAGTTTAAATGAAAATATAAAAGAAAATTTTATATTTAAAAATAAAATTTGAGATAAATGGAAAACTATCTATTCATTTAAAATCACGTATTTCCTCTGTGTTCAGTACTGCCTTATATCACCTTCTTGGCCACGATGCTCTTTGCTCTCATTATGTAAATTATGCACTTATACTAGGGATAAAAGAAACACCATGACTCATGACACCATTTCTAAGAGAGCCTTCAAAATTGAATAGTATGAAAGAAAGAATTACTTGTCCTTAAGAAACTACCATTCAGAATGAGGAATCATGGATTTTTAAAATTGGGTAGAAGAACAGAGTTCCGTTTTCTAATTTAATTCTAGGGTAGGAGTAATTTTAAAAATTAGTTCCATGATAATTGCTAATACCTCTTTTAGTGATTAGTTCTCTAATCATTTTGGTGAGGAATATTTTTTCTCTGCCATCCACTGATGATTTCCTAGAAGTTGATTTTTATCTGAGCCAAAACATGTTTCAGCTATCTTTTTCCCTTTTGATCTTAATTTCATCTTCAGGAATAACACAGAATTAACTAACTGTAAAATTTAAAAACGATAGTATGCTCCACTTCTTATCCAATGATAATTTATCTCCATCTCCAACTCACTACTGGCCAGATGGTTTTGTCAGCCTTAGTTCCTTCAATCATTCTTATGTTATATTAAGGTTTTAAGAAAATTACTCTGGATTCCTTTTCAAAATACTTTCTTCAGACACAAGATTCAAAGTTGGAAAATGTTCTGAAACCAGCAGAATAAAAGGCATTAATATACTATATGTATATGTACACACACACACACACACAGACACATATAGGGCTTCCCCAGTAGCTCAGTGGTAAAGAGCCTGCCTGCACTGTGGGATGGCACAGGAAATGCCAGTTCAGTCCTTGGGTTAGGAAGATCCCCTGGAGGAGGGCATGGAAATGCACTCAAGTATTCTTGCCTGGAGAATCCCATGGACAGAGGAGCCTGGTGGGCTGCAGTCCATAGGGTCGCAAAGAGTCGGACATGACTGAAGCAACTGAGCATATACATATATATATATATAGTATCATTATACTGTTTGCTTATATTGAACTTGTGGCTAGATAATAATTCCTGTGTTTTTCATTTAAACTACCGTACCTCCACCATACTATCTAGATTTTGAAGCCTGTCAATGTAATATTTTGTCGTTATGTTAAAGCTCTTGTTGATTTTTAACGAGGCAACTCTGCATAATCTGTACCACTTTCTCTTCATCCTGGCTTTTTTCATCTGAATATGGAATACTTTTTTTTTTTTTTTACTTAGTTACTAAAATTAGGAGGCTGGACTATAGAAAAGGAGTATTGTTAGTTAGAATGAACAATGGTTTAAATATATTGTGGTAAGATCTTAAGTGTTTTATGGTATTTGAAAGGTAAGGATGGGCCCTCAAATATCTCTACATGGCTTGAAATGAGTCTGTGAAGTTGTTAAAAAACTAACAGCTGTTGGAAAGGCGAGTTCTAATATCGAGGAAAGGAGACATTAGCCAGAGAGCTGGGTGCTTCTCTGTTGAGTGAGAGCAGACCGTGTAGAGATGGTGAACCTCAAAGACAAGTTAAGCCTAAATTGACTTGATAATCCTGTTCAAAGTGAGTGTCCACCATGCTGAGGCACTTCTGTGATGATTCTGAGGGAATTCATGAAGAGAAGAGGCCAAGGAATTCTGTTCCTGCACTGCCCAGAAAGCTGTTCTCCAGATTTAAAAGAGATGCTTTCGCTCTGATGAAGTGACAAGCTTGGATGCAGAATAACAGACGCCAAAGCTGTAAATGGTTGGCCTAGGGCCCTGTATGGCAAGCGTCCGGCTCCTTTGAAAGTCAAAGGATTTCTACGGAAGCATAATAAAAGCCAAGTTTTTGTCAAATTGTTATTAAAATTAGGAGTGATATAAGTTAAGACCAGTTCTTTTAGATTCTGTTTCAAATTGTATCTTCTCATATAAATATGCCACAGAACTGTTTATGTTATATATTTATGATGTTTCTCAAAAAAATCCATTTTCGGAATTCAGAAAGCTATGTCTATTATACAAATCTGGAATTTGATAATGTTTCAAAGCTATCAAATAACGCCACTCTCTAGGATCAGTTAACTGCAGTGATTAGTGGTATGATTTCTCAAAGACTATAAATAATGGACATGACCTTGAGCAAACTCCAGGAGACCGTAGAGGACAGGGAAGCCTGGTGTGCTGCTGTCCATGGGGTTGCAAAGAATCAGACATGACTTAGTGACTGAACAATACAACATAAATAATTGAGCAATACAAGTTTATAGAGAGCCCAAACATTATATCTGAGATTAGGAAACTGGCCTGGGGAAGTAGTATAAACTTCATCAATAATTTTAATACAGTTTCCTTCATGAAAATATATGCAAACCTCATTTGTCCTTCATTTTCCTTTTTCTCATGGATAGACTATGTTGTATATTCACCATCTCCAAATGAAAATTAGTTGACAAATGTGGTATAAGGATTTTGGAATAATATGACTTCTGAGCTGGGAATGTAGGTCATCTTGTCCATTTTATATTTCAGATGAGAGAAAGTAAAGCTGAGAAAAGTATCTTGTACATGTTCTCATAAAACAGACAATTACAGAAGGAATGTCCAGGATTTCAATCCAATAACAAAAAACTATGGAAGTCTGTCAAAAATATTTAACAACCACAATAAAAGGTTTGCTGAAACTTCTAAGCTTTTTGCAATAAAATTGAGACACTTAATTATTTGATAAAATACCTTATGAGGGTCTTCTGAGATTCAGAGGCCATGATAGATACAAGCTGCCTGGAAACTGAGGACACCACGTGAGGGAGTCCCATAACAACACCAGGATTCAATCCCAGGTTTAGTTAATTCCAAGACTCATAGAGTAACTGTTCTTTCAAGGATGTAAATAGTATGTTACTTCTCACTTTTTACTACTTTTTCTCAATGAGGTGAAAAATAATGGGAAGCTATCAAGCAATCAAGGACAGGCCAAACATCCTGTAAAAGATAGTTAGAGCTGAAGTGACAGTTGTGAGGATGAAATGAGTTGACACTACTCCTCAGAAGCTGATTCTCTTAGAGAGTTATCTAGTTTTCCAGACATAATGCTCTGATGAGTCTGTCAACAGCTAGATATGTCCTTCAAAATATATGCTTTGATGAACCTAATCTTTTGCATTTTTGAAGAATCCCAATATTAACATTGCAAAGTAACCTAAAGTGTAATTTTGAAATTCAAAGCAAATAAAAAACAAACCAAAAAAAAAAAAAACCCTGCATTCTTTGTCATATATAGAACAAAAGGAGAAAAGAATTTATGCCACCAGATGTTCACTACCACATTAATCTTTTATTGGAAAAGAAAAAGAATAATGTCACCTAGAGGATGTTGGCTGAAAATATGATCCTTGATGCAGGCAGTGTTAATACCGCTATATTGTTTAAAAAAAGAACGAATTCTCTGGTCCCAACCCAGAGCTATTGAATCAGAATCTTTGGAGTGGCAACCCCAAACCTGTGTTTTATCAATTTTTCCTCATGATTCTTATGCATGATTGAGAAGCAGTGATGCAAAGCACTGGACGGGTTTTGTGTCCTCTAAAGGACCATATGTGTGTGGGCCAGAAGGTACAAAACAGGTATAAATTCAAGAATCTTATTGCTAAAAATAATAATTTTATGAAACAGATAAAACTACTCTTTGTGGTGTCTTTCTGATGCTAACATATATGGAAATACAACCTCATATAATTTGAGATCTTTTTTTTTTTAAGAGGTAAACTGAAGCATTAATTCATATGAGAGGGAATTTTAAGAGTATTAATCCAGAGTGAAGTAAGCCAGAAGCAAAAACAACAATACAGTATATTAACGCATATATATGGAATTTAGAAAGACGGTAACGAGAACCCAACATGCGAGACAGCAAAAGGAACGCAGATGTATAGAATAGACTCGTGGACTTTGTGGATGAGGGTAAGGGTGGGATGATATGGGAGAAGGGCATTGAAACATGTTAATTGTCATGTGTCTAATCAATCGCCAGCCCAGGATTGATGCTCGGGGCTGGTGCAGCGAGATTTCCCGGGGGGGAGGGAGGAGGGAGGGGGGTTCCGGAGGGGAAGCATATGTAAACCCATGGTGATATCATGACAATGTATGGCAAAAACAATAAAAAAAAAAGAGTTTTAATGTATGTTACATTTAAATAAAACTTTTTTGTTTTAATTAAAAAAATCATTACAGAACAAAAATAAATAATGTCAAAATTAGTTATTTCTATTGCAATTTTTTGTATTTTAAAACATTCCCTTATAACAATAACTTACTTTGACTTCAAAGTATGCTATCACCTCTGCCATTTGCTCTAGCTGTGTTATTATACCTAACAATTTTGAATATAATTCTTTAATTTAAACATCACCTCTATTGCCCCTTTCTTTTTCTCTCTAATAGGATTATAATGTAATCATAATATAATGTAATTACATTTAGGTGAAATAATTTGGAATTGCTTCAAATAACACTACCATCTGCTGTGTTATTTAAATTTTGGAAAAAAAAAAACCTAAACATATCAATATAAGAACATTTTGCTTCCAGGATTTAAACAATAGCTGAAAATATCTTTTAAAGGACTTGATTAGAATAAACCTTACTGCATACATGAAACTATTTTCTATTTAGTATATAGTAGGAGTCAAATTCTATTTTCATTTATTGGAAAAATTCCAGTAAGAGTAATGCCATCTCCCTAGCTAATCACATGCCCTCTGTTCATGCTAAGGGAGGGTGAGTTCAGGGTGGACAGAGCTTCTGTATGTTCTGCACAAGGACAGTCATTTTACCTTGGATGCAGCCCTCCCCCAGCATGGCCACAGGGCAAGAGAACTGTCCAGCTGCCTCTGCCCTCACAGAGTGATGGTTCGTTTGGAAGTGGCTAGAGTCACGATGAGGGTAGTGGTGTTTCTTCTCATTATCTCTATGGCAAGATGCTGCTCAATTACAAGTTAATTGGTTTAACTCAATTCTCCCAGAAGTAGAAACAGCAGGCTTTTATATACAAGTGGCTTATTTAAAGGAGTACTTTTAGTAGAATCCAGCAAAAGAGTGGGAAAAGCATGACAGAGCAGAGTAAAGTTAGGATATGGTAGGATTTTAGGGAGAGACTCGCTCTGGGCCTGATCTTATGGGGCATCTCTGGAGTGTAAATGATGTCTCAGAGTTTGTCTTGTTTTTTTTTTTTTTTTTGAAACTTGAACTTTAAGTCTTGTCTTAAAGCATAGGATTTAGATTTTCATATGCCTACACTACTCAGCAGGCTAATGGGACCACAGTTGGATAGCAAGGAGTTTTTGGTGAAACTTCAAAGCATCTTCAGTTGTTTGCATTTGAGGGTAGACAAATCCTCCTAGCAGACAAGATAAGTCCTCTGAAGAGAATCATAGGTATAAACTCTTAAAAGCAATGGATAGAAGCTGGAGAAGGGAACCACAGAAACAGTTAGAGGAATTCAAGGGATCTAGGCAGGGCACCTGCAGTGTCTGCCACAGTGGCTTTATATTTGCATGCTCAAATATTGCAGCCATTACTTAAAATAATGTAGTGCTAAATACAATAGAGAACGTACGTTTTTAATACACACTGACCAGGCTAAATAAGACTACCAACTTTCTCACAGACACTGAAACATAAAAATATTGCATTTGAAATTATTTGAATTAAATGGCTATAAGATTTATACCTTACTATTTAGCTTTTATTTTTTTGATAATAAATTGGCTCATGCATTCATTAAATTTGACACCTTACCAGGGGAACATATATATATATATATATATATATATATTAATTTGGGTAATCAAAACTCTATAGTTGGAATTTGTTTTTGGAAGTTTAAATCCTAACACTTAAAAAATGTGTTCTAATAAATGTTATTTAAAATTTAAAAGATCTGTAATAGTCAAGGTTATGAGAGAGTAATCACAAAGCTTTCAGAAGGGAATGCAGTCAGAAATGTAAGAGCTATTGGGAACCAGAAAGGTTTTTTTGTAGTCATCAAATAAACTTAGTAATTTAGAAGTATACTTTGTCATTAAGTGAAACACCACACTTAGACACACACACACACAAAACAGCGAGTTAACCTAAAGCTGTAGGTTTAAACTTAAAATTTTTGCAAATTAGTTAGTAAATTGAATTTATATATAAATATATATAAAATAGCATATCACATATATATCATTGTAATATTGATATAATAAATCAGTGGAGAAAGGATTAAACTTCAAAACTTATTTAAGATCAGTTATTAAATTGAATGCTATATATTACACTTATATAGTAATATTTATAACAACATATATGGTATATATTACTTATGGATTATATATTTATGCTATATTCATTATATATTATTATATCATTAATATAATGTATCAGTGGAGAAGGAATAGTTCAATCTTTTTTTTTTTTTTTTGCTTTTTTTCTTTCTTTATTGTGTTGGTTTTGGCATACATTGACATGAATCTGCCGGGTATACATATGTTCCCCTTCCAGAACCCCCCTCCCTCCTCCCTCCCGATCCCTTCTCCCTGGGTCATCCCGGTGCACCAGCCCAGAGCATCAACCCTGGGCTGGCGATTGATTTCACATATGATAATTAACATGTTTCAATGCCATTCTCCCATATCATCCCACCCTTGCCCTCTTTCACAGAGTCCACGAGACTGTTCTATACATCTGCGTTTCTTTTGCTGTCTCGCATGCAGGGTTCTCCTTACCATATTTCTAAATTTCATATATATGCGTTAATATACTGTATTTTTGTTTTTCCTTCTGGCTTACTTCACTCTGTATAATAGGCTCCGGTTCAGTCCACTTGAGTAGAACTGATTCAAATGAATTCTTTTTAATTTGTGAACATTCTTGTTTTGTTTCTGAACTTAGAGGAAGGGCTTACAGTTTTTTATCATGAGAATGATGTTTGCTATGAGTTTATCATATATGGTCTTTATTACGTTGAGGTAGGTTGTCTCTATGATCACTTTCTGGAGAGTTTTTATCACAAATGATGTCGAGCTTTATCAAAAGCTTTCTCTAAATCTATTGAGATGATAATAAGGTTTTTTTCTTCAGTTTGTTAATAGGGTGCATCACATTGATTGATTTGCATATTTTTGAGGAATCCTTGGGATAAATTCCATATGATTATGGTGTATGGTCCTTTCACTGTGTTGCTGAAATTTGTTTGCTAGTATTTTTTTTTTTTATTGTTTTTGCCATACATTGTCATGATATCACCATGGGTTTACATATGCTTCCCCTCCGGAACCCCCCTCCCTCCTCCCTCCCCCCCGGGAAATCTCGCTGCACCAGTCCCGAGCATCAATCCTGGGCTGGCGATTGATTAGACACATGACAATTAACATGTTTCAATGCCCTTCTCCCATATCATCCCACCCTTACCCTCATCCACAAAGTCCACGAGTCTATTCTATACATCTGCGTTCCTTTTGTTGTCTCCCATGTTGGG
>ML663565.1:24156564-24306133 GCA_007570785.1 Antilocapra americana
TAAAAGATGTTCCTAGTACAGTTATAATGAAGGCTTTCTCTGGTGCTGGTGCATTCGGTGAAGGGAAGGGTCTGTAGATTTTCAGATGATTCCCTGGTCCGGCTTCTCCTTCTCACAGTCTATAGACTCCTTTCTATGCAGTTAGCACCACCTGCAGAGCTTTAATTTGCTTCTCCTGTCTGTTTCAAAGCTGTTCGCTCTGCTAGCTTAAGCGTCTTCTGTCTGCTGGTCTTTAAAGTGTCTATTCAGCGCTTTGGAGTTTGCCCTGCTCCTGGTGAGAGGGCTTCCCCCGCCCCCTCTGCTCAGGCTCTCTGTCGTCCGCCCAGCACAGTTGGGGGGTGGGGCTTCTCCCCTCCCCCGGCCCAGCCGCTCGGTTTTCTCAGCGTGCAGCTAAGCAGGCCTTCTTGGTCCGGCTTGACCTTCTCACAGTCTATAGTCTCCTTTTTATGCAGTCTGTTCTACCGGCAGGGATTTAATTTTGGAGTTTGCCCGGCTCCTGGTGAGAGGGCTTCCCTGCCCCCTCTGCTCAGGCTCTCTGTCGTCCGCCCAGCAGTTGGGGAGTGGGGCTTCTCCTCTCCCCCGGCCCGGCCGCTCTGTTTTCTCGGCGTGCAGCTGAGCACTCCTTCTAAGGTGTATACAGCACCGATCTGTCCAGAATCCCCAGAAGTCTTGGTTAGCCTCCCCGGGGCTGGGTTATGCCCACTGCTCTCAGGCGGGGGTTGGGCCGGTCCGCAGCCCTCAGCTGCCCAGCCTCTCTGTTGACTCCTCACCGCCCTTTGTTTTGTGCACGGACCTGGGGGGGAGGGGGAGCTTTTCCTGGAAGGTTAGGTCCCTCAGGCTGCTCCGTTCCCTGAGCCCGCGGCCCGCCCCTCCCTGAGCAGGAGCAGTCCGCTTCGGCTGTGCTGCGGCTCTCGGCTGTTCCTTGTAGCCAGAGACGAACCTTGCAGGGCTTAGCTATTAATCTGCTTCTGCTCTCAGCTATATTGCTCTCCAAGATCCACCGCAGATCTGCCAGAGAGAATGCTCCCTGGTATTCGGAAACCTTTCTCCTCTTTTTTTTTTTCCCTCTTTATTCCAGACTCCCCTTCTGGGACGGAACCCGTCCCCAGCTCTTTGTCTCTCCCTCTACTTTTTTTTTCTTTTCTTTCTTTTGTCCTACCTCCTCACGTCGGCAATGGGTCGCCTCTCCAGATGCCCGATGTCCTCTGCCAGCATTCAGTTCCTGTTTTTTGGAGTTTGCTCGGCCTTTAAAAGTTCTTTTGGTATATTTATTGGGGAGAGAGTGTTCTCCCCGTCCTATTCCTCCGCCATCTTAGTTTTCCTTGGAATAGTTCAATCTTAAAACTTTATTTCAGAGTAGCTAACAAAGTGATTATGTTATGTGCTATATGTGTAAACATATTATATATTATTATAGCATATTATGCATTATGTAACATATATATTATATGACATATAGTTTTATAATTTATAATTTTATTTGCATATTTCTATATGTATCAGTTAGCATATATTGATTATATAAGATGCTTATCCACTTATCTTATTTGCAAAGTTGTCAGGTATGGAATAACACATTAATGGGTCACAGAATTCTAGAAAGGAATTGTATTATTTAGTGTTCTCAACCTACAGATTGGATCTTGAGACATTCAGAAATCAGAGACTTTTCAATATTACTCAACTAAAAGACTCAGACTAGAATACAAATATTGTAACATCCAGATATGATGTTCTCCCATTAAAGTTTGTCTGTAAATGCTCTTTCATATGTTTAGAAGGTAAACCTTTGTTTTCATAATTTTTAACTCTGAAATAAGTAGCTCCATTCTTAAGTCTGTACTATCACTCAAAGAACTCTGCAGTCAGGGTTTTAAAACTATGTTTATTTGTTTGTTTTTTTAATGTATATATTTATGGAAAATTTAACTCAAAAGGTATAAATAAAATAAGGCTAGTTCCTTAACAATATAAGTTGGTGATGTTTCTGTATCAGGCCATGTAAATTTGTTTCATTCTTTTTAATCACTTCATGTATTCAATGGCATGATGTCCCAAAATTTATGTACTTTGTTACCAGGCAGGAGGAAAATTGGAGAAACAAACACATAGATAAGTGAACAGCACTGTTGTGACAGATTCTTTTGAATGAAGCTGAATAATTCTTTGAGTGGACAAATGCTTCTAAGTTCAATAACTAGAGAAATTTAATTTATAGAATAATCTGTCAAAGATATCAGAGAACTGCAGAAAAACTGAGATGAAAGTGATTAGGATTCCAGAGAGGGGTAGTAGAATCATAAGCGATAAGCTGATTATAGCTGTTGCTTTTCCCTGATATTTTCAGGGATACTACTTATGAATATTAGCTATTTATGGAGGAGGTATCTGAGAGTTACAGTACTTTTCGCAAAGAGGAACCATGCTGGGGAACAGAGAACCTCTGAGACGGTGGTCATCAGTACTAATATCTATTTTTAGAAAAGAGGGCTTCCCTGGTGGTCCAGTGGTTAAGAATTCACTTTGCAATGCAGGGGACACTGGTTTGACCCCTGGTCCGGGAAGCTCCTACGTGCCACGGAGCCACCAAGCCAGTGGATGACAGCTACTAAGACTGCATGCTGGAGCCCATGAGCGGCCACTCCCGGGCCCCCAGCAGCAACTGCTGAAGCCTGTGTGCCCCAGAATCTGTGCTCCGCAACCAGAGAAACCGCTGCCATGAGAAGCCTGAGCACTGCAACTTGAGAGTAGTTGAAATAAAGGAAACCCACATGCAGCAATGTAGATCCAGTGCAGCCAAAAATATATAAATAAATATAAAAAAGGAATAAAATCAAAGCTTGACCCAGCCTCAATCTAGCAGTTATGTTATAATCATCCAAGGATACACAAAAGAACTATAAAGAAAATCCTTCCATCATGTTGAAAGATAATTTTCAAAATTATCCATGAAATGTTGTAATTATAGTGCATTAATCAATACTGTAGCAGTAATATTTGCAATAATAGCTTAATATGGAAGAAAAGCTGAGCAATATTGGATCATTGGAAAATATCAAACAGTGATTTATAATTTTGTATCAAAGAAGTATTTTAGGTGATCAAAAAGATATTTCAGGCATTGAAATATGTTTTAGGATAATTTTCTATCAGCGAAGTGAACTGGCAATATGAGTTCAAGAGATTAACAATGTAAAAATTAAGGATGTTAAATATTGCCTTTCATGCATTTTTAAAATGTGTGATCATAGAAACTAGACACCTCTGGTGCTTAGGAACCTCTGAATTCACTTTTAAAAGTACTGCAACCAATTTATCTCATAAAGTCAATATTTACCACATTTAGAAATCACTTCCTTTGGGAATATTTAGGTTTATGAAGTATTTTAAGCTAAAAATCTGTGAGGAAATTCATAGCTTTACAATTCCCATTAAGACATACTTGACTTCTTTAAAAAAGTTACAAACTCTTTCTCTAATAAATTTGATGTTATTCATCTAAACAGAATAGACTAAACTCTTATATCCTTAGGATTTGGTATTTATTTGACTTAATTGGATTTCATGAGAAATGAAAAACCTGGAGGTTTGCAAATCCCATTTAAATTGCTTTTTGGCTTGTATTTTTAATGAAGGTTTTGTTATGGAGTAAGGCCTTTTGCTTTTTAGAATTCTGTTTGAATCTAATGTAATATTATGTTAAGCTTTTTAATGAAAGACTATTTATTCTCTCTTCCCAAACACATAGTTGTGCTAGCTGCATGACTATTTGCAAGAAACCTGATTCTACTTAGTTAGACTAAAGAATTGGCAAGGGGAAGCTGTACCTTTATTGCCAATCTTGTTCAATCCTGTGGCTTTTATTTATTGGTAAAATAAAGGACTTTTGCTTTAGAGTTTCTAGATTCCTTTTTTATATGGAATACATTAGAATCATTATATAGAGTTTAGAGGGTGGCTCAGACAGTCCCAGGCACTTAGCGCTGGTAAAGTAAATGCTCACTCAATAAATGAGAGGGATCATTACGAAGATTTAACTTTAGGAATTAAGGGTTAATTTGTTCAAGGCTAATCCCTTACAAGCTAACCTCTCAGAGAAGAGCTGAGCTCCCTTCCAAACTCCACGGAAACTAGTAGTGACTTGGTGCCTAAGGCAATCAATTTTGGATGACTATAGGACTTCCATGCCAGTCCTTCCTTTTGATCCATCACATGAAAGGAGGCTGTTTCTTTTCCAGCATCTAACTTAGAAGTCACCCAGGCCAAATCTAAGATCCATCTCCTATAAGCTGACTCCTGGATCTGCTGAATCTGATACCTGCACCTCTGCATTTAATGAACACTTGCTTTTGCTCTTGCTTCTGAGCTTTCTCCAAGAAATGTTCCATCAGGCCTGGTATGTGTGTGCTTCCTGGACATATGCCCCGTTCACTCAGCACCTTTATTTGGTCACTTGCCATAAATGCATGTGTATGTGAGTGAAAGAAAAGAAAACAGAAAATGTACAATATCCAAATTGCAAAGCTGATGCCACCACACTATAATTCTCAATGGCCCAGCCTCAAAAATGTTATCTGCGCTTTCCCATCCCAGTCTCAAGCTCCACTGAGGTATAATTAACAGTTAAAATTGTGCATATTTTAAGGTATGCAACTTGAAATTTGATATATGTATAAATTATGAAATATTCACCACAATCAAGCTACTTAATATATCCATCATCTCACATAGTTACCATCTTCTATTTTAGTGGTGAGAAGACTTAAGATCTATCCTCTTAAAAATTTGAAGTACACAACACAATATTCATTGTTGCATATTAGAGCTTTGGAACATCAGTCTTATATAACTGAAACTCTGTACCTTGAGCGACATTTCCCCATGCTCCTCTCTACCAGCACTTGGTAATCACCATTCTCTTCCTTTCATGAGTCTGTAGATTTCACATATAAGTGAGGTCATACAGTATTTGTCTTTCTGTGTCTGGCTTATTTCACTTAGTGTTATGTCCTCCAGATTCATCCAGGCTGTTGCAAATGGCAGGATTTTTCTCCTTTTTAAAGGCTGAAGAATCCATTGTGTGGAGATACAATCCATCACTTTTTTTAAAATCCAGTCACTCATTCATGGACATTTAGGTTATTTCCCTGTCTTGGGTGTCATAAACTATGTTGAAATGAGCTTGAGAGTGCACATATCTCTTTGAAAACCTGATTTCATTTCCTTTGATAATAAACCCAGATCTATGCATACCTAGAAGTAGGATTTTTGGATCATAAGGTAATTTTATTTTTAGTTATTTGAGGAACTTCCATAATGGCTGTATGAATTGTGAGTTTTTTTAGAATTTGTTTTTTACAGCAAGAATGGGTGTGCAATCAGCAATTCCCTATTCAGATATTACAATAAAGGGAATGAATTTTAATCTAAAAATATTGTTCTTTAAAACACAAATGTTCTTTTCCCTCTTATTTTATTTTATGTTTTTCCCACTACATTAATTTTCTGATGCTGCATTGTAGCACTGGTATAATAATATTATGGTACAATAATACCAGAAACTTATAGGCTTAAAACAGTAACATCAATTATGTCACAAATCTGTGTTTCAGTAGTCTTGCTACAGCTCATATGGGTTTTTTGCTTCCAGAACTCATTTGAAAGCTGCAAATATTCCTTCTTATTTTAAAAGCAGCATCTAGCTACTTTAGAAAACTTTTACTATACAGATAAGTACAGAGAAACATCTATAATTATCATATAGTAAATTCATTGATTTTGAAAATTATTATTCCCTACTAAATATATTAACTATTTTTCAGTCTTTTGCCATCAATGTCTTTTGCTTTTCTTATGCAGTTTAATACCTGCAGTTTCACAAGACAGCAATGTTAATTCTACTGTCTATAATGGTGATGACAGAAAAATAATGTAAAATGTTCTTTACTTGTATTCCACAATGATTAGGTATATGAAAGCTGTGATTTATAAAGATAAAGAGTGCATTAAAATTGATATAATAAATGAGTTCAATGAAATTTCTTAAATGCATGCCCATGCACTATCTTAGGTGCTGCCAAAGACAGCATACAAATTATAACATGACCCTAATATTGAAGCATCTCAAGGGAAGGCAAAGGCATGAGCATCAAAATGTTGCTGTTTGTAAACTCTGCTACAATAGACACAATAAAATATATGGCTGAAACACAAATGTTCAAAATGCTGCCCAGTTGTGCTCATTTCACAAGATAGCCAGGTAATGCTCAAAATCCTTCAAGCAAACCAGGCTTCAACACTATGTGAGCCAAGAATATCTAGCTGTACAAGGTGGATTCAGAAAAGACAGAGGAACCAGAGATAAAATTGCCAACATCCACTGGATCATAGAAAAAGCAAGAGAATTCTAGAAAAAACATCTACTTCTACTTTATTGACTACACTAAAGTCTGACTATGTGGATCACAACAAACTGTGGAAAACTCTGAAAGAGATGGGAATACCAAACCACCTTACCTGCCCCTGAGAAACCTGTATGTAGGTCAACAAGTAACAGAACAGGACATGGAACAACAGATTGGTTCAAAATTAGGAAAGGAGTATATCAAGACTGTATATTGTCACTCTGCTTATTATGTTGTATGAAATGCAGACTGGATAAATTTAAAAAAATGGAATTAAGATTGCAGGGGGAAAAATCAGTAACCTCAGATATGTGGATGACGCCACCCTAATGCAGAAAGCAAAGGGGAACTAAAAAGCCTCTTGGTGAAGATGAAAGAGTAGAGTGAAAAGCTGGCTTAAAACTCAACAATCGAAAAACTGAGAACATAGCCTCTGGTCCCATCACTTCATGCGAATAGATGGGGAATAAATAGAAACAATGATAGACTTTATTTTCTTGGGCTCAAAAATTACTGCAGATGATGACTGCAGTCAAAATTAAAAGACACTTGTTCTTTGGAAGAAAAGCTATGAAAAATCTAGACAATGTATTAAAAAGCAGAGAGATCACTTTGCCAACAAATTTCCATATAGTTAAAGCTATGGTTTCTCCAATTGTCATGTATGGATGTGAGAGCTGGACCATAGAGAAAGCTGAGCACTGAAAAATTGATGTTTTCCAACTGCGGTGCTGGAAAAGACTCTTAAGAGTCCCTTGGACAGCAAGGAGATCAAACCAGTCAATCCTAAAAGAAATCAACCCTAAATAGTCATTGGAAGGACTGATGCTAAAGCTGAAGCTCCAACACTTTTGCCACCTGATGCAAAGAACTGACTCTTTGGAAAAGATCCTGATGCTGAGAAAGATTAATGACAGAAGGAGAAGGAGGTGACAGAGGCTGGGATGATTGGATGGCATCATAGACTCAATGGACATGAATTTGAGCAAACTTAGGGATATAGTGAAGGATTGGGAAGCATGGTGTGTTGCAGTCCTTGGGGTTGCAGAGTTGGACACAACTGAAAGACTGAACAATAACAAATGACACAAATGAAACGAGTGAACTTGGAAGGACATGGATTAATTCATTAGGCAAATGGCATAGTTATAGGAAATTCCAGTTTGATTTTGTAGCAAATTCAAAGACAAAGACACATGAAAGAGCATATTGAGGAACCTAGGCAGGTTTGTAGGGCTCTTCTGTGAAGGTGAAGTAGGGTTTGCCAAGACTGGATGCTTTATGAGAGGTGGGAAATGTGAATAAGTGAGGACAGCTGGATGAAGACAGTAAGACGTGGTGGAGGATGTGGCAAACTGGAAAGCATCTGAAGCATCCAAAAGGGGCAGACAATCCACTAAAACACATGTGTTTACCAGATGTGTCCCTTAAACCACAAATATATTCCTATGTGAAAGATGTAGACAGAGTGGTAAGACTATTTCACTTGAGATATATACTGATTTGGACTTTATTCCTTGGCCAGTTTCCCAACTTCAGCATTATTGACTTTTTGGGCTTGATAATTCTTTGTGTTTGAGGGCTGTCTTGTGCATTGTAGAATATTCAGCCTCCTCCTTGCCCTATACCCATTTAATTAATATATGGGTATAGGGCTCCCTACTTCCCCAGTAGTGGCAACCCAATGTATCTCCTCCTGCTGCTGCTAAGTCACTTCAGTCGTGTCTGACTCTGTGCAACTCCATAGACGGCAGCCCACCAGGCTCCCCCTTCCCTGGGATTCTCCAGGCAAGAGTACTGGAGTGGGTTGCCATTGCCTTCTCCAGTGCATGCATGCATGCTCAGTTGCTTCAGTTGTGTCCTACTCTGTGTGATCCCATGGACAGCAGCCCACCAGGCTCCTCTGTCCATGGGATTCTCCGGGCAAGAACACTGGAGTGGGTTGTCATTTCCTTCTCCACAATATATCTCCACACATTGCCAACTGTTCCCTATGAGAGAGAGGTTGCTCCCCAGTTAAGAACCACTGGATCAGATAATCATGAATGGGTACTGTGTAACAGAGTTACATCAGGAGACTTAGACTTTCATGAGGAAATTCTGGTGGCAGGACAAATAAGTACTGTAAGAGAAGTGGAGGGGGCAGAGACAAAGTAGAGGCTGATGGCTCACTTTAGGAGCTACTGCAATAGCTTTCTCCATTTCTATGAATAAGAACACTTGGGCAAACAAAATAGTAGTGTAATCAAAGTAAATACTTGATTTTCTTCCTCTCTGCTTGTGAGATCTTAGTTCCCTGACCAGAGCTTGAACCCTGGCCTTTGAAAGTGAAAGCACAGAGTCCTAACCACTGGACTGCCAGAGGAGTCTCATAAGTACTTAACTTTCTTTAAAAGAGCAACCCATGGACTTTTGGACTATTGCCTCATATTCTGAATACAAATATTATTGCCAAATACACCACATAGAGCTTAACAAGCAGCTTTGGCTTCATCGAACATTTTGTATGTCATCTATGGCTTTTGTTTTGGTAGCCACAGCTATCCTAGATGTGGTACTTCCTGATCTCCATAAGTAACTGTAAAGACAAAGATTCAGTTATGTTGGAAATAGAACATTGACATACATAGTCGTGCATCATAGAATTGTGAAATTCATGATGAAAACATATGTTGTTACTATCTTGAAACATTGATTTCTTTAGGCTTATTTGTTTAACCAGCATATAAGAGCTACTGTGTGCCAGGCACATTATTAGGTTCTGAAGATGTAGTAATGACCAGTAGTGATATTCTTGCCCTTGAGTTTGCAGTCCAGTGGAAGGCTCTAATATCAATCAAATAATCATACAACAAAAGTGAAACTGTAACTGCAGGAAGTATTCTAAAAGAGGAAGTAGGACTAAGCCTTTTAGAATAATTACAGTGATCATATTAACTCAAGAGCTATAATCATATCTCAGGGTAGTTTTCCAGAGTGACATTTTGAGAGCTATGGCTGTGGCACAAGGGTACACTCGTAATCTGTGTGAAAAAAATACATTGAAACTCTATATGAACTGATTTATTATTCTATAAACTTTTATTTATTATTCTTTTCTTATAAAACAAATCTGATATACATCCAATTCACGAAATGAGTCATTCTGTGTAAATGTAACCCACAAAACATTGGGAATTAATTAGCTAAACAGCTATAGACAGAGCGGAGATTAAATGCTGTTATATGGAAAGAATTTAACATAAAACAAGACCTAATCAGATCTTTTCTGTAACTAACACCGACAGCCATGATGAAAAGTTCCATATCTAGCCATTCTTTCATTCTCCAGCACATGGTGGGTAATCACTAAAAGAATGAATGAGTAAAATGCACCTACTGAGTGCAAGGCACTGTGAAAAGTATGACTTTGCTTTTCTGAAGCTCAAAAATAACGAGAGAAAGACAGCTATACTCATGTTAAAGTGTACAATATTGCAAGTGTGCAAGAATGATTTAAACATTTTCCTAAGGCTTTCAAAGGCAGAAAAAGATAACTTCTCGTGGAAGGCAGCAGATGTACCCAAGCAGACGTTTTGAAGAGGAGTTAGCATTTGAATGGATTTTGCAGCATGGAAATATTAATATCTGAAAGGCTGAATTGTGAGGCAAGGATCGCACTGGCTTAGGCAGGGACAGGATATGCATAAGCAACATTGACCTTTGGTGACCTTTAAAAATGATGTGATCAGTCTTTAGGAGGGCTGTCTGGAATAAATGGAGAGCAATTAAAAAAAAAAAATCACCATTCCAGGAGTTTGAGCAAAGGATTTAAAGTCCATGGCAGTGATTCTCTAAACTTTGATTTCATGACCACTTAAGTGTATAAATCTTTAAAGTGTAAGAGTGTAAAGGGATTTATTATTTTTAAATTTATCAATATTATACAGTGCTGCTGCTGCTGCTAATTCGCTTCAGTCATGTCCGACTCTGTGTGACCCCATAGACGGAAGCCCACCAGGCTCCCCAGTTCCTGGGATTCTCGAGGCAAGAATACTGGAGTGGGGTGCCATTTCCTCCTCCAATGCATTGACAGTGAAAAGTGAAAGTGAAGTCGCTCAGTCGTGTCCGACTTGTAGCGATCTCATGGACTGCAGCCTACCAGGCTCCTCCGTCCATGGGATTTTCCAGGCAAGAGTACTGGAGTGGGGTGCCATTACCTTCTCCGAGATGGAATTATAAAATGCCTATTACTTCATTTAGGAATAATTTACCAACTGAACCACCACTGAATCCCATAATAAAATATTACATAACATTAAATATCATATTTGTTAATATCACCACCAATATCCTCAGAAAAGTCTCTTAAGTGTTGAGAAATTTTCAAGCTCATAATGATAGATGTTATTTTTGTAGAATTACAATTTTTGCTTGAAAGCTCAAGTTACATCTTTTGCAGAAAATATTGTAACTCTTTTTTCTGAAAGTCACAGACTCAGTGTTCATTTGTGGGAAAATATCTGCCAAATACCCTAGCCTGAATAAATATACTTTATCAGTTGTTCTTTCAAGTACAAATTTGTGTCCATGAAGAAAGATGCTAGTTTGTGTAACCACCTAAGCAATCACAAAAGTGCTTCTATTGGACTCATTCAAGAGAAGATTTCAGTACAATCATTGCACTTTGTCAAAAAGCATTAGGCAGAGTATTAAAAAAGATGCATACTCAAGGGTTAATATTTGATATAAATTATTATTTTTACTGCTTCATTAAAAGCATTCTTATGTGAATCTTTTTTTTTTTTAACTGAGTGTATGGTGCATAGCAAGAATTTGAATGACTACTTCAGTTTGGTCCAATTGTCTTGTTTCATGCTCAGTGCCAGTAATTTTAACCACTATCAGTATAATGTTGACACATAAAAAGTCAAAGGCAAAAAAAATGTCTTATAAAAATAATTTTGACCTTGATGTTTTCTAAAAGTGTTTTAGGAGCCCTACAATTTCACAGACTATGCTATGAGATTTTAGTCTATAATATTAATAAAATAACTATTTGATTTTATAAATGGCTTCTAATAAAGTTCAATTTATCCTATTTCTTTTGGTGACTTCAGCTTGACTTTTCTACTCTGACTAATTTTATCTGTGTATAAATTGCTGAGTATATATGGATATACATAATCCCATATATATTTCTGTTACTTGACTCCTAACTCAAGATATCGATCTTATCTTTTGGTTAATATATTGTGTCTTCTAACGCCAAAGAGGCTGAAGTTGACTGGTTCTATGAAGACCTACAAGACCTTCTAGAACTAACACCCAAAAGAGATGTCTTTTTCATTATAGGGCACTGGAAATGAAAAGTAGGAAGTCAAGAAACACCTGGAGTAACAGGCAAATTTGGCCTTGGAGTACAGAATGAAGCAGGGCAAAGGCTAATAGAGTTCTGCTAAGATAATGCACTGGTCATAGCAAACACCCTTTTCCAACAACACAAGAGAAGACTCTACACATGGACATCACCAGATGGTCGACACTGAAATCAGATTGATTATATCCTTTGCAGCCAAAGATGGAGAAGCTCTATACAGTCAGCAAAATCCAGACTGGGAGCTGACTGTGGTTCAGATTATGAACTCCTTACTGCCAGATTCAGATTGAAATTGAAGAAAGTGGAGAACTTTCTTGATTCAGGTATGACCTAAATCAAATCCCTTATGACAATATAGAGGAAGTGAGAAATAGATTTAAAAGACTAGGTCTGATAGACAGAATGCCTGATGAACTATGGATGGAGTTCATGACATTGTACATGAGACAGGAATCAAGGCCATCCCCAAGAAAAAGAAATGCAAAAAAGCAAAACAGCTGTCTGAGGAGGCCTTCCTCAGTGATCAGTGCAAAGAAATAGAGGAAAACAATAGAATGGGAAAAACTAGAGATCTCTTCAAGAAAATTAGAGATACCAAGGAAACATTTCATACAAAGATGGGCTCAATAAAGGACAGAAATTGTATGGACCTAACAGAAGCAGAAGATATTAAGAAAAGGTGGCAAGAATACACAGAAGAACTGTACAGAAAAGATCTTCATGACCAAGATAATCATGGTGTGATCACTCACCTAGAGCCACATATTCTGGAATGTGAAGTCAAGTGGGCCTTAGAAAGCATCACTACAAACAAAGCTAGTGGAGGTGATGGGATTCCAGTTGAGGTATTTCAAATCCTGAAAGATGATGCTGTGAAAGTGTTGCACTCAATATGCCAGCAAATTTGGAAAACTCAGCAATACCACAGGACTGGAAATGGTCAGTTTTCATTCCAATGCCAAAGAAGAGCAGTACCAGAGAATATTCAAACTACCTAACACTTGCATTCGTTTCATCTGCTAGCTAGGTAATGCTCAAAATATATCAAGCTAGGCTTCAACAATATGTGAACTTAGAACTTCTAGATGTAAAAGCTGGATTTAGAAAAGTCAGGGGAACCAGAGATCATATTGCCAACATCCGTTGGACCACAGAAAAAAACAAGCAAATCACAACTAACATACACTTCGTTGACTACGCTAAAGCCTTTGACTGTGTGAAGTGCAAGAAACTGTGGAAAATTCTTAGAGAGATGGGTATACCATACCACCTTACCTGTCTCCTGAGCAATGTGTATGCAAGACAAGAAGCAACAGTTAGACCTGAACATAGAACAACAGGCTGGTTCAGAACTGGGAAAGGAAGACAATAAGGCTCTACACTGTCACTCTGCTTATTTAACTTATATGTAGAGTGTACAGCATGTGAAATGCTGTGCTGGATGAATCACAAGCTGGAATCAAGATTGCTGGGAGAAATATCAGTAACCTCAGATATACAGATGATACCACCCTGATGGTGGAAAGTGAAGAGGACTTAAAGAGCCTCTTGATGAAAGTGAATGAGGAGAGTGCAAAAGCTAGCTTAAATCTCCACATTCAAAAAATGAGGATCATGGCATCCAATCTCATCACTTCACTGAAAATAGGTGGGGAAAATTGGAAACAGTGACAAACTTTACATTCTTGGACTCCAAAGTCGCAGTGGACAGTGGCTGCCCCAGAAAATTAAAAGACGCTCCTTGTAAGAAAAGCAATGACATACCTTTACAGCGTACTAAAGAGCAGAGACATCACTTTGCCAACAAAGGTCCATATAGTGAGAGCTATGGTTTTTCGAATAGTCATATATAGGATGTGAAAGCTGGCCCATAAAGAAAGCTGAGCATTGAAGAACTGATGTTTTCAAATTGTGGTGCTGGAGAAGACTCTTGAGAGTCCCTTGGACTATAAGGATATCAAACCAGTCTATCCTAAAGGAAATCAACCTTGACTCATTGGAAGGACTGATGCTGAGCTGAAGCTCTAATAATTTGGACACCTGATGTGAAGAACTGACTCATTGGAAAAGACCCTGATGTTGAGAAAGATTGAGAGCAAGACGAGGCGACAGAGGATGAGATGGTTGGATGGCATCATCGACTCAATGGACATGAGCTTGAGCAAACTCCAGGAGGTAAGAAATGACAGGTAACCCTGGCATGCTGCAGTTCATGGGGTCGCAAATGGTGGGACATGACATAGAGACTGAACAGCAACAATGAACCATCCAATCTGAGTGTAGCATATTATTTCCTTCATAACTTAGGACTGATGTAAAATGTTTAATATGTTAATTCACCTCACAAGACTAATTCCAAAACAGACTGATCTGGTTATCCTACTATAATTCTCATCTAAATCATCAAGAATGCCATCAAAAAAGGTTAAAATAGAAAAGGAACCAGGGCAGTACTGTCCTAAATCCAAAGCCTTTTGGATTCTACTATTCCTTTAACATATCACAGTCCCCCAGCACCTCCATCAACACACACATACAGGCACACACCACCATCACCATCACCACCACCACCACCACCACCAAAACACCTGATCTATATGAACAACAAAGTAAAACCCTGTGGAGCCTATGTAATTGTATATTTGGTTTCATGTAAACAGAAGAAACCATGCCTTGTAGACTGATGATGATATCTGAGCTGCTATTCCTTTTCCAATCTATTAACTTTTCACTGGATAGTCAGCTGCATAGAGGCTATTTAGAAGAAAGACATTTATATTTCATAGAATACAATTTTCTTAGGAAAAAGCCATTAAAAGAGCTGCAACAATGTATCATTTCACTATTCTTTTAAGAAATGTTTACAAAAAGCAAAAAAAAGAAGAGCATTATATAGTATTGTACCCCAATCTGAAAACTTTGGTAAAACTTAATGGCAGAAAGTGAAGAACTAAAGAGCCTCTTGATGAAAGTGAAAGAGGAGAGTGAAAATGTTGGCTTAATGCTCAACATTCAGAAAAGATAGATCATGGAATCCAGTCCCATCACTTCATGGCAGATAGATGGGGAAACAGAAGAAATAGTGGCTGACTTTATTTTTCTGGCTCCAAAATCACTGCAGATGGTGATTGCTGCCATGAAATTAAAAGACACTTGCTCCTGGGAGGAAAGTTATGACCATCCTAGACAGCATAGTAAAAAGCAGAGACATTAGTTTGCCAACAAAGGTCTGTCTAGTCAGGGCTATGGTTTTTCCTGTGGTCATGTATGGATGTGAGAGTTGGACTATAAAGAAAGCTGAGTGCCAGAGAATTGATACTTTTGAACTGTGGTATTGGAGAAGACTCTTGAGAGTCCCTTGGACTGCAAGGAGTTCCAACCAGTCCATCCTAAAGGAGATCAGCCCTGGGTGTTCATTGGAAGGGCCAATATTGAAGGTGAAACTCCAATACTTTGGCCGCCTGATGCGAAGAGCTGACTCATTTGAAAAGACCCTGATGCTGGGAAAGATTGAGGGCAGGAGGAGAAGGGGATGACAGAGAATGAGACGGGTGGATGGCATCACTGCCTTGATAGACTTGGGTTTGGGTAGACTCAGGGAGTTGGTGATGGTCAGGGAGGCCTGGTGTGCTGTGCTTCATGGGGTCTCAAAGAGTCAGACATGACTGAGCGACTGAACTGAACTGAACTGATACCCTCTCCAATTCTGGGACTTGATTTTAAGAGTGAATTAACCTATTTACAATAGTGGCTGACTATTCAGCATTATACCTAAACAGTGATGGGGTTCAAGACAGTTCAGTTTAGTTGTTCAGTTGTGTCTTGACTCTTTGTGACTCCATGGATAATAGCACATCAGGACTCCCTGTTCTTCACCAACTCCCGGAGTTTACTCAAATTCAGGTCCATCATGTTGATGATGCCATCCAGCCATCTCATCCTCTGTCCTCCCCTCTCCTCCCACCTTCAATCTTTTGCAGCAGCAGGGTCTTTTCAAGTGAGTCAGTTCTTCCCATCAGGTGGCCAAAGTATTGAAGTTTCAGCTTCAAAATCAGTCCTTCCAATGAACACTAGGGACTGATCTCCTTTAGAATGGACTGGTGGGATCTCTTGCAGTCCAAGGGACTTGCAAGCATCTTCTCCAACACCACAGTTCAAAAGCATTAATTCTTCAGTGTTCAACATTATAGTCCAGTTCTCACATCCATACATGACTACTGGGAAAACCATAGCCTTGAGTAGACAGATGCTTGTTGGCAAAGTAATGTCTCTGCTTTTTACTATGCTGTCTTGGTTGGTCATAACTTTTCTTCCAGGGAACAAGCGTCTTTTAATTTCATTGCTGCAGTCACCATCTGTAGTGATTTTGGAGCTCCAAAAATAAAGTCTGCCACTGTTTCCACTGTTTCCCCATCTATATGCCATGAAGTGATGGGACTGGATGCCATGATCTTTGCTTTCTTAATGTGGAACTTTAAGCCAACATTTTCATTCTCTTCTTTCACTTTCATCAAGAGGCTCTTTAGTTCTTCACTTTCTGCCGTAAGGGTGATGTCATTTGCACATATGAGGTTATTGATATTTTTCCCAGAAATCTTGATTCCAGCTTGTGTTTCATCCAACCCAGCATTTTGTATGATGTACTCTGCATGTAAGTTAAATAAGCAGGGTGACAGTATACAGCCTTGATGTACTCCTTTTTCTATTTGGAACTAGTCTGTTGTTCCATGTCCCATTCTAACTGTTGCTTCCTGACCTTCATACAGTTTTCTCAAACGGCAGGAAAGGAGGTCTGGTATTCACATCTCTTTCATAATTTTCAACAGTTCGTGGTGATCCACACAGTCAAAGGCTTTGAAGTAGTCAATAAAGCAGAAATAGATGTCTTTCTGGAACTCTCTTGCTTTTTCGATTATCCAGTGGATATTGGCAATTTGATCTCTGGTTCCTCTGCCTTTTCTAAAATCAGCTTGAACATCTGGAAGTTCATGGATCACATAGTTTTGAAGCCTGCCTAGGAGAATTTTGAGCATTACTTTACTAGCATGTGAGATGAATGCAATTGTGTGATAGTTTGAACATTTTTTGCCATTGCCTTTCACATAGAAGTTATAGTAAATATACTTTTATGTTTTTCTCCTATTAATGATACTATGTTATGTAGAACTTATATTAAGTACATGTGTTGCTCCTTGCCTGTTAACCTATCTTATCCAGTTTGATTTTTATACCCATCCAAAGATGCTAAGAGGATCTTAGCATCCCTAAAAAACAAATGTCGCAAAAATCACAACAGGTTGCAAAAGTTTAGAGCTTCTGTTTATGGTATAATGCATTATTATGGTATAATCGAATGATTAGAAAAACACTCTGTAACAAAACTTCTTTAAACAATATGATACAAAAGCTCAAGATGGAGGAGAAAATCAGGTAAGTTTACTTTCAAAAAGGCTTAAGTATAAAAAGACAGAAGCCTGACATTTGGCTGTTGTTCAGTTCTAACTTTTTCCATTCTTTTATTTGCCTGTGAGAAAAATCACAGTATTTCTTACTCTAGGTAACCTCTCAAATGCTGTAGCCTTTAACAAACTATATTGTGTGTGTGTGTGTGTGTGTGTGTGTGTGTGTGTGTGCGAGCGCACGCGCACGTGCGCACTCCCTCACTCAGGTGTGTTGGACTCTTTGTGATCCCACAGACTGAAGCTCACCGGATTCCTCTGTCCATGGAGTTTTCCAGGCAAGGATACTGGAAAACTTCCTCTTCAAGGGGATCTTCCCAACGCAGGAACCGAAACTGCACCTCTTGTGTCTTCTGCATTGGCAGGCAGATTCTTTACCCCTGAGCCACCTGGAAAGCCTATATCGCTATCAAAACAATTAAAAAACCTTTTTTACCCATGTATAATTTTATTACCCTATGCAAGAAACTGTTTGTTTGCTTGTTTATTTTTTAAAAAATTCTATCATTGATTAAAAATAGAAAGTTTAGATGTTTTACTTCAAAATATTTTTATTCATGTAAACTAGCTGTCAGTTTGAAACACCAGGTCAAGCACAGATAAATTAGAATGTAGCTGCTGATGTGTACAGAAAATGAATATGATAAGTGAGTATCTGGGAATAAATAACTGCGTAAGGTCACCTTATGATGGTATTTGTCTTGATCATTATATGTAAAAAGATTTCTGATGTGTAGCTTTTCTTAACTCTCACTAAAATAGAGAATAGAGAGAGTAAAAATAAAAATGGCAAAATTTGAGTTTTGTCTACCTCTTCTACAAAATAAAATGTTTATGTTAAAATATAAAAAAAAAACAATTTCAGTTCCATTATAATCTATTTTAAGGTAATTAAGAATATTATAATTCTCTATATCTGAAAAGAACATTTTAATCATAAGTAGTTTTTATACACTGCCTTATTTGTTGCAAATTTAGCTATATTCATTGAGAACTTAATGAATACCTCCTGGGTGAGAGGCTTTCCGGGTGGCACAATGGTAATGAATCTTCCTGCCAATGCAGGAGAGGTAGGTTTGATCCCTGGGTTGGGAAGATCCTCTGAAGGAGGAAATGGCTACCAGTGTTCTTGCCTGGAAAATTCCATGGACGGAGTAGCCTGGTGGGTTACAGTTCATGGGGTCGCAAAGAGTTGGACAAGCACTGTGTGCCAAGATCTTTGTTGAAAGGACAGCGTTTTATTAAACTGAGTATAAACTCAAGGGAGTACTACAAACACTTGAATTAAAATATACAGTTAGGGACATCCCTCGTGGTCCAGTGGTTGAGAGTCCACTTGCCAATGCAGGCGACGTGGGTCAACTCCTGGTCTAGAATGATGGGAAGGAAGATTTCCCATTTGGGGCAACCAAGCCCTGGGGTCACAACTGCTGAGCCTAGGTGCCCAAGAGCCCATGAGTCACAACGACTGAAGCCATTGCGCTCTAAGCCCATGTTCAGCAAGAAGAGATGCCACAGCAATGAGAAGCCAGTGCAGCACAGCTAGAGAGTAGCCCTTTGCTTGCCGCAACCTACTGAGCCCACCTGCAGCAATGAATACCTAATGCAGCCATAAATAAATAAATAAGATTTAAAAAATATATACAGCTGTGCTTGAAGAGATAGGTTTGTGTGGCTTTATATACAGATTATTTTATATTTATAGGCTATCATCTATAGACATTTTGGATTAGATGTTCAACTTCGAAGTCTTAGTGGAAGATATTATAACACATATATGTGTCATATGCAATTCTTTTTCTTTTTTATATGAACCTACATTATCCCTGTGATTTATTTTCAGGAAGGAAATCTAGATTATGAACTAAAACAAGCTGAAGTGTCACTTAAATTCAGACCTTAGGTTGTTTCAACATGAGTAAAAGGGGACTAATAATAGTCCCTCCTATCAAGAGGGCTATACAGAGAGGCTTCAGTTATGTGTATATTGTTTTATCTATAAAAATAAAATGTGGCAAAACAGATACAATAGAGCTCTGTAGGACAACAGTATAAGCTTGTTCATCATTCTCTTCTCTGGACTTTTCTCTGTGTTTGAAATGTATCATTATGCATAGTATATTTTCACAAAGGTGGATATATTATGCAACAATTCCCTACTTTATAAAATCATGGGTTTCTTTGTTTCTGGAACATCAAATAGTAATAGCGTTCTGCTATATACAATTTGGTAAAAACTATAATACTAACTCAGTAAGATATTAAAATAAAGATTTCCAAACACTATTATAAGTCAAATATGGATTAGATGGCCATATGCTGTATTATAGCTAATTGGCATATTTTGCTCTTTTCAGATATTACCAGCAATCCAGGTTTAAGCACGTTAAAAAATAAAAAACAAGTGTTTTAAAAAGATAGTAAGCCTGTTATGATTTATTAGATCAATTACCAAGACAGACTTCAAACTTCCCTGAGAAACTACCATATAGAAATTAGAGTTTTGTTTTTCAGAATATTCCTTAAGTTGGAGCTTGAAGACTTTAAATAAAAAGCAGACTGAAGTAATTTAACTTTAATGGCTAGTTTGAATTTATCTCAAATGAGATGTTTATAATGATAGACTTGGATTTGTCACATAAAAAGTCATTTTGTATGCCATGGACTAAGGAAGTCAGATGGTTAAGCCCAATATCTATGGGTTGGGAAACTATACTCTTCCCATAAGAAGTTACTGCTGGACGCATAGCAATTGGCAAGGGTATTTAATCCTCTTACAGAGAAGAAGAATAAATAGTTAGAAACAATAATAGAAACCATGGTAATCCTCTCTCCCTACACAAATATTTACTTAACTTTCTGCATAGGAAGTCCACTCACTCTTTCCTAAGGAACACACACCAAAGTCTCATCCAACCATGGTATTAGGCTCTAAGTGCAGAATATCATGATAGTCTCTTTATCAGATAAGATGTTGCTTCTCTTCCATCAGATATCAATAAATTTAAAAGTCAAAAAATTAGAAGCTCTCTTTCTCCCAGTTATACAGCATGCAATGGGAAACAATAACTGCTATCCACACTCTGTTGTCTAGTGTATAAAGGGAAAAATGGGTGACATACAACAGTAACTGCTCTATAATAATTCTCTCTGGTCAAGGGTTGTGCTGGCCTCCTACGCTGATGGTAAGGGGATATTCTTGGATTAGTTCTCAATTATATCCCTTAGGAGTATGTTCTCCATGTTTTTTGGATTCCCTCTCTTTGAGAGTGGTCTTATTCCTTTCAGGCTTTTATAACATAACAGCCAGACTGGGTAGCTTGTATAAACAACAGAAATTTATTGTTCATGGTTCTGGAGGTTGAGGGCTTCCCAGGTGGCACTAGCGGTAAGGAACCCACCTGCCAATGCAGGAGACATGAGACTCAGGTTCAAGATCCCCTGGAGCAGGGCATGGCAACCCACTCCAATATTCTTGTCTGGAGAATTGGTGGACAGAGAAGCCTGGAGGGCTAAAATCCATGGGATAAAAAGGAGTTGGACATGACTCAAGCTACTTAGCATGCATGCTGGAGGTTGAAAGAGCATTAATGAGGGCTCCACCATTATGATCTAAACACTTCCCAAAGGCCCCGCCTAGTAATACCACCATATGGGATTTAAGATTTCAACATATGATTTTGGGGGAAAGAAAAACATTCAGAGCATAGCAAAGACTTTCCTTGGCCATATCTGGAAAGAACACTGAGAAATATTCTATCTCTGGGAGTTGAGTAGCATTTTTAGTTGGCTTCTTTTCTGTCAATATTAGGAATTCTGAACATTCCAATCTCTTAATCCATGCTGTTGGCTCTTTGGTGATATAACTCTGAAATTCATTGTCTGCTTATGTACCAGTATGAAGTGAAAAGTGAAATAAAGTTGCTCAGTCGTGTGCAATTCTTTGCAACCCCATGGCTTATACAGTCCATGGAATTCTCCAGGCCAGATTATTGGAGTGGGTAGCCTTTCCCTTCTCTAGGGGGTCTTCCTGACCCAGGAATGAAACTAGGATCCCCTGTGTTGCAGCGGATTCTTTACCAGCTGAGCTATGAGGGAAGCACCATGGGCCAGTATTCACACCCATAGTTCATTGGAGAAATGCTTTTTTTTCTAGACTGATAGGATAACAAAAATCTACTTCTCCAATTACTGAATAAGGAGACACAATTCTCTAGAGACTACTCACAGTCTGTAGGATATCTCCCTCTTCACTATCAAGTTTATTCTTTTAGTAAAAGCAGTAATCCTTTTCTGGGAGTTTTCCTACTTCTTCCCTTGTTTCCAGCAAAGGGAGGTAATGAGATTAACACTTCCTTTGCTTCCTTTACACTGAATGAGGCTATGCTTCTTGTGTAAAAGCCCTATCATTTAAAAGTTCTGCTTTTATTCTACTCAGATGGACGAAACTGGAGCCCATTATCCAGAGTGAAGTAAGCCAGAAGCAAAAACAACAATACAGTATATTAACGCATATATATGGAATTTAGAAAGACAGTAACGAGAACCCAACATACGAGACAGCAAAAGGAATGCAGATGTATAGAATAGACTCGTGGACTTTGTGGATGAGGGTAAGGGTGGGATGATATGGGAGAAGGGCACTGAAGCATGTTAATTTTCATATGTCTAATCAATCGCCAGCCCAGGATTGATGCTCGGGGCTGGTGCAGGGAGATTTCCCGGGGAGGGAGGGAAGAGGGAGGGGGGTTCCGGAGGGGAAGCATATGTAAACCCATGGTGATATCATGACAATGTATGGCAAAAACAATTAAAAAAAATAAAAATAAAAGTTCTGCTTTTGCAACTATAAACTTTAGATTATAATGAGGAAAAGGAGTTTGGTTTAAGGTGGCCATACTAGAAGCTTCTAGGGCACTAAAAAAGCATGATTGACATGATCAATGGTGGAATACACAACAGGTAACACCCAAAATAAATAAATAAATAAATAAAGCTCCTATAGTAAATTCCTAGAATTAAAAAAAAATTTGTTTTCCTATAGTAGAAATAGGAGACATTAGAGACTAAATATTTAAATGAGGACAAAACACAGCTCTATTGGAGTTAGAGAACGAGAGAATATGGAATAGTGGAAGGTGGTAATTAAAACAAAATTTTTTGAGCTCACATGATCAGAAATACATAGTCTATCTCCTGAAGAGAGGAAAAATATTTAGAGCTATTTCTTAAGCATTATTATTTAATTTTATTTAGAATATATTATTATCCAAAAGAAGTTATTTTTTGTACACTTTGCCAAAAAATCTTTGGCATGTATACCATCTATAATATGTAAAACTGGGGATTAAAAAAAAAACGCTTTATTGAATTCACATAGTAATTTCAGAGATAAACCTTAAAATTAGATCAAGTATTATATGCCATGACAGAAAAAGGAAGTGTTAATACATGGATTTTTCAATACAAAGATCACTGGCTAGAAAGTATGGTCTCAATTTGAACTAAAGTGACAAACTTATTAACAGTTTCTTTCTAAATAAAGCACTTATGATACTGAAATCAAAACCAGTGGAAACAATGGGTAGATTACCTATTAAATTTTTAAAGAGAAGAATTATATTTGCCATGAACTTTGACCTATGTTGGTTGGTCTCTTACCTAGCCAAACCTTAATTCATATAACTAAATATGCTTGTAGAAATATATTGCCGACTGTTTTTCTGACCAATATAAAAGCTTTTTTATAAAAGATATTGCCTGATGATTGGATTCTCACTTTGGAGCCTGTAAAGAATTGTAATTGCTTCTGCACAACTCTATTAAAAAAGACAGTGATAACAGTAATGGTAAAATAAACTCTACTACTTTTTGGTGAGACAATCTCAATGTAATACCTGGTCCTTTCTGAAGAGTATTTCTTGATTGAATGCATAGACATGCTTCGGGAATGAGTGTTCTGAAATGAATACTAAAATTTGGAGATTTTTATTCAATATTCCAATTGTATTGAGACATTTATTCATTATTTCAAAAGGCACTGTGGTAGAGACTGAGAATATCAACTAAATATACCAATTTACTTGCCTGACCTTTTGAAAACTGAGGCACTTGCTTCATAGATAAAATCCTCAGGAGTCCTTATGTTCAAATCACTATTTCTTATCAACTTCAGAGCTAGAAAGGCTGCTTGACAAGGGAGAAGGTTTTCTTGCATTAATCAAGTTGTTCTCTGGTCTTCCCTGAGGCTATGTGAAAATGTAGAACCTATTGAAATGCACTGAGGAAATTCACATTAATTGCCCAGTCTGCTTTGAATTTAGTAGACCTTATGTGAGTATCCTTCAGAACTATATTAATAATTCAAAATTTTAATTGATAATCTGAGAATATAAATATGTATAGATTCCCTGGTGATTTAGAAGTGATTGATGGTATTTTCTACTTAATGGTAAATGTTTATGATTTAAAAATTTTATTCTAAAAGTTTTAATTATATTCTAAGAGAATATAATGCAATGTAATAATATTCTAAGAATATAATATAATACAATAATATTCTCTTAGAATATAATTAAAAATTTTATAATATAATTTTTAAATCATATATATATATATCATTACGTTGAAAAATGCCATCAATCACTTCTTCCCTGGTGGCTCAGACGGTAAAGAATCTGCCTACAATACAGGAGACCCGGGTTTGATCCCTGGGTTGGGAAGATCCCCTGGAGAAGGGAATGGCAAACCACTCCAGTATTCTTGCCTGAAGAATTCTATGGACAGAGGAGCCTGGTGGGTTACAGTCCATGGGGTCGCAAAGAGTGACTAACCCTTTCACTTACACTTTCAAGAGAATATTATTTTGTTGCATTGACTCTAAGATACCATATATGGTAAATACAGCTTTAATTTATATGCAACTAAAATAGAAAAACAGTGGCAAATAACAACAGAATGTCATTGATAAATATCATTCAGATATCTTAAAATGGAAAAATTAACATTGAAATCAATAAAATATATGTACATATATACCTGCATACACACGCATTTTAGTTTTTCCTTTTTTTAGATAATTGTATATTCACCTGCAGCTATCACCAATAACACAGACAGACCCTATATGCCCTTGATCTTGACACAGTCATACCATCTCTCAAAGCTACAGTGCAATATCCCATCCAAGAAATTGGCATTGCTCCAGTCCACTATCTTGTGTATGTATTTGTGCATCTACCACCACATTCAATATACAAAGCAATTCCATTATACCATGAATACCTTGTTTTGCCCTGTTTCCTGTCATCCCTGTCATCCCCAACCTTCAGCTAGAACTTGTGACAAATACTAGTCTGTATCTCATTTCTATAATTTCATTTCAATAATATCGTAAGTGGAATCATGTATATGATTTTTTGGTATCAGCTTTTGGAGTCAGCATAACTCCCTGGAGATTTTTTTCAAGCTGTAGCATGAATCAATATTTCCTTCCTTTTGATTGCTAAGTAGTATCCCATGGTATGACTATATCACAGTTTGTTTAAACATTTCCTCAGTTAAGAACATCTGAGTTGTTTCTAGTTTGGGAGTATAACAAAGAAAATTGCTTTGAAGAGTCATGCACACGTAAACCGAAGATTTTTTTGAAATGTAGTTTTCATTTATATGGAGCAAATGTCTAGGAGTGCAACTGCTTGATCTTATAGTAATTGTAAGTTTAGTTTTACAAGAAATTTTCAAGTTCTTTTCCAGAGTGGAAAACATGTACCCTGTTATAATCTAAATCTCACTAGCATTTTAGGCCATCGCTATTTTTTTCAGCTGTTCTGATAGGCATCATTGTTTTATTGAAGTAACATTGGTTTATAACATGACATGTAAAACACTTCCAATTCTGTATATACTACAGTGTGCCCATCACCAGAAGTTTAGTTTACATTCATAATCCTAACAGCTGATCTCCTTTACCCATCTTGCCTTTCCCCAAGCCCCTTCACCACTGGTAACCACAATCTTTTCTCTGTATCCATGCTTGTTTTTGTTGACTTTAGTTGGCTTAAGTTTTAAGTAGTCCACATATAAGTGAAATCATAAAGTGTTTTTTCTTCTCCATCTGACTTTTATTTGGCATAATGTGAGAACCCATGTGCTATAAATGGCAAGATTTCATCTTTGTATTGCTAAGTAGTATTCCACGGTATATAATACAAATCTTCTTTATCCATTTACCCACTGATGGGCATTTAGGTTGTTAGTCTATCTTGATTATTGTGAATAGTGCTGCAATGAATATAGGAGTATATATAAATCTTTTTGAATTAGTGTTTTCATATTCTCTGTATATTAGAGATTTTTCTTATTTCTTGAGGTAGGCCTGTATTGCTGTAAACTTTCCTCTTAATACTCCTTTTGCTGTAGCCTCAGATTTTGGTATATTCTATTTTCATTTTCATTTTAGGTATTTTTTCATTTCTTCTTTGGTTTCTTCATTGACCCAAAAGTTGTTTAGTAGGAGGTTTAGTTCCCACTTATTTTTTTCCAGTTTTCTTCCTAGAGTTGTTTCTAGTTCCATACCACATGGTTGGAAAAGATGCTTGACATGATTACAGTCTTAAATTTCCAAGGTTTGGTTTACACACCAAATAATGGTTCAGTTCCCTTCGCACTTGAGAAGAATGTATTCTGCTACATTTGGATGGAATGCTCTGTATACATTTATCTAGTCCATCTGGTCTAATGTTTCATTTAAGGTTTCTGTTTCCTTGTTTACCTTTTGTCTGGATGATCTACTCATTGATGTAATTGGGCTTTTATAGTACTCTGTAATTATTGTGTTGCTGCCTATTTCTCTGTTTAGGTTTAATACTAATTGCTTTATATATTTTGGTGCCCCTATGTTAGATACATATATATTAGTGATTGCTATGTCTTTTTGATGAATTGCCTCCTTTATCATTATATAATATTCATTTTTCATTATTGCTCTTGGCTTAAAATCTATTTTGTTTAAAATGAATATGGGGCTACAGCTGCTTTCTTTAGGTTGCCATTAGTTTGGAGGATCATCCTCGACCCCTTTACGTTAAGCCTAGTTTTGTCAGCACTGAGTCTCCTGGAGGCAGTACACAGTTGAGTCTTGTTTTTTTAAATCTGTCTCCCAGAATATTGGAAATAAAAGCAAAAACAAACAAATGGGACCTAATTAAAATTAAAAGCTGTTGCACAACAAAGGAAACTAAAAGCAAGGTGAAAAGACAGCCTTCAGAATGGGAGAAAACAATAGCAAACAAAGCAACGATCAAACAATTAATCTCAAAAATGTACAAGCAACTCCTGCAGCTCAATTCCAGAAAAATAAATGACCCAAACAAAAAGCGAGCCAAAGAACTAAACAGACATTTCTCCAAAGAAGACATACAGATGGCTAACAAACACATGAAACATCACTCATTATCAGAGAAATGCAAATCAAAACCACAATGAGGTACCACTTTACACCAGTCAGAATGGCTGCCATCCAAAAGTCTACAAGCAATAAATGCTGGGGAGGTTGTGGAGAAAAGGGAACCCTCTCACACTGTTGGTGGGAATGCAAACTAGTACAGCCACTATGGAAAACAGTGTGGAGGTTCCTTAAAAAGCTGCAAATAGACCTGCCATATGACCCAGCAATCCCACTGCTGGGCATACACACCGAGGAAACCAGAATTGAAAGAGACACGTGTACCCCAATGTTCATTGCTGCACTGTTTATAATAATCAGGACATGGAAGCAACCTAGATGTCCATCAGCAGACGAATGGATAAGGAAGCTATGGTACATACAAACAGTGGAATATTACTCAGCCATTAAAAAGAATACATGTGAATCAGTTCTACTGAGGTGGACGAAACTGGAGCCTATTATACAGAGTGAAGTAGGCCAGAAGGAAAAACAACAATACAGTATACTAACGCATATATATGGAATTTAGAAAGATGGTAATGATAGCCCTGTATGCGAGACAGCAAAAGAGATGCAGATGTATAGAACAGTCTTTTGGACTCTATGGAAGAGGACGAGGGTGAGATGATATGGGAGAATGGAATTGAAACATGTAAATTATCATACGTGAAATGAATCACCAACCCAAGTTTGATGCATGATACCGGGTGCTCAGGGCTGGTGCACCGGGCTGACCCAGAGGGATGGAATTGGGAAGGAGGTGGGAGGGGTGTTCTGGAAGGGGAACACATGTATACCCAAGGCAGATTCATGTCAATGTATGGCAAAACCAACACAATAATGTAAAGAAACAATAAATAAATAAAATAAAAATTAAATAAAATAAAAAAGAGAAAAACATAAATCTGTCTAGTCACCTTGTGTCTTTAGATTGGTGAATTCAATTGATTTACATTTATAGTGATTATTGATAAATAAGAGCTTTAGTACTGCTATTCTATTTTTTGTTTTCTGGCTACTCTATATCTCCCTGTTTCTTTTATCTTGTTTCTGTCTGTCTGTTATTTTAGTTAGGTGGTTTTCTACCATGTTTTCATTTTCTTTTTTTTTTGCCTTCCTTTAGATTTATGTTTTGTGGTTATCATGCAGTTTGTATAAAATGTCTCATAAATAAAATAGTCCTTTTTTTCTGTTGATAGCATCTTATCTTAATTTGCCTATTAAAGTTTTATCCTTTTCTTAAGTTTCTGTTGTCTCTAATGATCCATTTTTATGTTGTGAGTTCATTACCTAATTGAAGTTATGTTATAGTTATTCCTATGGACTTTTTCTTTAATCAATATGCTATACTTTTAACAACCTATTTTCACATATTGAGTTGCTATTTTCTGATTTTGTTAGTCTACTTATGTCACCTTAGTCAAAGTTTCATATCACTTGTTTTTTTGATTTAAGCAGAAGAGGTCCTTTCAGCACTTCTTGTAAGGTAGGTCTAGTGGTGGTGCATGCGTGCATGCTCAGTCACTCAGTCGTGTCCAACTCTTTGTGGCCCCGTGGACGGTAGCCCACCAGGCTCCTCTGTCCATGGCATTCTCCAGGCAAGTGTACTGGAGTGGGTTGCCATGTCCTCCTCCAGGATAGCTTCTTGACCCAAGAATTGAACACATGGCTCCTGCATTGTGGGTAAATTCTTTACTCATTGAACCACTTGGGAAGCCCCGAGTGGTAATGAACTCCCTCATTTTTGTTTGTTTGATACTCTTGGATGACAGCGTTTATTTTTCAATACTGTGAGTATGTCATTCCAGTCTCTTGGCCTGTAGAGTTTCTGCTGAGAAGCCTGCTGATAGACTATGAGGCTGATATGAAAGCTCATCTACCCTAAGCCCTGCTGATTGCCATCTTTTTACCTTGCCTGCCTTTAATATTCTTTCTTTGCTATTGACTCTTGACAGTTTTACTATCACGGGTCTTGAAGAAGGTTTTCTTGTGTTGCAGTAATTAGGTGTTCTCTTAGTTTTACGAATTTATGTATCCAGTTTCTTCCCCAGGTTTGTGAAGTTTTCAGTTACTATTTCTTTAAATAAACTCCACATTCCCCTCTTTCTCTCCTCCCTCTCTGGGATGCCTATTATCCTAATTTTCTTAAAAAAAGGAGAAATTGTATGAGTTCTTTCCATGTTTGTGATCCTTTGCAGCATTTTTAATACAGTATATGATGCCATGCTCTTACTTCTTAAAGGATTTTCAATTTCAAATAATCAATATTTTGAGAATAACAATTTATGTTTCTTTTTATCTTTTTTTATCCATTTGAAATAAATGTTATAATATTTTCCCCTGATTTGTCATAGAACTATATTACATTAATCCCATAGAAAAGTCCTGGTTATACATACCTAAAATAAATCTTCAATAAGAATTATACATATAATTGCTGAAGTTTAGATTAAAGCAAATTATTCCCTCAACCAATAGTTATAATTTACAAAGATAAGTTTGAGGCCATAACATACGTGATTAATTATTTTGCTCTTATCATGAAGAACATAAACACTAGCAATTAGCTTTCTTTCTTTCTTCCTTTATGTCTTGACGATTGATCTATAGAATTTATTTATTTGAGTAAACTGCACACTATTAGGTATATTGGTGCCTAATGATGCATCTTAGTTAAAGCAATTTTAAGAATTTGCTTGATCATGATCATTTTCAAATTATCTTTATATTTTTATGACATTATTAAACAAATGCTTTCAGAAATTACTTTAAAAACTAAACACCAATTTTTATGTAATCTTAAATAAATGTAAGTATTCTAAAAGAACATGTGTTTAAATATAAAGAAATATATACTAAGGCAATGTAAGAAGTTTGAAAGAAAAGTGATTGAAAAGGAATGAGAAAGTGTTACTTGCTCAGAAAGACCTTATTTTCAAACCAAATATTGAAAATCCATTCTGTCAAATGTATATTTTTTCTTTCCTTTAAAATTGCAATTCCCTTCCCAAAGCTTTGAATGGAAAATGAAGATTGTAAAGAACCATTCTTCGGTTATAGGAATGCTGAAGCAATTGTTGAATTTGTTGAATTACTAAATTATTCCAAAAAGTTGTACAGAGATTGTCAAGGGTGATGGTAATGAATGAAATTGATCTAATCTTGCAATATGAAAAGAATTTCTTGGAGTGGAACAATTGTTTCACAGAGGAAACTTCAGGGAAATAACTGGCAAAAACATCCTTTTTTCATGGAAGGAAACTTATTAACATGACGTATAAGAGAAAGCCTGGATATTTTAAACCCTAATGCAAAGCTTCTCTATTAGAGCCTCATAATAATAATGGCTTCAAGAGAGCGTGCAAGCATCCTGAAAAATGAAAATGCCACAGCTCTTGTCTCAGTCAAATACATACACTCTTGGCCATGTCTTTTTAATTCCCCTCATGTACTAATGTGAAATTTAATTTATTGTATGATCTGTCAGGTACAGGCTTCAAGACCTCTGAGGCTACTAGGCATCTTTGATCTGCTTTAAAGATTGGCACCAATCAATGGCACTCTGATTTGCATTCATAAAGCAAAGCTACTATGTGGGACTTTACAGTATTGAATCCCAGTGATGAAGTATACTTATATGATACTTTACCACTTTTGAAGTTCTTTCATATATATTTAGTTCCTTGAATTCTGTAGCAACCTTAGCAACTATAATAACTGCAATACATCTTTAATTCATTTCACCACCTATTCCACTCCATGAAAGCAGCTGACAATAGCTACAGAAAATAGAAAACCATGCTGGCTGATCCCACTTTAAATTCATGACCAGGAATCTCAAGTGGGTCCTTAGCACTGCCAGGCAATTTTAGTACATTTCTCTAGTTCATTTACTCTCCTACTTTTTACATGACTATTGCACAGCCCTTTCATTTCCTTACTCTGCTATAACTTTGCTTCTCAATTTCTGTTCAGTTCAGTTCAGTCGCTCAGTCTTGTCTGACTCTTTGTGACCTCATGAACCCCAGCACACCAGGCCTCCCTGTCCATCCTCAACTCCCGGAGTCCACCCAAACTCATGTCCATTGAGTTGGTGATGCCATCCAATCATCTCATCCTCTGTCATCCCTTCTCCTCCTGCCCTCAGTCTTTCTCAGCATCAGGATCTTTGCAAATGAGTCAGATCTTCACATCAAGTGGCCATGGTATTTGAATTTCAGCTTCAATATCAGTGCTTTCATTGAACACCCAGGACTGATCTCCTTTAGGATGGACTGGTTGGATCTCCTTGCAGTCCAAGGGACTCCCAAGAGTCTTCTCCAACACCACAGTTCAAAAGCATCAATTCTTCGGTGCTCAGCTTTCTTCACAGTCCAACTCTCACATACATACATGACTAATGAAACAGTCATACTTAGTTACTGAGATAGGTGCAATTAGAAGAGAATTTCTAAATATTCTATCATTAAATCTATCACTCTACATGAGTCTGTACTTATATATTTCTACTTACCTTTCATTGCAAAGGATGGTCCATTCTTGCTGTCTGGCCCCTTCCTCTGTTCTTTGCATCCTCCCTCAACTCAATGACATCACTTCTGGCTTGGTTTTTTTTTTTTCCATTTTGTTTACTGTCATTAGTTTCCCCCAGTCTGCTGTTTCTTCCATCAAAATACAAACACATTATGTTAGTTTTTTCTTAAAATACTTCTCCCTTAATCCTTTACTCTCCTGAGCTAACATCTCAATTCTGAACATTTGTCTAGAGAGTTTCAATATTTTCCTCCCATTCACATATTACCCACTCCAATATATATATATATATATATATATATATATGTGTGTGTGTGTGTGTGCGTGTGTGAGATTATCATTCTACTGAGACCACTCAGTCTGGCTTTAATCTACATTTTCTTTTTCACATCATCATCTACCATGGACCTCTCAATTTTCATATACAACTTATAGCTCACAAATCAGAACAGTTACTATTCCTGAGTAAAGAAGGAAACTACACCTATTTTCTATGTTGTTGCTTCTGGCTTGGATGTCTGCTCTTTATAACTTCTGGTTAATATTTTATTTATCTTTCAAGACCTGATTTAAAGGTCAACTTCTCTTTGAAATATTTCTAGACTTTCACATGTAGAACTAATTACTGTCTCTTCTGCTATTTCACAACTCATTTATGCATTCATTGAGTAATTATTTATTGAATTTTCCAGGGAGTATAATAAGACATTGGAGACAGGAATGGTTACCTACATTAATTTTACTGTGAGTTCCCTACAGCAGGTTTTCTAAGGCATTAGAAACAGTTGCATATTATTATTAATTATTGATTTCTATATGTACTATCACATATGTTTCCCTGAACAATTTCCATGAATTATTCTATTTGTGGTTGATGTGGTTCTGAATACTATGTTTAGTATATACGAACTCAGATAGTGTTTGTTGAAATGAAATAAAACATCTACTCATGTCAGGGCTATTTCTAAAATTGTATTCTAAAACTTCCTTACTTTATCTGTTATGTACATTACTGTTAGAAACAATAGCTAACCTCACCACACTCAAATCAAATGGAACACAATTTCAGTAAATTATATCTCAAGTTTCAAGTTTGCCTTTTTCCCAATTGCACATTGGCTGTTCCTTATTTGGATAGTTACCTTGTGATTATTTTTTATATAAACTGTATGCCTATTAACTAAAGAGGAAAATGAAACGTTTTTTATTTTTGACCTAGAGATTTGGGAGTGCCCATTATCCGTATTTTGTTTATTTACTTACTTTACAAGATGTTTCTTTCCTCCCAGAGATAGAGCTGAAAGTTAGACCAGAATAAATGTGAAAGATCTATTACATTTAGAGAAGATTCAAGCCAAGATGGAAGCACCGCCTAAGATGCTCTGAAAGGCAATTTACATCTGTTGTTTGACCAATAATTTATAAAGAGTTAGACTACTCTTTGGGGCATCCCCTGTGGCTCGGTGGTAAAGAATCCATCTGCAATTCAGGAGTCACGGGAGACAAGTGTTTGATCCCTGCAAGAGGAAGATCCCCTGGATGAGGGCATAACAACCCCCTCCAGTATTCTTGCCTGGAAAACCCCATGGACAGACGGGCCTGACAGGCTACAGTCTATGGGGTCACAAAGAGATGGACATTACTGAAATGACTTAGCATGCTTGCATGCAGAATACTCTTCAGAGACAAGTGTCAAGATTTTTACCATTGCTGTAGGGTAAACACTATATTCTTATCTAATTCAACCGATGAATGACTTTAAGTTCACATTCTCTGCTACTTGCAATATGTATTTTTCCAAGACTGAAAATCAGTTCTTGAAAATGTCCAGAGCCTTGATTTTTCTCATGATTATTCAATCAACATTCTGAGTGATTCTTTTGCATTTCTTCTATGTCTGATTATTTTGTTCAATGTCAAGAGAGGCTAACGGGATTCTCTGGCTATAATCAGCTCATATCTTCTGGAAGAAAGGCAGCTCTCAGTGCCTAGCAATTGAGTCAAAGTATTTTCTAAAAGATTCCTTAAAGTTCATTTTCTCCTAGATTCTCTATGCATTTTAAACCTAGTTTGTGTGTGAGTGTGTGTGTGTGTGTGTGTGTTTGTGTGTGTGTGCACCTATTAGCAGCATCCCTTTCTGTTTTACAACTATTATGTGTATTTTCTTAATGAAGGTGCAAATGTAAAATTATACTTTACGTGAGATTGCAGTTTATTTAATTTTGACTCTTTAAAGACAGTAGAGGAAAACATTCAATGTTACAATTGATCAAATATAATTAGAAAATTTTAAATTTGATAATACCAGATATTAAATAGAATTATGTAATAAAAGATGCTCAGTTAAATAGGCAACTTTTTCTGTCAGTATTGATTTATCCTTGAGAATTCAGATTTGCTTATCATGAAAATAAATAAGCATGTTGATTAACAGGGGCTACTGTCATTCTGATGTCAAGTATATGGTTTTGTAATAACATATGCAACTGAAAATATAATTTCCAGTCTAAATTTAATACTTTAAAAAATTAGCATGTTCAATGTGCCATAGGGTATATTCCTGTATGGTGATAAAGTCATCAAGAATGATTATGCTATTGATAAAGAAAATTGGCCATATAACAATATTTAGAAAAGAGTTCTACCAAGTTGTTCATTATACAACTATTCACTATTCTTCCCCAGGTCCAGGTCAGCTGAGGAGAAAGTAACACTGAAGATGAAGGCATATTTTCTTTGTTGTTGGGACCAGTCAGTATAGAAATATAAATGGTAAATATGTAGAAAACTGGGAGCAGCTCAACTTGATTTACCAAATATACAGATTAAAAAATTAATACCAGGAGGGACAACAGCTCACTGAAAGAGTTCTGAGGAAATCTTGATGTGTAGCACTTCACAATGGAGTTGAACCCAGTGTCTCTGGGTGTCTTAGTACCAAAGTCATGAGTCAGATATACAATTACTGGCTAGTAATTACTTTTGTTGCCCTTGCCCCTTCTTTTTTAATGTCAGAATGAGTATGTACGAAAAATACTACAGAATTCTTTTCCTGTTTTTAAATTTTCATAGAAAATCTTTCACTGAATAGAACAATTTCAATTTCTTTCTTTTCATAGATCAGTGATTTTAGTAAATAAAAATATTTCATAGCAAATTCTTTCACAAAAGATTATTTGTTGTTTATCTGAAATTCAAATTTAACTGGGTGTCCAATATTTTACCTGGCAATTAAAAGACAAAAAGCCCCGATTATTACTCAGTTTCAACCTGAAAATATAAAACGTATTATTGCAATGCTGAAAGAAGGCCATTTTCTGTCTGGTTCATCTAGAGTTCTAATCCACTCAGCTGGAGTTGGACTCTCATAATGGTGCCCAGACTGCTTTGTTTCTGTAGTCTTTTTAGAATACTAAAATTTGAGCTTCATTGACTAGGGCATGAGATCCTTTTCCTTCCACTCTTGTTTCAAGGAACACACATTTGCAAAGGAAAAATCAGTCTGAAAATCAGCTAATTAATCTGCTCAACAATTTTCAGACATGAGATATTGGGTTGAATCTTTCTAAAATACTGTGGAGCTTGTGTTTTCATGAGGAAATGAGAGTGTTACAGCAGAGAGAATATTGGCTTTAGATTCCGGAGATTCAGAAGATGTGTTTTATTTTTATTTCTATCTTTAACTGGAGCAAATAATGTTATCTTTTAGAAACACAGCTTCTATCTCTTTAAATGAAAAGAAAAAAATTCCTTCCTAAGGTATGTCCTCACAAATTTAACAGATCCGAAGATACATTTCTCACCATAATTAAAACTTAAATCAACGTATTATTTGCAGTCATTTAAAAACTCTGGTGTCCTTGAAGTTCTGTTCTGTGTTTTCTTTACTTCATCATGACACACATTATTCCCTTTTCAATATTGTATTCTCAGGATGCGGGATGTATCTCACACTTAGAAGGCATAAAATAAATGTGTACAAACATTGAAGGAATACTGAGTAGTACAGAATAAGGTGAAATTGATATCTGGCTTTACATTGGATAAATTATAGATGTTTCCCCCCAGAGTAGTCGGTATCATTATTTGAATGAAATCTCCAGGGAAATAGAATTTTCCTCCCTGTATCAGATCTGGCATATATTAGACATTCAATAAAAATATATTGCAGGAACTAAGAAATCATCAGGACCTACTTGTAACACTCAAAATGCCTCATTTCTTTGAAATAAAATTCAATATAAGATTCTTGAAATAGAAAGGAGAAAATATGATTTCCCTAAATGAGGTCAAGCATTTTTAATTTTATGAGAAATAAAATTCTTTAGTCACTTTTGTATGATATGTAAGCAAAAAAAGTAGTTTCTAACTTAATATATATACTTTTTTAATTATAAAAATAAAATTACATATTTAAGATCATCCTCTTGAAACTGCTAAAATAAAGAATAACTTTATTATGCATCTTTTGTTTTTAGACATTAGATTTTATTATAGTCATAGTCAACAGTTGAAGATTTAAAATTAAAATGTCTAACACTGAATTCCTCAAACTTTTTTTTGATTTGGGAACCATTCTTATAGTTTCACATAATTTCACAAATATATATAACCTAAGCTAGCACACACATTTTTGCATATCATATACATATTTACTCAATGTATCTAATCTCCTAAATTTACTCCATTTTGTTAGGTTCTACTGTCAGATACCAGTTAAGGTACTGAGGAAAGACAAATCTGAATAAATAATCCCAAGTTTTCAAGGGCATTCTGGTGTAATCATAATGTGAATCTTTTTTTCCCAAGATATTTAGTATAGATTAAAGTGACAAACCACCTGACTTCCCCACAGCACATCTAGTATAGTGAATTTCAAATTAAATAACTTATTAATCATGGGCTTTTGTATGAACAGCAAATTTATTTAGTAAATGCTTTTTTCCAAGTTGTACTGAGTTCTGTAAGGTTAATGATGCTTCATTCACTTCAGTGACTTTTTCATTTCAATGACTTTACACCTTTCCACAAAATACTCACAGTATTCTCAATAATTAATGACGATTATTAAAGATTTAATTTATCAGGGGCCTTTCAAACAACACTTTACATGACATCATTTGCTCCTCACAATGAAATAGGAGGAGTTATTATCACTGCATTGCAGTTGGAAAATGAAACAACATAGAGCAGTTTACATAATCTGTAAGCAATAGAGATGAGATCAAGATAGATAACGGGCAAAGACAAATTTCTCTCCATAATTAAACCTTCAATGAAGTTGTTATTTTAGGGCTCACACATCACTGCTTCAAGTTGCCTTAAGAACCAACTGACTAACAAAAAATTCCTATTGAACTGTGCATACCAGAACTGATAAAATGTAGTTTTGATTCTTCTCATTTAATAACTATTTTTAAGCATGTACTATTTGCCCGTTGGGCATCCCAGGTAGTGCAGTGGTAAAGAATCCACTTACCAATACGGGAGATAGAAGAGACGCAGGTTCAACTTTGGGTTGGGAAGATCCCCTGGCTTAGAAAATGGCAATCCACTTTAATATTGTTTCCTGGAAAATTCTATGGACAGAGGAGTTTGGCAGGCTCTACTATAGTCCATGGGGTCCCAGAGAGTTGGACACAGTTGAATGACTGAGCATACACTACTATGGAATCAGATTTCTTACCCTATGTAAATCACTGTGAAGACTTTTGTGAACTTTTTAGGCCTTGGTGAGCTTTTATGTAAGGATTGAGAGTAGAGTACCCTAATCAGAATTTTAAAAAGGAATTTTTAAGCCATAACTTTTAGTGAGTGTTAGGAATCAAGCCACTTAGGAAAGAATCAAGATAAGTGCAATGAACCATATGACAGCCAAAAGTAAGATATAATCTGAGGCCAAGGAATTTGATGAAAGGATTAACCAAGAAAGAACATGGACAAAGAGTGAGTCATTGATTAGACAAATCCATTTGAATGACTGATTGAGCTTGCCACTTTCAATACATATATCTTGGTATCAGATAAACATAATCATAGTTGCAGTTCTCAGTTGGCATAATTTCTTTTCTTTCTACTAATGTTTGATTTAATTAGGAAATTCACTGAGAGAGAAGAGAAAGTAGAAAGTATTTCATATTTTTTATTCCTATAAAATAAAGTCTCTATATCACCTTAAGAAAAGCTGTTTAGAAAGAGTGTTCCCACTTTGGTACGAGACTAGATTAATGTGCCCTGACACTTGGTGTTACACTCCTATTGATATAATCATGCACGACACAAAGTCTAATGTAAAACCACATTAACTACAGAGGAGGCCTACTATTTGCAAGATTACACATGGAATAGGTCAATTTAAGAAGATGATAGTTTATTTTTTGCTTGGGATGTGCAAGCAAAACTATTCTCAGCTATTTCAGTGGATAAGAATTAAAAGGACATACCATAAATATTAGTCTGTTTCCATTTGGCATATAATAGCAATACTTTTTTATTCCCTTTACGTGATTTCCCCAGATTTCTGAAAGTGAATGAAAATAACTTTATTTGAGTAACTACTTTTGTCAAGTACTTTTGTAGATGCTCTGTTTTACAGACAAAGAAATAAAAAGTCAGAGAGGTTGAGTTACTTGCCTAAAATTACAGAAAGGCTGTGGCAACAATCAAGATTGATATTGAGATCAATCTGAATATAAAAACCTTATTTCTATAAGCAAAATTGTTTTCACATTAGACCTTGGTATTTACATTTTTAAAAAGTGCATGAAAACTTTCACTTTTTTTTCTGTCGTCATGTTTTTGTTGTTACTGTTTAGTCACTCACTTGTTTCCACTCTTTTGTGACCCCATGGACTGTAGCCCACCAGGCTCCTTTGTGCATGGAATGGGTTGCCATTTCTCCTTCAAGGGATCTTCCAGACCAGGGATCAAACCTGTGTCTCTGCTTCTCCTTCACTTAAGGAGGATTCTTTACCACTGAACCACCAGGATAGCCCAGTCATATTTGAATGGACTGTATTTACTCAGTCACTCAGCAAATACTCACTGTGTACCAAATATGTACCAGGCATTTTGATACATATAAGGTCTAAAGCAATAACCATGGACAAAATTCTGGAACCTCATGGAGTTTTGACATTTTAGGTAAGGGAGACACATAAATTAACAGAAGGTATATTACATGGGGAGATGTTTTAAAGTTCTCAGTTTACAATAATATGGAAGCTTTTTTTTTTCAGAAAGTTCTGTTAAAATAGACTTTATTGCTCTTTATTTTCTATGAAGTTATATGACTATTGATGCAAGGTACTACATTAACTTCTTATATATTTATAAACTTGTTTTACCTTAGAGTGACTTGCTATAATTGGAAAATACATAATAGTTGCTAAATGACATAGATGAAAACAAATGGAATATTACTCAGCCATTAAAAAATACATTTGAATTAGTTCTACTGAGGTGGACAAAACTGGAGCCTATTATACAGAGTGAAGTAAGCCAGGAGGAAAAACAACAATACAGTATACTAACACATATATATGGAATTTAGAAAGATGGTAATGAAAACCCTGTATGCAAGACAGCAAAAGAGATGCAGATGTATAGAACAGTCTTTTGGATTCTATGGGAGAGGGCAAGGGTGGGATGATATGGGAGAATGGCATTGAAACATGTAAATTATCATATGTGAAATCAATTGCCAGCCCAGGTTTGATGCTTGATACAGGGTGCTCAGGGCTGGTGCACCGGGGTGACCCAGAGACATGGAATTGGAAGGGAGGTGGGAGGGGGATTCTGGAAGGGGAACACATGTATACCCATGGAAGATTCATGTCAATGTATGGCAAAACCAACACAATAATGTAAAGAAAATTTAAAAAAATAAAACAGATTTTTCATTAAAAAAAGAAAAGAAAAGAAAAGAAATTCTGTGACAATGTTCTTTTGAAAAGAGAGGAATTTTAAAGATCATAGCAAAACTGTTTTGACTACTAAAGGAATTCCCTGAATATGCATAACTTATAAATAGGACAGTTATTTTTATCTATATTTTATTTGTCTATATTTTAGTTACCCTTCTACACATATAGTTGCAGTAACCTGCTGATTAGTCAAATTTCAATATTTTAAAAGAATCCAACTAACAGCACATGGAAACTAGGATGACTTTTAATAACAAGAAAAACATGTTGCATCTCAAATCTAAATTGATTCACTGGGAGATGATCTAAAGCTGTTTGAACATCTGTTTAAAATAGCCCTCAAGAACATGTTTTTTTTGGATTAAATGAAGATACTTCATTTTGGAAAATTATAGCTTCTAAAGGACATGCATACCATCATCCCCATTTTCAACCCATGCTTGTCTTCTGGAGCCCAAACCAGATGCAAATGATTTAATGGCATTTAATGAAATCTTTGGAGACCTATAGTGGAATAGTGCCCACTGGTCATTATTCAGGCTTGCCAGGGATTTTATTTGCATTTGCTCCTAAATATAGAAAATATAATAATCAGTGTGTCATAATTGCTGTTGCTCAACACATTGTACATTTTTCTTTCTTTTTTCCTGCCTTACAACCTAGGTTTCTTTTCTTTTCTTATTTCATTTTATTTACGTGAAAGAAAATGGCTCTAAATAATAGGAACATCATCCTTTAGCTCTGTTTTCTCCATTACAGGAGATATAACTGCACATATGAAATTGCTCTGCCCAGGGAATTGTTATTTGAATCTCTTTGAATCCACTGTGAGAAAACAATCAAGTGGACACATAAATGTGATGGAAAAAATTCAAAATTGTTACCTGTGAAGCTACATTTGCAAGATAAATATTACTCTCTACATTTCCATTTATTTTGTGGGGTTTTTTTTTCCTCTTTCAAGACAGTGGTAACTAATAGAAAATATTTTATGCCTTTGTTTAAATGAAAGCTCAAAAACTCCTGGAATATATTTGAGGTTTTCATGTCACAGTGTGTTTATCCAATTAAATTTTCTAAGAAAACATTTTTTAGTTTTTATCTCAGAGAAATGTAGAACATTAGCACAACTTACTTTTTGAGACTAAGCACATTATAGTTATGAAATTCTTTGGCTATATGGAATTTATTATGATTTGGGAAAACCTGAAACATTTTTTTCTAATGCATTTTTCTTTTTTATATTACATATAGTAATTTTATTTTTCACAAGACAAGCCTTGTCAGAAAGGTTCGATTGAAAATATAAAATCGCATTCAGTTCTCCCCATAGACAGCCAGGGAATGGCAGTCTTCTGGAGAGCATTCTGTGAATGAAAGAGGGGAGATTATATATATTTTTATTGTGTAATAGTCACACAAATAAGAAAAAGTAGTTAATTTGAAACACATTTTCAGTTCCTCAGGAATTTTTTTAATGGCTCATTTTTCCCCCCAGTTCCACCACATTTGGGATAATTCAAAATCTCTACGATCATTGGTTCCCAAGTGGTATAATTTTTGCACCCCTCACCTCTCCACTCCAGGGATATTTAGAAATATCTAAATATGTTTTTAATAATCACATCTGGGAGTGCTACTGGCATGTCATAGACAGAGGACATATATGCTGAACTTATAATGCCACAGGAAAGCCCCCACAACAAAAAGGTATCTGATATACATTGACAATAGTGTCAAGATCAAGAACCCCTGTCTAAAGTGAAAACAATCTTGTTGTTGCTGTCATTAAGGCTAACTGAAAGTGTTTTATGGAATCTATCCTTCTGCATGGAAGGAAGTAAAACACAATCTTGTCTCTAGAATCTCATACTGTAAATGTTTTATATACCAACACTCAAAATATTTCAAGATTAAAGAAGATTAAGTTGATAACACCTTCATTTATTAATCCCATCCAACAGATATTTATTATGGAAACCCTACATAGCAATTCTTATGCTAGATACAAGCAACATGTCTATACAGAAGGACATTACCATTGGATATAAATGTTTCCCTGGTGGCTCAGAGAGTAAAGAATCTGCCTACAATATAAAAGACCTGGGTTGGATGCCTGGGTTGGGAAGATCCCCTGGAAAAGTCAATGGCAACCCACTCCAGTATTCTTGTCTGGAGAATCCCATGGACAGAGGAGTCTGGTGGGCTACAGTCCATAGGGTCACAAAGAGTTGGACACAACTGAGTGACTAACACTAATAAATGTTTCATGAAAGCAGGGAATAATGGTGGTGTGTTTAATGCTATATTTTTCAATTGCTAGCACAGAGCCTGAACACATAAAGCTTAATCAATATTTGTTGCATTAACAAAAACAACATTAATGAGTATACTAAAGCATGTGACATGACAAACATGTACCAGGTACAGTGACGCATTAGAGAAAGAGATAACTCACATGGTCAACATGTCAGAAGGGTCTTCTTCCTGGAAGAGGGAGCATTTGACCTAAGCCTATTGAACTGATAAGTTTATTGAACAGTAATGGGAAAATGGGTAGGGTTGAATGAACCTAGCAAAGACAATAGATGAGGTTTTTGTACAAGTTAGGCCTTGGAAGATAAAGCATTTTTGTTGAATATCAGGTGAACTGATACAGTTGGAGGTCTGCAGCTCAAAAGAAAGTCTAGGGCTAGCAATACCAATGGAGGAGGCAGCCATGTAGTGTGAAAGAAGCAGCTTGAGAGTGGATGAGCAAATGACTGAGAAAATAATGAAGAGAAAAAATGGAGAATGGGAGAGAGAAAGACAGAGATGGGAAGACTGCATACTTGTTAGAAATGAGAGCTACCAATAAGATTTTTTGTATTATAGTGTGTACCATGAGAGCCAAGAGAAAAATAATTGTTTAAAAGCAATTTCTGGTTTACAGTGACAAATGAAGTCAGTCAAGCCGAGGTTTCAGAGAAATCACTGAGTTTTTCATCAGGAAGTCCAATATTTCATACACATATACCAGGTGATAGAGGGTCAGAGTTCAAGGGAAAGTTACCTGAAAGAGCTGTGCAATTTCACTCCCCTTTCGAGTACACTTTCTTGGTTCACAGTCTCATTCTATTTGACTTGGGCTATAGTCATAGCCTCCTAAATAGCTCTTCCCTGGCATAGTGCCTTTTATGAACAGCTTCAATATGAATCTTTTCAAATCTCAAATTTGAACTATCACTTCCTTGCTCAAAAGCTGTCAGGAACTAGTCATTATTTATAATCCCATTTTTTGCTCCTGGAATTCAAAGCCCTTCATTTTCTGTTTCCAGTCTATTTTTCTTGGCTTTTTCTTTTTGTATTTCATCACAGTTTCAAAAATTACACAACAGGCAGTTTTCTGGCTTTACTGCATTGTTTTTTGTCTGAATATCTTTTCTTGTGTCTTTATTTTACCCATTTAGGAATATCACTTTTTTAGTTCTTCACTGTCCACATCCTAGGCATGTTTCATGTTATAATTTAATACTATCTACTCAATTACACTTGCCCTGATTCTCCCCTGTAGATAATTTCTGTTTTCCAGTCTTCTGAAGTATCTTTAGACCTCCCTCATAGCATTTATATACTTTTTACTTTATCATATTATTTATCTCAGTTGATATATATATATATATATATGTGTGTGTGTGTGTGTGTGTGTGTGTGTGTGGTGTGTGTGTGTGTGTGTATGTGTGTATACATGACTTGCTTTCTCAACATCCATTCCATATGCTTCTGTTAATGGCTATGTAATTCAAATTAGGTGACTCCCTGGGCTATGTAGTTCTCAATGAATTAACCCTATTCCCCTGGCTACAGTGAATTGATTTCTGATCCAAGTGAGCAGGCTGGATCAATTATGCACCAATATCCGGATTTTTCTAACACTATAAAGAATGATATGTTCACCTTCTACTGGCCTAAGTGACAGAATTAATGTCATGAAGAGAACTGACCTGGAAATCAAGTCAAAATAGATTAAAATGTAATTGAGAAGAAGTCTCCAGGAGATGGAGAGAAAAAGGCCAAATTCTAATGAATTTTTTTTTTTTAACCTCTGGATTTAGGAATTCTGTATTGCATAACTACAGGGGACACTTTTCATTTCTGTTCTGTATGAATGATGCCTCCAGGCACTTTGTGATGTGGTAGCATGGCATTTTATTATTTGAACCAAGAAATTTCCCATTCTCAGATTAATTAAATTTATCTGAGTTTCTTACACTGTCACTTACAAATGAAACAAGTGATACGTTTACTGACGATTCTAAAAATATTTCTCCGGCTGGAGAATACACTCTTGAGGACTGTATTTAGTTTCTCATTTTGAATTCAAGTAATTCCTAACAGTGCTTTTCTAATAGTAAACAAATTTGTATTTTAATATATTCTATTAAATTGGTTGACTTTAAGATTCAGTGAATGTCAATAAAGAAAAAATCAAGAACTATAAACCATGTAAGAAGTTTTAAGTGTTATGTACAGAGTGAAAAATTTGGCTTAAGGCTCAACATTCAGAAAACTAAGATCATAGCATCCAGTCCCATCACTTCATGGCAGATAGATGGGGGAAACAATGGAAACAATGGCTGACTTTATTTTTCTGGGCTCCAAAATCACTGAAGATGGTGATTGCAGCCATGAAATTAAAAGACACTTACTCCTTGGAAGGAAGGTATGACCAACCTAGATAGCATATTGAAAAGCAGAGACATTACTTTGCCAACAAAGGCCTGTCTAGTCAAGGCTATGGTTTTTCCAGTAGTCATGTATGGATGGGAGACTTGGACTGTGAAGAAAGCTGAATGTTGAAGAATTGATGCTTTTGAACTGTGGTGTTGGAGAAGACTCTTGAGAGTCCCTTGGACTGCAAGGAGATCCAACCAGTCCATCCTAAAGGAGATCAGTCCTGGGTCTTCATTGGAAGGACTGATGTTGAAGCTGAAACTCCAATACTTTTACCACCTCATGCGAAGAGTTGACTCATTTGAAAAGACCCTGATGATGGGAAAGATTGAAGGCAGGAGGAGAAGGGGATGGCAGAGGATGAGATGGCTGGATGGCATCACCGACTCAATGGCCATGGGTTTGAGTGGACTTTGGGAGTTGGTGATGGATAATGAGGCCTGGTGTGCTGCAGTTCATGGGGTCACAAAGAGTCAGACATGACTGAGTGACTGACCTGAATGGAACTGAACAGGGTTAGCAGTTTAGGGGAAAATATCAGACAAAGCTTTCTTTCAGGGAAAGTCATTTGCTTCTGAAAAATTAAATTGAAAAACTCAAAGCAGTTATAATGTACATGATCTTACCCTGGTTATTTGAACTTATGAATCATTGTTACAGTTCATTGTTTATGCCATTATTTTTATTACAGGATTTTTATTTATATAACTGATAACTGTGGGCAATATGGAATTGGTGATGGACAGGGAAGCCTGGTGTGCTGCAGTCTATGGGGTCCCAGAATGGGATACAACTGAGCAACTTAATGACTGACTATGGGCAGTATGGAGGACTTCTGATATATCTGGTTCAATAACTATATCTATGTATATATCTATCTCAGTGATTATATCTTAGAAGAAATATGAGTTCATTCTCTGCTTGAGAAAGTAGTATCACACATATGCCCACACTTAAACTCTACTAGAGCCATAATAAGAAGTAACATTCTGTCAGCATTTGGTAAGAAATCTAAAGAAAAAGACTACCACGATCGCCCCTTCCTCCTAAACTCACTGGCTAATTTTTAAAATTCTCCAACTCAGAGCCCTGTTTCCCTCAGTCCTCACTTATTTATACATGTTTATAAACATTAGTAACTAGCTTGATATTATAACAAAGATCTATAAGACCTTGAATAATGTTTCACAGGTTTTAAAAGATCAGTAGGGTTGGGGAGGAAACAGGACTTGGGGAAAACAGAGCAGGTAAAGTTATTTTACTAGTTTTTAACAGTAAAATAGTAATCATGAGCACAGAACACAAAAATTAAAGGGTTTCTAAAACGGCAGAAAGTATTTAAGTTAAAGTGGGTAGAAATGGAGTCTTTAAGGTTTGGAATGCTAGAGAGGGTGCCTATGCTAGGTGTGAAATCATTTACTCTGACATTATTAATGGTAAGTTAAATCATTCCTTTCCTGGCTTCTTTCCAAGGCAATTAGGCCTGGAAATGTAAGGATGGGCCAGATGACTTCTTGAAATGCTTCCGTTGATTTATAACTATCAAGATGAGTATAGGGGGGCATGAATACACACGTGCTTAATTTGAGAAATAGCAGTGCTCCTGATACGTGTGGCGTAACAGCCGCATACTCCCCGAAGAAGCCAATGGAAAAATCTCTTACTACAGACAAAAATGTGCAACTGAAATTCAAAGAAGTGTCTCAAGACTACTTTTACTCTTCACAATGAAAATCTATGAAGGAATTTTAGTGTAAGCTCTATAATAAAAAAGCAAAATTTTCCAAGTACAGTTTTCCTTCTTAGATAAAACAAAGTCCAGTACATCAAAAAAGGTGATGCTAATTAGTATCATTATAAACAATTCAAGAATGAACTTAGCTAACAGGAACAGGAAATGACCCAATAAGTCTTTAACTTCGATGGTTACTAGTTAAACAGAGCAAAATATTTACGTTTCTCTTTCTAAGTAGTTCTGTCTCTAGAAAATATTTTTAAGCAGTTCTGATATTTCCTTTAAAATAACAAACATCAAGTTATCTAGCAAAAAAATCAAATCATGGGTTAGTATTTGGAAAATTTTAACTTCATCCTTGGATATTTATGCTTAGTAGATTTTAATGCTGTTATTCACTTTTCACCTTACTTATATAGCAGGAAACCAGTTTAAGGCAAACCAGTATTGTTTCTCTGAGCTACTTAAACTTAGAAAATCCTGCACATTAAGGTAATGAGAAGGAAATGGTAACCCAGTCCACTATTCTTGCCTGGAAAATCCCATGGACAGAGGAGCCTGGCAGGCTACAGTCCATGGGGTTGCAAAGAGTCAGATATGGCTGAGCGACTTCACTTTCTTTCTTTCTAAGGTAATGAGAATGGGTGGCATATTCTTTATGTAAATACAAAGAAATTTCCCTGTGATTTTCAACAAAACACAATTTAATGTTAATGTTAAAAAATATTGCTGAACTTTATAAAGCATGCATTTTAACTATAATTAAAATTAATAATAATAAAAACTTGTCACAAAGAATTTATCCACTAGAAGTAGACCTGTCTCAAAATTATTGTAGCTATATAAGATAATCCTGCTTAATAAGATTTTCAAGTTAAAATTCTAAAATACCCTTAAACTTTCTGATGTAATACTTATCTCTTGGTTAAAGTTCAGGGTACGGAAGAGAAGTCTATACAGTGGTCTACTGTACATGATAACATAGCTTACTTTTCCTATTCCAAACCAATATTCTAGCACACAGAATCTCTTGTTTAGGTGATTAACTTTTTCTTGTGTTTAAATAATATCCATTGTTTCTTAACTTTGACTGCAAAATAGTCCACAGCTTTTCAGTAAAATCTCCCATTTTCCCTACCATCAATAATATTTTCATTTTATACCTGTTCTGCCATATGCACTAAAAGTTTGGGACTCATGACTCAAGTTCAAACTATGTCTCAAGACAACTTCAGTTCCAAACAACACTTTGAAGAGCAGGTACCTAAGGGAAGGCCTATTGTTTCTGAGAACTAAGTCGTCCATCCTCAAGGAAATTTGAGATTATAAAAAACTCATCGAGTTCTCTGGGTTTAATCCAGCTATTCTAATTCTGTTCTGTTTTTGTGACTGATTTCCCAATTATTTACCTTGTATTATTTATTTATATATTTATTTTCTTTACATTACCGTGTTGGTTTTGCATTGCCTTGTATTTAAATAGTATGTAGGTCTCTTTCCCTGGTATTTCTTGCTGCCTAATTGTATGTGTCTGCATACTTTTCCAGGAGTTAACTTTCAAAATTGATTCTTATGTTTTGCATGTCTTTGTAAATATCACTTAGGTGGGGTAGTTCTTTTTTGTTTTGGTACGTGGTTTACTAATAAAATGTGGATTGATTTCTATCACTTTACTGTGTGTTGCTCTTTGTTCTACTCTTGACATTCCCCTTGCTTCCTTTCTACTTCAACTCCCCAATTTTTATTCTTTTCTGTTGACTGGGAGATATATTTACAGCTTCCATATAAACAATGTAAGGAACTTTGGAAGATATTCCAGTTAGAAGCCTCATGACTCATAAGGGTGTATAGAACTGTAATTGTATTTTGTTTTATAATCTTATAAATCTAATATTTTTAATATTATCTTGTACAGCTAAAGCTTAATTTTTATTTTGAATTTTCTTTACTCAGCATCATTTTTTTTGTGTTTTCAACTTTCGTGTTCATTTGACTAATTTTGTCTGTATAATCTAAAGGAATTCCTCAGCAAGGTTCTTCTAATGGTTGTGCTATCTCAGTTTTGAATTTTTCTTTTAGGGAATTCCCTGGGGGTTCAGGAGTTAGGACTGGGTGCTTTCACTGCAGAGGGCTCAGGTTCAATCCCTGTTTGGGAACAAAGAGACCACAAGCCACACAGCGAGACCAAAAACAAACAACAAAAAACTATTTTTAATGTGCTCTCTTTGCATAATGGTTTCTCTAGGTATTTGATTTTAGGTTGCCGATTGTTTTTCTCAGTTGTTTGAGGGTATAATTCTGATTTCCATTGTGGCAGCTGAAAATGCCAAGCATCAGTTTAATTTTTCTTTGTCTTTTACTGTGGGGCTTGGCATAGTTTGTTTTTTTCCTTCTGGCTTCTTTTAAGATATTCCCTTTATCTTCAGTCATCTGAAGTCTCATTATAATGAGCCTATTTCCTCTTATCCTTCTTAGTAAGTTTTTGATTCGCTAATTCTTCTTATTTTGAGACAGTTTTTTTGATATCTCATTCAATAGCTCTTTGCATTTCATCTCTCAACTATACTCTGTTTTCTCTTTCTGAAGTTCTTCATTACCTTTTCTCATGGTTAACCTCTTTTTAGCTCTCTTTCTGCATTATAGGAAAATTTTTTTCAGGGTGAATTTTCTCATTCACAAGTTCTCACTTCAGCTGTTTTCCATATACTGTTTAGTCTATGAAATAATTTTTAATTGTTATATTTTTTTCATTTCTAGAAAGTCTATTTGTTTTTTTTTTTAATCTTTGGGGTCTTTTTTTATTGTCTCTTGTTACTTTCTTTTATTTTAAAATATCTTCTTTTCAATTTTAAATCAACTAAATAATTCTTATTTAAGTTGAAATGTCGCCTATCATATATGTTAAAATTTGCAATCTCATTGAATCTGTTTCTGTTTGTTATTATTTCTTACTCTCATGCTGGCTTGTTTTATTGTTTACATTGTAGCTTCTACTGTGAGGTTACTTTCCACGGCACTTTATCCTGTGGTAAAACATGGAGCTCTAGGCTGAAGCTTATTTCTTCCAGGGAGGAGTTTCCTCCCGCCAGGCATCTGGGACACCACCAGTTTGGAACTATTTTAAATTCAATTATGGTTTGTGATTTGAAATTCTTAGGGGAGGTTTCCCCCCCACACACCTATCCAGAACCAAAGCTGAGACAGTCTTTCATAATATTTCCTTTTGGGTCATGGAATTATATTAAAATATTCATCCAACTTCTCTTCTCACACAGGTCCTAGGCATTTTATTTTTTTCCATTCCGCACTTATGTGAACTCTTAAGATGGAAAGCTGTAGACAAACAATGGCAGCTCTCTTAACGGCAGCTGTTGGCGTTAGTCCTTGATGATGAGGCCAAGTCACCATCATGGCCAAGTCATGTTTTTTAGCAATTTCATTCTCTGAAAATTCCCCTCCCTTTATTGCTAGTTCAGCTATAAATTCAAGGTACATTAATAAATATTGTACCAGCATTTTTAATTTTCCAGTTTTTAATGGATTTCCTCAGTTATCTAGACTATCATATTTTCAGAAATAGATGTGCCTAAACTAATTTTGTATATTTAATGTGGACTGATAAAACAGCCTAATTCTACAATTTTATGAGTTTAATTGTGTACTGTACTGAGTTGACTTTTGAAGGTCCCTTGGACTGCAAGGAGATCAAACCAGTTAAGTCTAAAGGAAATCAACCTTGACTATTCACTGGAAGGACTGATGCTGAAGCTCAAGCTCCAATACTTTGGCCATCTGATATGAAGAGTCAACTCACTGCAAAAGATCCTGATGCTGGGAAAGATTGATGGCATAAGGAGAAGGGAATGGCAGAGAATGAGATGGTTAAACAACATCACCAACTCAATGGACATGAATTTGAGCAAACTCTGGGAGACAGTGAAGGACAGGGGAGCCTGGTGTGCTGCAGTCCGTGGGGTCACAAAGAGTCAGGTATGACTTTATAATGCAAAGAAGAGACACAGAGAATGCACACAAGGAACAGTCATGTGATAAACAGAAGCAGAGATTGGAGCGATGCACTTTACATGCCAAGGATCACTAAGGATTTAGACAAGTGCAGGATACATTCTCGCTCAGAATCTACAGAGACTAACTTTGAGAACACCTTGGTTTCACAGACTTCTAGCTTCCAGAACTGTCAGATAATAAATCTCTGTTGTTTTGAGACACCCAATTTCTGGTAATGTGTTACAATAAGCCCTAGGAAATAAGTACCTATTAGCCATGAGATCCACCCCCCCCAATTTTTTTTCTGATGTATTCCTCCAAAGTTTTATTTGTGTCTGTGGTTATGCATCAATAGTCACTCTGTATACAGAGAGTCTGTGTTATGCCTAAAACCCTAAGCATTATTGCAGAAGCTTTATTTTCATGATTTAGTAAGAGAGTAAAATCATATTAAGTTCATAATGTAGTGTCTAAAGGGGGAGTGAAAATCACTTCATCATCTTGACATATTAATCGCTAGTTATATAAACAGACTCCAAGCAGTTAAAATCAGAACTCTGGTACTAATCTTTTTAAAAATATCAAATATTCTATAGTATATGGGTAATAGAAGATTCCCAGATGGAAACTGTCAGGATAAGTTCTGAAATTCTTTAATGCTATGAAATCTATGACACATAGACAAGAATAGGTGATAACAGATATACATGTTCTATTGGTTTCTTGCTTGAGGAAATATTAAGATATATTGTTGCTCAAGGTAAGTATTGACTTTAGAATTTGGACACTCAATATTTTCCTTATCCATCAATACATTTTGAGAGTCCCTTCAGCATTCAATATTTTCTTAGTGTTAAATGAAACGACAAGAGTAAAAGTAGTTTATCTTTGTGCTCCCACTAGCAGATTTTATAGAAGATTTATTTGGAACTAGAAACAACCTACATCAATAGGACTTCTGAAAACACTAGCCTGTTGCTAGACGGGTGTGTGTGTGCCTGCATTAGTAGAAGAAAATAGACAAAACTTTAATGTGGACTTTACTGAAGTGTAAACAAGGGATCTGGGGAAGAGTCATGTAGTTGTGATGTTGAGATACATTTCCAAAGATTATTTATTTTCTTATATTGATGTCATCTTTTCAGTCATTGTCAAAAGAACTGTCTTGGCTATGTGAAAAAAATATCTTTAACTGTGTTCTATAACCTTACATTGATAATATATATTAAGTATACATGCACATATACATCCATATCCATATATAAAACACATAAACATGATAAAAACAGAAAGTTAATAAACCTTAAAATAAAAAACATGTTTCGATCCCTGGTGTGAGCCAACCTGAGTTATCTACTTACACTCTCAGTAGATACATGCAGTCAGTAGGTACATACATTGACTCTGAAAGATTTTAGGCTAAGATGGAATATTCAATTCTGTTGGAGACGGGTCTCCATTCTCCTTCCTCCACATAATGCCATTAAACGAGTTTAACCACTTATTACAAAAGCAATCTCTCTATCATAAGACAACTGTCAATCCACGATATCTACCTGACGGCAGTATACAACCACAGTCTGTGACCATCCTCAGCTTCCTGGATGCTTGCTCCTGCCACAGCCCTCATCTGCTAACCCTCTCCGGGCTTCATCCTAATAGTCACCAGGTTTGCACCTGCTCTCCAGCAGCTGAAAGCTGTTAGTGAAGCCCCACACCTGGACTGACTCATCACTTTAAACAAAATACCGCAAAACGTCAGCTGAGTACTCAACGTGTTTTAAAATTATACTATGTTTTCATAGTGTGTTTAGATAATTGGCATTACTTTTCTCCTGGTGTTTGAAATTCTCTACTGAAAAAAAAAATACTATGAAGCTTAAACTTCAAGTTTCTCAAAAGCCCAAATTGGGGACTTTTAGCCAGGAGTTAAAATGAATAATAGAAAATAAAGAGATGCAGCTTCTTGCAAAAGGGGGTTTGTGGCCTATGGTTTATAATTTTTATAGATTTAAATGACTTCCCTTTGAGGAAAACTGCCTGATAATTCTTTCTTGTCCTTAATCTTACATGGTAACCACATTTTATTCTTTCTTTAGAAACATTGTTTTGAATTTTATCCATATTTTCTACTCAAAATCTACATAATTTAAGGTTAAAATTTCCATCCGAATACAAAGAATGAACATGTGCATGTATTTGCACGAGCTCATCCTTGGAGCAAATAAATGTAACAGCATTAATATAGCTTTCTCTTTGGTGTTGATTTTCACTCCTGAAGAATTCTCTTGTATTCTGTAATGCATGATTCCTGAAATAAATTGCATGGTATATAATGATGTATTTTCCAATGAGTCAGCTCTTCACATCAGGTGGCCAAAGTATTGGAGCTTCAGCTTCAGCATTAGTCCTTCCAATGAGTATTCAAGGTTGATTTTTCTTTAGGATTGACCACTTTGTGAAAGACCCTGATGCTGGGAAAAATTAAAGGCAGTGGGAGAAGGGGATGACAGAGGATGAGATGGCTGGATGGTATCACTGATTTAATGGACATGAGTTTGAGCCAACTCCAGGAGATAGAGGACAGGGAAGACTAGCATGCTGCAGTCTATGTGGTCACAAAGTCAGACATGACTGAGCAGTTAACAACAATAATGATGTCATTTACCCTATTCATTAACTTACATGGTGTTTAAATTTCTCCCTAAAATTATTGGGTATTAAGTGTATATTAAGCACCAGACTCATAAATTAATGAATGTTCAGATGACATTATTATAACGTTTTAAATTATATAATGATATATAAGGAATAGAATAAGAATTTTAAAAATATCCCTTGCTGATGCACATAAACAGTGGCAGGGTAGATCCTGGAGTTCTCTTTCAAAGTGATCCCACAAAGTGAAAATTCAGTACTCAGAGTTTACTGTTCACTTGGTCTCTGATATTCAAAATTACTCAAATTCTGGAGTGTAAATTTGATATTGAGCATGCATAGATGTTAGTGTCCGTCTTGTCTGACTCTGCAACCCTATGGATTGTATTCCTCCAAATGCCTCTGTCCATGGGATTCTCCAGGCAAGAACACTGGAGTGAGTTGCCACGCCCTGCTCCAGGGAATCTTCCAGACCCAGGGATTGAATGGGTCTCTTACATCTCCTGCATTGGCAGGCGGGTTCTTTACTACTAGCGCCATCTGGAGAGCTCGTTTAAAACGGAGAGATTTGCATAATTAAAGACTGTGCACAGAAAGTGAGATTTATTATTATTTAATTATATAATTTAAATTTCACATCATTCTTATATACAAAAAATTCACTGCATGGTTTGCGTGTGTTTGCTTGGTTGCTCAGTCATGTCCGACTCTGCTACCCCGTGGACTGTAGCCTGCCAGGCTCCTCTTGTCCATGGAGCTTCTCCAGGCAAGAATACTGGAGTGGGTTGCCTTGCCCTCTTCCAGGGGATCTTCCCAACCAGGGAATATCCCAGGGATCGAACCCAGGTCTTCCATATTGCAGGCTGATTCTTCACCATCTGAGCTACCAGGGAAGCCCAATACACTGGAGTGAGTAGCTTGTCCTTTCTACAGGGGATCTTCCTGACCCAAGGATCAAACCAGGGTCTCCTGCATTGCAGGCAGCTTCTTTATAAAATAAACTACCAGGGAAGCCCAAGCTAACAGGGAAGCACTTATGGTTTGTACTCACCATTAATCATTTACCTTTCTCTTTGCTACTACACTTCAGAGTTCACTGGAATTTCTAACCATCATCTCAAGACTCAGCAATGAGCCTAGGTAGAACAGATTCCAATCCAAGATAAGGTTGAACCAATTAGTGTTTACTCTGCTTACCTAAGGATGACATGATGAAAAATATGTAATCAATCAAAGACAGTGAAATGGGATATCTTTCTGAAGTTTCTGACAAAAAGAAGCTCATAATTTCTTTCAGATTAGGTGGTGGAAAGGTGTAAGATTTGAACCTGTTGCTATTAATGTAATGCCACAGGCTAGTACAGAGAATCAATGCAAATATAGAGGTAGATCCATGATAAAGCAACCAGATATAATTACATTTTTATAATCGATTCATCATTATAACATATTTAAACACTTTTGGAACTGTTTCTCCTGAATTTTCAGCTTATATGAAAAAGTATTCATATCAGTAATAGTAATAAATTAATAATAATTTACCTTATTTTAAGTAGCCACATTGAATTTTATTATTACTTGCAATTGAAAATTATTTCAGTGGCAACATCTTCAATTTTTCTTTCATTTGCTTCCATTTGCTCCATTTTAACATCTATTATGAGGGAATAAACGTTTCTTCTCTTGTCAAACAACAAACCCTCCAACTGTTCTCTGGATTGTATCTCTATTAATTTCTCAAGAAGTTATTACTTCACAGTTACAATATTATTTGTTTTTACCCTTTCTTTAATTGCTGTCACTAAAACCTTCCAGTAATCTCTTGTTTAAAGAATAATCACTTAAAAGAAAATCTTCCTTGGCTTTACAGCATCCTTCAAATGCCTTGCTTGAATTTAATTGCTCTGCTTGAGTTTTAGCAAAGAGTGGAGGTACTGTCTGTTATTCACTTCTCTTTTTGGAACACTCCAGTCTGGCTCTCATCATTATCACTTTACTTCAAAGCACCGTTTCCAAATTAACACAAATCATTCTCCTCTCTTTCCTCATTCTCCTCTTTCAGTGTAAAGTACCATATACACTTTTTCTTACCTTATAAGCTTCTCCTTGTGTTTTGCTATGACAGTCCTACATTTTAACATGCTTCTAAGATTCAGCTCTCCTCCCCTTTCCCTTTTCCTACTTTTTTACTATTTCTTCGCTTACATCTATTCTCTTTCTTTTCGTTAACATGGTGTTTATTTATTTATCTGGTTGGGTCAGGTCTTCCTTGTGGCACGTGGGCTCAGTAGTTGCAGCTTGTGGGTTTAGTTGCCTGAGGGTGTATGGGATCTTAGTTCCTGGACCAGGAATCAAACCTGCGTCCCCTGTATTGGAAAGTGGATTGTTAATCACTGGACCATCAGGGAAGTCCCTAACATGGTGCTTTTAGGCAATCTATTTAATTCTAAGATTTCAAAAGATGACCACCCTGAATCTAAGACTTGATAGCTGACCTCCAGGTTCTTAAGTCTACCTGCTTGAAATTAATTTCAACAGCACATATTATTAAGCAGCTATGAAATGCCAGGTGCTTTTTTTGGTGCTTGGGACACTTCACATAAATGAATATAGCAGGCTCAGCAATTTTTCCTGTAAAAGGCCATATAGAAAATATTTTAGACTTTGCAGACTATATGCTCCCTACTGAAATTCTGCTATTGTAGCACAGAAACAGTCAGAGACAATATGTAAGCAAAGAAGAGTGTCTGTGTTCTAATAAAACTTTACTTATGAAACCGGGTGGTAGACCATATTTGTGAACTGATTTTGGTCTGTAAAATCTCTTATAGAATTACCCATGGATATCTCAAATGTCTCATATCTTGATTTTCCCTGCCATAGCTTTTTCTTCAGTCATTACAAATTCAATGAAACATACCATTTTTAATCCATTTACTCAACCCCCCCCCAAAAAAAGAATTAGGGTTAGTATTTATTTCTCTCTTTTTTCTCATTATCAACATTCAATTTCTCAACAAGTCACACAAATTCTATCTCCAAAATATACTTCATATCCATTCATTTCTTTACATCTTCACATCTGCAAATGAAAGTAAAAGCATTAGTTGCTCTTTCCAACCCCATGGACTGCAACCCTTCTAACAAGAATACTAGAGTGTATATTCATTCCCTTCTCCAAGGAATGTTTCAAACCCAGGGATCAAAAGTGGGTTGCCTGCATTGCAGGCAGATTCCTTACTGTCTGAGCCACCAGAAAAGCCCCTTACATCTCCAGATTATTATTTTTATTGTACTCTTGTAAGCAGTGACTTGCTTTATTCCGTCATCTTTCTTTCCCTATCCATTCTCCACACAAGTTTAATGGCATTTTAAGACTATAAGACAAATCACATTATTGTAAATTCTCTTTGAAATAATTTCACATGTGTATGATCCAGCTGTACTAGAATTCTCTGTTTCCTGCATACACCAAGGTCTTTCCTGTCTAGTGGAGTTTGCATCCACTATTTCTACACCTGGGATATTCTCCCTCCAGTTCTTTGCATGAATGACTCCTTGACTGTCTTTGTCAAAGTATTGCCAACTCCTATCTCCTCTAACAGTTTCTATATCATTTTGTTTATTTATTCTCTAGCACTTATCACAGCCTAATTATTTATGAGTTTATCATCTTTTACTTCCTTTGATATTTAAGATCCTCAAGTACAGGGTTCATCATAGGATCCCTATGATCACCATGAGCAATGACTAAGAGTCTGTTAATGCTTAGAAATAGAGTGAATAAATGAATCTATTTTTGTTAAATACATTACAAAGAAATATACTATTCTAATAGAAACAAAAGCTTTTGTTTCATGTTTTATGAATCTTGCATTTCGTTAGAAAGAAAAATTAGTTCATTTTACCCTGCACATCAGAGTTGCTCAGTCTCAGTACTATTGACATTTTGGGCTGCATGGTTCCTTCTTATAGAGGCTGCCCAGTGAGTTGTAGGGTGTTTGACAGCATCCTTCATCTCCAAGGTATTAAGAGCACCCACTCTTTTCCTCCTCCCTAGTTGTGACAGCCAGAAATGTCTCTAAACATTGCCAATTGTGTCCTGGGAGGGAAAAATCACATCCACCCAATTGAGAACCTTGATAATGAAATATCTGTTGTAGCCTACATATTTTGTTGTTGGTGGGTGGTTTACTTGCTAAGTCGTGTCTGACTATTGCAACCCCATGGACTGTAGCCCCACCAGGCTCCTCTGTCCATGGGATTCTCCAGGCAAGAAAACTGGAGTGGGTTGCCATTTTAGATGCTGGAATAAGTGGGAGGCTATCTTCCTGTCCTCAGAGAACTAAAACCTAGTAGGAAAGACAGATATTGAGCTAATATTTTAAATAAGCACTATGATGAAGTATAGGGTAAAATTAAAGTATGCAACAGGGAAATCTGACCTAAATCAGGGGCTGGGGAAATTTTCCCTTCAAGAAGTGATTGTAAGCTGAGATATCAGTGTTCTAAGGGAAAGGACTATGGAAGAAAAGAGTACTCCTGACAGAGGAAGAATCATGTAAAAGAACAAAGTATGGCCCATTTAAGAAGTAAAAACAAAATGCCAGTCTATCTGAAGTATAGAGAACAATCCATCACATGAAATCTGGAGAGGTCAGCAGGTGCCATGTTATATTTACACAGGTGCATTCCATTAAAGATTTGGCATTGTATTCTACAAAAACTATAAGAGGTTAGACACATGATCAGACATGAATTTTAAGGTCTTGCCCTGGATTTTCTGAATAAAATGGATGAATAGGAGAAAGAGGACCTATATAGTGAATAGAGAAAGTGTGATGTATAAATGCCAGTGATGATGAAATGAGTAGACAAAGACAGAAATGGGTGGAAATGAAAAAAATATCAAGTGTGAATCAACTCGGCTTATGGATTAAATAGATTTTGGGGGCCAAGGATGGAAGAACCACGATGTAAGGAATTGAGCAGATGGTGATATTTTGCTATTATTGATGCTAGGCTCACACACCCAAACTAATACAGAATTTCAGAAAATATAATCTACTTTTGAATACAAAGAAACTCTTCATATCAACGATTCAGAACATTAAAATGCTGTTCTTTTATTTTCATTGTTACGTCAGTCTTTTGTTCATTATCTCTTAACAGACTAATAAATCACCACACATTCAGTGATTGAAACTATAGTTATACATACTTTTTATGATATCTATTGTTCAGGAATCTAGGCAAGACTTAGTTGGGTCCTCTAATTTAGGATCTCTCACAGGGCTGGAGATAAACTATCAGACAGGGCTGGAGGCTTTTCTAAAGGCTTGAATGTGAAAGATCTGCTTCTAGGCTCACTTGATGGTTCCTGAAAAAATCAGCTCCTTGTGGGCCGTTGAAATGAGGCCCTTGTTGTTGTTGGGTTTTTGTTTTTTTGCACGACATTGGCTGGAGTGTTTCCTCACTTCCTGTCACATAGGCCTTTCTACATCTAACTTCACCAAAGCCAACAAGAGACAGAATCTGCTAGCAAGACAGATCATGGAAACATTTTTCAGCATTTCCCATATTCTCTTGGTTAGAATAAATTACTCAAGGGAAGAGGTCATACAAGGCCATGAAGACTAGGAGCTTGGGCTCTTCTTGTGCCAGCTTGGGAGTCTATCTACCACAATTTATATATTATTTCAAGCATTCAGATTAAAATAAAATAAATACAATATGAAAAGGCAGGATTGTAGATGTATTAAGAGTCTAAGATAAGTGTTTTACCTAAAATTAGTTTTTCATAGGAATACATTTTCACAAATCTTGGAAGCTACTATGTTGCATGGACAAGAAATATATTTTCCAAGAACACACAAGTTGAATGGGAATAGTAAATTGAGAAAATAGTTTCTTTAATTGTATAGATATTTATAGTAGGGGATAGCAGTATACAGAGTGTATGGAGAAGAAACCTAATGTTATTAATAAGTGTCAGGACTATAAGCTTAAAAGCATAAGTTGTTTCAGTTTTCTTTAAAAATGTCACATTATATCTTTTAAGAAACATCTGATCTTGTCAATCAAAATTAGGCTACATGTCCTAATGTCTTTGCAAAAGTTTGGACCCTCAGCATAACATCTTTTTTTCTCCTTGAGTATCTTATTTTACTTAACTTCCTGCACATTGTTTGGAATTGATCTTGACAGACTTTAATCAGGTTGATGAAACTCTGTAGACTGTCAAACATAAAATATAATGTTTGGTCTACCCTTCTTAGGGGGCTCTTAAAATGAACATGATTCATCTGTGACAGTGGGCAACAAATATTTAAGAATGTCTTTTTCTTTTCTCTACACTATCCTCAGTAGGTAGTGGGTTTCCAGAGAATGAAAACTTCCAGATCTTTTACTCACCTTAACATGACATCCTAAAATGGTGATATTTTCAAGTTATTGATGTTTTACATGTAGGATTTGAATTTTTTATTAATATTTCCATTTTATTTCAAACTGATGTGGGTGCTATAGATACTGTTTTATCATCCCCCAAAACACCTTTTTAAGGTTTAAAAAATATAACTTAGTTCTATTTCATAATCCATTTTAGTTAGAATTTTCCACATAAGTAACTCAGAAAAGGGAAATTATTTTTAAATATCAGTTTCTATGTTTTGTATTATTCTGAATGTCAAGCCAGCACTGCCAATTGTATGATTTAATTATTTGGTCCATGATGTCAAACACTTATTATAAATAATGAACAATACTTCCTTTCATCTAGAGCAAATGTTATTCATAGGGAAATTGGCCATTTTGGAATTTAACAAGGAGGGAAGTAAGATAATTTATTAAATTTCTTCTAACTTTGCCCATGTCCAATAATGAACAGTGCATACTATTAATATTGTCAGCTATAAGTTAGTAGGACAGTAGTCTCAGGTTAATAGGCTTGGGAAATTTCTAAGTTCCAAGATTATCTCTCTCCATTTCCAGAAATAAAAATGTTAAAAATCAAACCACCTATTTAAAATTACTTTTTGCTATTGTTGATTCATGCATACTACATTAATGTAATAAAGGCACCTAATTTACAAAAAGAGTTGGATTTCAGCATTTTAACTTGTCAAACTATAGGAAAAATAGACCAACATTAAATTTCTAAAGGTTTTTTGAAGGAGGGATCTAGACTTCAACCACCAAAGAGAGAGGGTATGGAGGAAAGGGATTGTAGGAGAGAAATGAAAGATTCTAATTTTAGTGGGGCAAAAATGGAAGCATTCCCGATGGTAGGACAGGGACAATGGTTTCTTCCTTACAGCAGGATCTGAGCCCAGCAGAAGAGAGCCACTGTGGAGTGGTAGTGGGACCTCAGAGCAGAGTGGATCCATGGACTTCGATGTGCCTAGGAAGGCAGGGTATACAACACGGGGCTTCCTGTTATGGCAAGGATTCCCAATGGACAACAGAGCAATGAATCTTTCCACCACCTTGAGAGGATATGAACTTATATAATAATTAATTAAACTAGGAGACATAGTTTTACTTGTATTAACATGGGAAAGGGCTTCAAGATCTTTTCAGGAGCTGAGTAAAGAAAGGAAGAGCCAATGATAGAAGTTATTTATCTTTGTTTTCTTTTAAAATTATTTGTAAGAGTGATCTGGGATCTATGTTGACCATCATTTCATACCAAATAGATGGGGAAACAATGGAAACAGTGACAAACTTTATTTTCTTGGACTCCAGAATCACTGCAGATGGTGACTGCAGCCATGAAATTAAAAGATGCTTGCTCCTTGGAAGAAAACCTATGACAAACCTAGACAGCCTATTAAAAAGTAGGGAAATTATTTTGCCTACAAAGATCCATATAGTCAAAGCTACGGTTTTTCCAGTAGTCATGTATGGATGTGAGAGTTAGACCATAAAGAAGGTTGAGAGCTAAAGAATTGATGCTTTTGAATTATGGTGTTGGAGAAGATGCTTGAGAGTTCATTGGACAGCAAGGAGATTAAACCAGTCAATTCTAAAGGAAATCAACTGTAAATGTTCATTGGAAGGACTGATGCTGAAGCTGAAGCTCCAATACTTTGGTCACCTGGTGCAAAGAGCCAACTTACTGGAAAAAGACTTGGAAGCTGGGAAAGACTGAAGGCAGGAGAAGGGGACGACAGAGGATGAGATGGTTGGATGGCATCATCTATTCAGTGGACATGAGATTGAGCAAACTCCAGGAGATGGTGAAGGACAGGGAAACATGGGGTGCTGCAGTCCATGGGGTCGGAAAGAGCTGGACATGACTGAGTGACTGAACAACGACAACAATATATATTAATGTTACCCCCAAGTCTTTTTATGGCTTTAGAGCTTATTTGTGTTTTGAACTGAAAATATTCTATTTTCTGGATGTACCACGGTTTTTCAATCCATTAATTTACTGAAGACCATCTTGTTTGCTTCTTAGCACTGGCAATTATGAATAAAGCTGCTGCAAACATCCTTGTGCAGGTTTTACATGGACATAAATTTTCAGTTCCTTTGGATAAGTATCAAGCAAGGAAAACAATTGCTTGATCACATGGTAACAGTATGTTTATTTTGATAGGAAAATTATAACTTATCTTCCAAAGTGGATGTACCATTTTGCTGTCCTGTCAGCAATGAATGAGTACCTTTTGCTCCACATTTTCACAGCATTTGATGTTGTTAGGGCTTTGAATTTCGGCCATTCTAATGGATATGCAGAGGTATCTCACTGTTGGTTTAACTTGTCTTTCTCTGATGACATATGATGTGGCCCATATTTTCATATGCTTATTTATTTATCTTCTTTGGTGAGGTGTCTATTAAGGTCTTTAGACCATGTTTTTTTCAGGTTTTATGTTTTCTTATTGTTGAGTTTTAAAAGTTCTCTACAGATTTTGGCTAACAATCCCTTATCAAGTGTTTCAGGGATATTCTTTTAAAGCAATATTTTGTATTGAAGTATAGCCTATTAACAATGTTGTGATAGTTTCAAGTGAACAGTGCAGGGACTCAGCCATAAATATACATGTATCCATTTTCCTTCAAACTACTCTCCCATCCAGGCTGTCTCATAGCATTGAGTAGAGTTCCATATGCTATATAGTAGGTCCTTATTGGTTACCCATTTTTAAACATAGCAATGTAAAGATGAGGGACATCTTTTTAAAATCCTATGTCCTGCTGGCAGTGATCTTTATTAGTTAACAGGAGGAAACCAACCTTTTAAGTAAACCCGTTAAGAAAACCCTTGTCTTTGCACCTACTTCTTGAATCCTTTTATAACAAGACATGGTCATTGCAAATATTTCTTGTTACGGGGTTTGTTAGCAAAATGAAATGTCTTATATGGTACTTGCAATATTCTGAATATGTTACAAATGCAACCTCATCAAATAAATTTTTACATAGTACAGAGTTAAATTTTAGAAGGTAAATACTCTGTTTTAGACCTTGTTATTTGTTCAACCTAAATTAATAGTTGTAAAAACATAGGAACCACCCAATGCATTTTTGAAGAAAAATCAATTAATAATATAATGAAAAAAATAGTAGTTATATATATGGTTCAAACAGGCTAATCTTGCTTCCTATCTTGCTTTTGCAAATGATTCCCTTCACTGAAGACTAGGGGCTACTTTGGGAAACCAGCTTCATTTCTGGGGCCAAGCTGGCTATGAAAACAATTATTTTCTTATCTAGATTTCATATATTGCTGCCAGTATCTGCCTGCCTTTTTTGTGCTTTTCCATTAAGGCACTGTAGTTATACTTCCCATTCCTGATCTTTATCTACACTCTACTTTTATCCTCAGTGTATTGTAAATTATCCTTTCTCATTCTACTTATATGTTTAAGATAAATAACTTGTATTGAATAAAAGAATGAATCTAAAAATGAAAGAGTGAGAGTGCATTATACCTGTGGAAACAAACTATAATAATCCTAAATACAATTTTTTATAGTTACACAGATTATTTTTTGGCTTGAATATTTTAGGATATACAAGTGTTAGTTCAATGTTCTTTCCTATGCCTTTCATCCTATGATACTTTATTTTAAAGGTAATGAGAGTACTATCAAATATATAAGCACATATATGTATATACTTTTATATCTACATATATATTGGAATGTACATGTATTTATGCATATATATGTGTGTGTGTATATATATATACACACATATATTGGCTTCCCAGGTGGCTTAGTGGTAAACAATCCACCTGCCAATGCAAGGGGCACAGGTCCAATCCCTCAGTTAGGAAGATCCCCTGGCAAAGGAAATGGCAACCCGCTCCAGTAGTCTTGTCTGGAAACTCCCATAGACAGAGGAGCTTGGTGGACTACAGTCCATGGGGCTGCAAAGAATTGGACACAGATAAGCTGGGGTTTCCCAGGTGGTGCTAGTGGTGAAGAACCTGCCTGTCAGTGAAGGAGATGTAAGAGACATGGGTTTGATCCTTGGCTTATGAAAATTCTCTGGAGGACGGCATGGTAATGCACTGCAGTATTCTTTCCTGGAGAACCTGATGGACAGAGGAGCCTGGAAGGCTACAGTCCATGGGGTCACAAAAAGTCTGACATGACCGAAGCAACTTACACATGCAAGTCTTAGCAACACATGCACATATACAACGTTTTTTCAGCAAGATGATATTGTGCTTGTGGTTTAATGGACTATAGAATTTTCTTGCAGAAAAAATGTGGTGGACATTTGCTTTTTTTGCTAGCAGATCTCTAGTTCTCCGCTCAGTGAACACACCTCCTCTCTATTGCAGCCATGTTCTTACATGAAGCTATCTACCTAGGCACAGTTGTCTTAATCTGTAAGTACCATAAATGGTATTATGCTGTGTTAGCAAATAGCTGGCTTATTAAAAAAAAATCTGATAAATTGGGAATACAGATGTCTTCTATTTATTGCTTCTTTGCAGAATGTTTAGAAAATATGGCTGTCATAATGTTTTAAACAGAACTAATACAGCTGCACAAAAGACCCTCATAGTAAGTGTTTCTAATCTTCTTTTAATTTATAATTCTTAACACCCACACAAGCCCAGGAAGAAAGGTTAGACTCAGGGACAGGTTCAATAATGATGTTAGGTTTCTTGCTCCAGCAATGCCCAGGGCAACAGGTTGCCAAATTCAGACTGTTCTGACAGAGAAAGAATAACAAAAAGCAAAGGCTTGTATGTTTGGAGCTTGTTGAGCTTAGCCTAACTCTGCTATCTTTTGATTTGAGATACTTGTAAATCTTACAACTGTTTTACTGCCTAGCTGAGCCATGTCAGAAGGGGGCATGGACTCTTATTACACAGCCCTCAGAATTCTTAGCTACCTATGTCTGTCAGGCCTTTCTAACCTTCCTTTGAAAACCTTCCTTTGAAATGAAAAATAGTTTGAGATGTTCTCCTAGACATAACAATAGTGGAAAAGAAAAAGGTTACAATAACAGAATTGTTTTAATAAAGGGCAAGGGCACAAAATTGTCTCAGCCATTTGTGAACTCAAGCTACAGAGGTTCGATTTTATTATTTATAGGTTACAGGAGGTGGTGAGGAGGATTACAGAAAACCTAAAACCAGATTTGAAAACTTGGAACCAGTCCAAATGTTCCTCCAATTCACCTGTGAAACAAAAAATGAAAAAATGTTTTGATGATTTTTTTTTCTCCCACAGTGGCCTTCTGTTATGCTAGAAGTTTCATCTCTAAAAAAAGTCATTCTATTGAATTAAAAAGTTAGCTACCATTTATTGAGAACTTATTATATGTCCGGCATTGTTATGGATCTTAAATATTTAATATGCATTTTGTGGTCAGTTGTAAAATACACTGTGAGCCAAGGAGAAATCTAGGAGTTTGGGAAGATGATGGAATATGGCACCATTTGTAGTGAAATTCAACAGAAAGGGCTTTTTGAATGTAATCCTGATTTGGAATTTTGTGCAAACTATTGTGGCAGAAAATGTTTGTAGGTATGTATTAAGGAGTCACCCTCTAGGGATTCTTGGTAACCTTTTGGTTGGCAACAAATAAATAGCTATTTGCTTGGAAATAGAGAAATATATCCGAAAATGAAATGATTTTTGTTCAGATTTGTATTTCAAATGAAAATTCTTTGAAAACCCACAGAACAAGCAATCATCCTGAAAGTTGAGATTGTAATTATAGAATTGGGCCCGTTTGAGCGAGAAAAATGTATATTGGGCTTCAAGGTACTAAGAACCTAACGATCCCAGCGTATAGAATTTAATTAATACCATGAATCAAAGTAGAGAAGGTGTGTTGACTAGAGAAAACTGTGATGAATTTTCGACTTCCTGACTTTGTGGTTTGAATTTTGAACCAGAGCCTTAAGAACTCCCAAACACCTCTGAGAATATTAATGTGGATTTTCTTTTAGTAAAGTTACCCATGGAAGGTACTAAATAAGGGAAGAAATAATCCAATTATCTGTGATCACCACCAAGTATCATGGACACCATGACTGAGGACTAAGAAATAGTCAGAAAATCAGAGCATCTGGCTTTGATACTAAAGACCTCTAACTCTTTCAGAGAAAAGCTATGAAACTAGCTTCTGCTGAGCTAAAGAAGAGACTTTCATAGGGTTACACACAATCTTTACAGTAAATTCTGTGAATTACATATATTATTTTCTCAATCTGTAATTGAAAGAGTTGATATTTAAAGTGCTTGACTAATTTTCCTAAGATGCCAGTCTTTGGCAGAAACAGGATTTAGACAAATCTAGATTTTTCTGATTCTTCAGCCCATTTTTTGTCACCACATAATATTAACTTTGCCATAATCTAATAGGTGAAACAGCTCCACGTGTGAGTAGATAGTGATCGCCACCCATATTTCTGTCTATTGTGAAAACCGTTGACACAGTATTCTTATTTTAAGATATTATATTCTGAGCAAATACTTCTTTTCATTTCCACAAGACAAAGTACATTGGCTCCTTTTTAAAGCAAACATCTTGTCCATTTGAAGGGAAGATGGAAGTACTTGAGGCTACATCTGGGGTGAGATGCAGAAAGGAGGTCTCACATTAACATTTCTATCAGGGCATAATGTAAGTAAAAATTTTCTGTTAAGTAAGAGACAGCTCTTTTTGATACCAAATGTTCTCTTCTGACATAGGGAAGCATTCTTGTTTACTTATAACAAGTTTTTGGGTTTGTAAATGTAAGGATTACCTCTTCATTCAGTTGTGCCTCTCCAAAATTCGTTTGAAAGTACATTTATTTAATAAAAGATTTATTGAGTATATATTATATTCTCGGCTTTGTAATATGCACTGGAAATAAAAAAGCTTAATAAGACACTCTTCTAGTCCATAAAAGATAATAGTTCCTGGTGGAGACAGACAAACTCACATCCCATGTCTAAGGATATGCTATTTAACGCATTTGTTTTGTACAATAATTATCTATTGCTGACATATTTGATATAAGACATTGTGCTAGGAGATGTGGTTCCTGTCCTCAGGGACATTTTATAGAGACTAAAGATAAGCAAACAGCAAAAATAATGTATATGATAAGATCTCTGGGAAAGAAAATGAGGTGTTTGTGGAACATTTAAGGATATGTCTGACTCATATCTGAGGATCTCTTCCTAGAGGAAGTTTTATCTAAGCTAAGAACCAAAGTAAAGGTAGAGATTCCAGGCATCAAGAAGATTAAGGACACCTGAGAGATTGTGGTCTGTTTAAGGACCACAAAAGGGTCTGTTGTTGTTGTGGCTTAGTTGCCAAGTTGTGTCCAACTCTTTCGTGACCCCATTGACTGTAGCCTTCCAGGCTCCTCTGTCCATGGGATTTCCCAGGCAAGGATACTGGAATGGGTCGGCATTTCCTTTTTCAGGGATCTTCCTGGCCCAGGGACCAAACCTGAGTCTCCTGCATGAGCAAGCGGGCTGTTTACCACTGAGCCAGCCACCCGGGAAGCCTACAAAAGGGTGTAGCTAGGCTAAAAAATTATAACTTTTGTCTTCTAGCTTTGAAATTTTGACTAACAGGAACTGTAGAAAAAAAATTTTGTTGTCCTTAATTTATATTGATCAATTTTTGCAATGAAAATCACAGCCATTTTAATTGATTTTTAAATGGAAATCATAATGAACTCTTTTCCCTCTTGATATTCTATGATAATGTCAGTTTCAGTAGTGATGAATATATCCTTGGCAGTTTTTGGTAATTTTCATTGTTTTATATCAATATTTTATTTTCTAACTTGTTACTACAAAACTCAAGTTGTAATATATTTCTTCAAAAGTTCCAGTGGAACTTTATTTAATTTTGTACCATATAATTGAATTTCTTTTTTTAATGCAAATTAATAAAATTTATAAGATGTACCTTATAAAAAAGAATAATGTCCATATTTAAAATTCATAAAATAAAAAGTGCTTGAAAATATTCTATAATTTCATGAAATTTTGACTGTGCCACTTTCAAATTTCTTCCTGTTGTAATCTCAACATTTTCAAAATTAATTTATGTCACTATTGGCATAAGCCAACAATCTGCTAAAGTTTGTCTCTTTCTGAAGTTCAAAGAGTTTGTATGTCAATTTTCATTCCCACTGTCATCAGGGAAGCAAATGTTATATATCAGTGAATATGCTTTGCTAAACTTCTATCAATTTTAAACTGCAGGAAATAAGCCTAGTCACCCTTAAACACATGCTGTCAATCAGAAAATCAGAAAGCAGGATAGACATAACATATGCTCACAGCATTGTAGAATCCACATGTGGTTGACATGCTGAATGATTCATAAATATATATCTTTAAACCCAGGAAAAGAAGCAGAATTTGGATGAATACTAAGAGGCCAAAGTGAATATTAAATATTCAAGTTATTTCCAGAAATCAGAAAAGGGAAAATGAATTTTTCTTTAAGGCAGACAGAGTGAATAAAAGAATAGGCAATTTGTTATAAATGGCTTTAGGATAATTTAGGTAAATTTTATATCAAATATGAAATATAAATGCTAATTTCACACATACATTCATTTCTAAAGGGAAATGGATATAATCTCTGAAACAAGACCGCCTTTACAACAGCCTCTTTTAAGAATTGATGAGGAGTTTTAGTCTATTCACAATTGGAAGAAAACTTTTGGTTTTAAGATTAGTTGTCAATGTGCTGTATCTATCTAGTTTTGAATGAATGTTATATGTTTAAATTACCTACTATGGTTGGCTTTAATTTGGGCATTAACTTGTTGAACTGCTGTATTAGAGATTTATTACTAGTTCTCACAGCAACACTAAATATGATCATTAGAAGATCAGAATTTAAAGACAATTTCAGATATTGCCAATACAGCTCTGATTCACCAGAGATGGCATTTCCTACAGCTATTTGGCAGATTATATGTCTTTTTTTTTTCTTTCCAATCAACTTTTCAACTCTAATGCATTTCACGTACTGTCAATCACAGCTCATTTAGACTTCCTGTAATTGGTGAAGTAATTACTTTTCATGCTTTTAAATCACGTGTGCATTTTGTAGCTATTAATCAATTTCCTGCTGTGCCCTGAGTTAAATTAAATTATAATACTAATACCAGAATAGATCTCAATAGCTATTTCTCCATATATTAGTGAAGCAATCATCAATGGAGAAGCCAGACTTTAGTTTTTATATAAAAATGTAGAGAATTATTGTTTTGCTAGAGCTGACAGATGATATATACCATTCTTTAGTGCTTACTGTTCTGCAACAGCAAAAATTGGAATAATATATTACAAGCATTTGATGCAGTACAATTGTTTAGTACTAAATAGCAGAATTTGCTTTTCTCTCCTGCAGCTGTCTGCCTCTTGTTCTCTCATTTGATGAAAATGAATGTAGAGTGAATGAGAATACATTTCTGCTCTCTTTTCACTTTCATGGTTATATTGCTTTAGGCAAGCAGTTAATTTAAACCAGTACATCCAGAACTTCTAGGTAAGAGCAAGGTGAATTTCATGCCTCAAAGTAGCTCCAACTGGAGATATATCCAAAACTTAAACTAACAGACAGAGCTTTGTGATAACTAGATAGATAGATGGTTGTTGTACTATGGGGAAAATGGTTAGGGACCCAATGCATATAATGCTCAAAGTTGGTGAGCAGCTATATAAGTTTTACTAATTATCACAACATAGAATCAACAATGTTATGACTGGGTACATTTAAAAATTAAACCATGCTGAAATTTAGGATGAAATGTAGATTATAAAACATAAGCCAGAATGTATTTAAATATTTAAAAATGGAAAATCCTTCACATATTTCACTCCTGGAGAGAATTTCAATATGACTTGCCCATGATTTCTTGCAATTAAGCAGAATTTAGTCTTCCATTTTGTTTAAAAATAAGGCCTTAAAATAAATTTATAGGATTTAATTGCTTGAAATGTTGCAAGTATAATACAAAATGTTTACAGGAATTAAAATATACTTTTTATTTTGAGGTTTTTGGAATGTTTTCTGCAGTATTTATACTTGTAGATGTATAAAATTAGAGTTACTATGTAAGTGTTGCAGTTTTATATTTTACAGAGGTATGAAGAGACAGTTTTTAAAGACATTTATGATAATCGTACCATAAAACTAAGTTATCTTAAAACAGAGAGCAGAAAAAATGAAAAGAAAGATTAGAGGATAAATGTAGATGTAAAAGCTATCATAAATGCCAATGTGTGAAAATATCAAATGAAATAGCACAATTAAGATGCTAAAGAAAGCATAATGAGTTAGGAAAATATTTTCTACCTTTTTTTCTCTGTATTTTTCACTGAAGGAGACATTTTTTTTTTAGTTTGTTTCTTCATAATGAAAATCTTCCCTCTCATACCAGTTATACACAGACAGTATCATTTGTTCTTTAAAAAAAAAATTCTGCTTTTTTACCCCATAACAATTGAAATAAAACATATGAAAGTAGGAGCACAATGCTTCAGACCTCATTTAAGTACAATTCTTTGTGCTCATGAACTGTTTCCAGAGGAGGAGAGAGGGCCGCTAAGGAAGATAGATATCATACAGGAATGTCAATCACATTTAATAGGCAGTGGTGGAAGGTAATCTTCTTCTTTCCATCAGTCTCTAGCAGACTAGTAGACAGAACTCATTACTGTGCAAATGAACCTGCCAGATGCTTCAGCCATTTGCCTCACTAGAGGTCACAGAGAGTTGACACCAGTTAAAGCTGGTTAAATGTGGCTAGGGAAGGAACACTGAGACAGAGCAGCTTCATAGGTGGAAATAAACTATATCATACTGACAACAACCTTAAGAAAGTTTAAAAAGTCTTTGTGCAATTGCAGGGGGGAAAAAGGTTGCATCAAAATGGTTCATGTGTTTAAAATTAGTTCCTCTCATCATTTAACAGATAAGAAAAATAGGTATTTAACTTTCCCAATATTATGGTAACAGAATGTCAGTTCAGCAGCCTTTAGCCTATAGAAACCTAGAGATTTTTAGAAGGTTCATCTCACTTTCAGTGAGCTACCTTTTCTTATTGGGTCATTTTTTGTATTTAAAAATACTCAACACCATCGTCAACTAATGGTGGTAATATTGATTGTTATTGCTAGGTCCATGACTAGACCAATAACTAGAATGACTGTTATTTTCTTTGAAGAGCTCTGCTAAGCATCTTCTGGTTTAATTTTCAAAGACTCTCAACACAATAGGCATCATTATCTTTGTTTTACAAACAAGGAAACTGGAGCTACAAGAAGTTGGAATTTGCATCAAGTCATGATCTTATAAGCAGAAAAGTTCTAATTTAGATTCAAGTATATCTGACACCTATATATATATATATATATATATATTTTTTTTTTTTTTTTCTTTTTTTTTTTTTTTTTTTAAACAAACCATTGTGTGGAGAGCTGACTTTCAATAGATGTCAGTGAGGGAGCTTCTCTGCTATTGTAGGAAACCCCCACCCAGAAGTAGGTCCTCTAGGAATGGTTTAGCACCAAGTTCCCCATGAACATGCAGGACAGGATGGGCCAGGGGGTGGCTGTCTTTCCAGTCATGCCTAATGTTCCAAAATCTGATCTAATAGAGTCTCATTATTTTTTTTTTTAGTTTGTCACATTATTGTATTTTTCTCTTATATTCTGTTAACATAGGAATAATCAAAACATAGGTTATATGCAGACCTACAAGAGCTTCTGGGACTATCACCCAAAAAAGATGTCCTTTTCATTATAGAGGACTGGAATGCCAAAGTAGGAAGTCAAGAAATACCTGGAGTAACGCACAAATTTGGTCTTGGAGTACAAAACGAAGCAGGGCAAAAGGTAACAGAGTTTTGCCAAGAATGCACTGGTTATAGCAAGCACTCTCTTCCAACACACAAGAGAAGACTCTACACATGGACACCACCAGATGTTCAATATCAAAATCAGATTGATTATATTCTTTGCAGCCAAAGATATAAAAGCTCTATAGAGTCAGCAAAAACAAGACTTGGAGCTAACTATGGCTCAGATCATGAACTCGTTATTGCAAAATTCAAACTTAATTTGAAAAATGTAGGGAAAACCACTAGACAATTCAAATATGACCTAAATCAAATTCCTTATGATTATACAGTGGAAGTGACAAATAGATTCAAGGAATTAGACCTGATAGAGTGCCTAAAGAACAATGGGTGGAGGTTCGTGACATTGTACAGGAGACAGGGATCAAGACAATCCCCAAGAAAAAGAAATGCAAAAAAGCAAAATGGCTATCTAAGGAGGCCTTACAACTAGTTGAGAAAAGAAGAGAAGCTAAAGGGAAGTAGACAGGAAATATATACCCACTTGAATGCTGAGTTCCAAAGAATAACAAGGAGAGATAAGAAAGTCTTCCTCATTGATTAAAGCAAATAAATAGAGGAAAACAATAGAATGGGAAAGTCCAGAGATCTCTTAAAGAAAATGAGAGATACCAAGGGAACATTTCATACAAAGATGGGCAAAATAAAGGTCAAGAATGGTATGGACCTAACAGAAGCAGAAGATATTAAGAAGAGGTGGCAAGAATACACAAAAGAGCTAGATAAAAAAGATCTTCATGACTCAGATAACCACGATCCTGTGATCACTCACCTAGAGCGAGACATCCTGGAATGCGAAGTCAAGTGGGCCTTAGGAAGCATCACTATGAACAAAGCTAGTGGAGGTGATACAATTCCAGTTGATCTTTTTCAAATCCTAAAAGGTGATTCTTTTAAATTGCTACCCTCAATATGCCAGCAAATTTGGAAAACTCGGCAGTGGCTACAGGCCTGGAAAAGGTCAGTTTTCAATCCAACCTCAAAGAAAGGCAATGTCAAAGAATGTTCAAACTACTACACAATTATCTCACACACTAGTAAAGTAATGCTCAGAATTCTCCAAGTCAGGCTTCAATAGAATGTGAACCGTGAACTTCCAGATGTTCAAGCTAGATTTAGAAAAGGCAGAGGAACCAAAGATCAAATTGCCAACATCCACTGACTCATGGAAAAAGGAAGAAATTTCCAGAAAAACATCTACTTCTGCTTAATTGACTAGCCAAAGCCTTGTATGCAGGTCAAGAAACAACAATTAGAACTGGATATGGAACAACAGACTAGTTCCAAATTGGGAAATGAGTACTTCAAGGCTGTATATTGTCACCCTGCTTATTTAACTTATATGCAGAGTACATAATGAGAAACGCTGGGCTGGATAAAGCACGAGCTGGAATCAAAATTGTCAGGAAAAATTTCAATAACCTCAGATATGCAGAAGATACCACCCTTATGGCAGCATGCAAAGAACTAAAGAGCCTCTTGATGAAAGAGAAAGAGCAGACTGAAAAGTTGGCTTAAAGCTCAAAATTCAGAAAACTATGATCCTGGCATCTATTCCCATCACTTCATGGCAAATAGATGAGGAAACAGTGGATACAGTGAGAGACTTTATTTTGGGGGGCTGCAAAATTATTGCAGGTGGTGACTGAAGTCATGAAGTTAAAAGATGCTTACTCCTTGGAAGGAAAGATATGACCAACCTAGACAGCTTATTAAAAAGCAGAGACATTACTTTTCTGACAAAGGACTGTCTAGTCAAAGCTATGGTTTTTCTAGTAGTCATGTATGGATGTGAGAGTTGGATTATAAAGAAAGCTGAGCACCAAAGAATTGATGCTTTTGAACTGTTGTGTTGGAGAAGACTTGAGAATCCATGGACTTCAAGGAGATCCAACCAGTCTATCCTAAAGAAAATCAGTTCTGAATACTTATGAAAGTACTAATGCTGAAGCTGAAACTCCAATGCTTTGGCTACCTGACGTGAAGAACTAACTCACTGGAAAAGACCCTGATGCTAGGAAAGACTGAAGGCAGGAAGAGAAGGGGATGACAGAGAATGAGATGGTTGGGTAGCATCACCAATTTGATAGACATAAGTTTGAGTAAACTCCAGGAATTCGTGATGGACAGAGAATCCTGGCATGTTGCAGTTCATGGGGTCGTAAAGAGTTGGAAATATCTGAGTGATTGAAATGAACTGAACTGAATCAAAATATTTTTATTTAAATATAAAATATTATAAAATACCCCTCTTAGAAAAACAATTGTAACTTTATAAAAAAGAATTATTTGCTCTTGTTGCATATATACTTCATAGATAAAGAATCCCAGAATAATTGCTTTATATTCAATAAAAGGAAAGAAAAATGAAGATAAAATTTAATGCTACTGTCCATGGGATTTTCCAGGTAAGAATACTGGAGTGGGTTGTCATTTTCTTATCCAGGGGATCATCTTTCTTGACCCAGGGATCAAACTTGGGTTTCCTGCCTTGCAGGAAAGCTCCTTCATTGCAGGTGGATTCTTTACTGATGGAACTATGAGAGAAGTCCCCAGTAGTTGCTAATATTAAAACATTAAATACATTTTAAGCTACTCTGTTCAGTAGTTTTCATTTTGTATCAGGGTTAATTCTTGTAATAATTATATAAGATAGACACAATTATTTCAAGTATATTCATCAGACGATTAAGAATTAGGAGCTAATTCATTTGCTTAAATCTAGAAGATCGGTAAAAGATAGAGATTTAAATCTCTGAATGTCTAATTCTAAGCCACTCCTTAGACGGTCTTCCTAATATGCTCTAGGTAGAGCATCTATAGCAGAAATAAGTATTAAGAGTAAGACTGGGTAAATAAAAAGGCTATTACTGCATTTTTTCAGGTTTTGTTATGTTTTCTAAAATATCTCTTATAGCAAGTAATCTAGAGGAGAATTCACTCAATGAGATTTTGAATATCACTATGTCATGAGAGAACAATGTCATAAAGTCTAAAATTATGTTGGAGAATGACCATGAGTTCCTTTTATTTCTCCCATATCTTCTCTGTTGATTCTCAATTCAGTCTTATTTCCACATAGCCATTTTCCCCAAATCATAGACTTTCTGGAAAAATGGTCAGTTAAATTCATAGTATTTGAATGTCTCTGGTTTTCTTTTCTTATATTCTATGTTCACAGAACAGAGAAACTGAAATGAAACCAATGTTCTGATTTCCTGCCTTAACAAAATTCCATATTTAAAATTTTTTTCAAATATTTTAAATAAGAAAATATTCATACAACTGTTTGTCAATTTAAAAGTTGTTAATCCTATCCAGTGTACAATAAATTCAATGACTATAACTACATGACAGTAACAAATGTTATGTGTGCAGCACTACCTTTATTGTCAAATCTATGAATATCACTGAATGTTTGATTGATGTATTTTTTAAAAAGAGAAAAAAAAGTCATAAAATTAACTAACATCTTCTGTCTATTTTTCTAGTGGACCTTCCAGTGTTTCTCTATCCATGATTCCAAACTTATCCTTTCAAAGATGAAAGGGCTGAAAATAAACAAATCAATGCGAGAGGAGAACTGGAAAGATTTTTATCTTCAGAAGGCAGAAGAAGAAAGAAAGAGACTGAGACAGAGATGGAGGGACAGATCAGAGATACACTAATCATAACAAATATTCTAGCCCAGAAGGGAACATTGGAAATTGAGAGCTAGTGATGGGTAAGCTTTTCAAGGTTTAAAGATGGGGTCCAGATAAGAAACTAACATTCTTGTGATTATCTTAACCTTTCTCAAAGAAGTTGAAATCAGATTGGAAATATGAGAACAAGCTTTCTTGTAATACATTGCTCCTTCCAGAGTCAGTCCAGCTGGAAATGCATAGAAGCATGAAAATGAAAAAGAAAACAAATAGAAACAAGCTAACCAAATCTTGAACCATAGGAAAGGTTCATTTGGGTTTGCATGGGCATAGGTCATTTTTTTTTTCTTCCATTTGGACTGATTGTTCCCTTGTTTCTAATAAGAGCACTTTGTTGTTTTTTGTAAATGAGCCTTCAAGAAAATAGTTCATCTTGTCTTCACAAAGGTCTGGGATTATTATTTTTTTCCCTTAGAAAAGTTCAAAACATCATAGGAAAAGTGTTGAAGCAAAGGACATGGGTTTAGATTAGTGTAAAATTGTTGAAATTGAGAGTAATTAATGAGGATATTCTCACAAATGGTGCTGATAGCAAAATGGATGAATTATGCTATATTATAATAGACTCAGGAAACCTTTGAAGGCCAGAAGTCTGACAGAATGATGTAAAAGGCTCAATGTACAAATTGCAGTATTACTGCTCTTATTCCATTTTTCTAAAGAGAAACATTATAATTACAGAGTCAATTATCTCAATCTGTAATAATGTGCTGAATAAGTGTCTACATACTCATATCTAAGCTTATTTTATGGTTCAGGGAACAAAAACACAGTTAGGGAAGCAAAATTACTGCATATTTTAACTTGATGTGAAGAGCAACAGTTTTAGGCTGTGCTAGAGAAAAGAAAGAAAGAATTTTATATATGGCATGACTCTCTCAATTAAAACCAAAACAAAACAAAAGCAAACTATTTTCTCAAAGTTAAAATTTTGCACGTGACAAACACAGACATGCATTCCCGTTGTGTCCTTACAAAGTAAACGCCAACTCAGCCATGCTTCAACAATGGAGAAAGAGCGATAGATTTATGCAACTGGAAAGCCCAGAAATGACCCAAGTAGAACTCCAGTTCCACTTTTCATGACACTTACAGCAATGCCCTCTCCCCTAGGCTGGCACAGCTTATCTAAAGAACGGAAAGAATGGCTGTGATTATCACCAACGGTTACAACTTCTCTGACTCACATTAACAATGAGGAGAGCATCAGCTCTGATCACCATCATATAATCCTTGAATTTGACCAGGGAATGCCAGCTCTTATTTATTGAGACTGTTATATACAGATTTCTAAGCCAAACTTTCAACAAAGGGACAAGAATATGTTGACTGAATAATGTCACTGGGGGTTTAGCCATGGAGATTGGTATGAGTTTAATACAATCAAAATCATAGAGATGAATAAAATTGGAAGAAGTCTGTTTTTCCAAAGGAAAATCTGGATGGGTTTAGAAAAAAGGGATAGTTGGTGAAAAGAAGAGCAATGCATATTCAGTACAGTAGTAAATATGATGGATATAGGGATTAAAGTTCATATGTAAGAGAGACCAAGGACTTCCCTCGCCATCCAGGGGTTAAGACTCTGCATTTCCACTGCTAAGGGCCCTGGTTCAATACCTGGTGGGGAACTAAGATCCTGCCTGCCCCGTGGTATGACCAAAAATGATAATAATAATGCTATTTTGTTTCTACCTATAGTCATCATTGATCGAAATATTCTAAATTCAAATTTGATGTCATACACAAGTACTTAATTCTTATAAAGCTAACAAATCTGTGTACTCTTTACATGATGGGAAGTTAATATATCCAAGTTTAGCTGTATACCACTCCTTCTTTAGAATTTGCCCTCATTCCTATCTTTCAGCTACTATTACTCAAACCAACTTCCAAACAACTTCCTCAGTTAAAGCACAATGAAAATAAAGAGGCAATTAAAGAGGTACTTCTACTTCAAAAATAATAATTATACCTTTATCAGATATACTCAGATCAATTGTTCTTGCATCTATTCAGCATAAATATTATTTGATGTTATTCTATGGATAATAAATGTTGAAGATATTTTATATTTTCACAAAAACAACCAAATTTCCTCTAAATCTGAACTCTTAGTTCTACAAAATTGTAATTTTTTGTAATTCTTATCTTCTGTATGTCTATAGCTGTTTTTCTTTTTTCTCAATTCCTTTTACATTCAGTAATTCATTCATGTATTTATTAACAACTATTTACAAGAAGCTTATGTACTAGATATAGATGTGAATTTTTTGTTATTGGAATACAATGAGAAAACTAAATAAATGAAGTCTCTAGCTTCACTGACTTTAGGCTAGTGGAGGACAGTGACTAATACATAGAATATAGTATTGCTGATGATGATGATAATAAAAATTGTTGAGAAAAGAAACCAGATGAAGGAGAGAAACATGGAGGATAAGAAGTGATGGCTTCAAAGTTAAATATTGTCAGTAAGATAGATCCTAAGGAAGGAAATAGTGAACACCTATACTGAGGTGTAAAGTCCTGAGGTGGGACAAGGCTGGGGTTTTTCAGGGACAGCAAAGAATAGTGGTAATGGACTGAGGGGGATTAAGTTAGAGGCAGAGTTAGTGGGCAATTAGCTCAGAGAGGAAATAGGACACTGGATTGTCTCTTTCACTCTCTTTCCTTCTCTTTATTTCTATCTCAGTCATGAATACGAAAGCATTATCTACATAATGCATCCTTCAATGATTTGCTGTCTAATTACTGTCTTTATTAACAATTTTGATTTCCTCTTAGAGTTGTATCTTTATTATTATTATTTTCAAATTTATGGTTATTTTGTTGTCATTTTCTTAGATCTGTGGGAGAATAAATAACCTCATCTATTTTCAGCTTTCCTATTTGAAGATAATGAGATTAAAGATATCTGAGTACCACTTTAGTTTAACCTCCAAGCTTTCGATGCACTGAGTTCTCTATGTTATTTGTTTATGATTAGGTTGTAATTTCCAATTCAATACTCTTTTTAATCCATCTGAAGAGTGTTTTATTATGGGCTTATGCATTTTAAGATCTATAAATATTTCAGGTACTCTTGTTATTACATCTAATTTTACTCCATTATACCCAAACAGAATAACCTATATTATTTCTGCATTCGGTACTTTTTGTTATTGACTTTGTGATCACTTTTTGCAGATATTAGATATGGGTTTGAAAGCAAGGCATATTCTTGCTCTTTGAGGTTTAAAATTTAACTATATCTGTACCAGGCAGAATAATGGCCCTCAAAAGAGGTCCACATCTTAATCCCAAGAACCTGTGAATAGGTTACTTTACACAATAAAAGGGAATTTGCAGATGTATTTAAGATTAAAGACCATGAAGTGGGAAGATTATTCTAAACTATCTGTGTGGGCATAATCTATTAAACATTTGAGTCCTTAAATGCAGAAAATTTTCCCAGCTGTGGTCAGACAGAGAAAGATGTGAGAACTGAAGAAGAGTTTTAAAAAGATATGGCGTGATGTGGCTGGCTTTGAAGACGATGGAAAGGAGCTGTGAACTGAAGACCATGAGCAGCCTCTAAGTAGCTCAAAATGTCAAGAGACTCCTTAGAGTCTCAAGAAAGGAATGCAGCCTCATGACACTTTGATTTCAGCTTAGTGAGAACTCTGCCAAACTTCTGGTTCACAGAACTGTAAGATAATACACTTGTACTGTTTAAACCACTATGCTTGTTATAATTTTTTTTTCAGCATCAGTAGGAAACTAGTAGAATATCTACTGTATCAAACTGTTGACACCGTTGTTTACCTCTTTTATATTATTTTATTAGTTTTGCCTTAACCTGTCAATTTTTAAAGCTGACTTGATAAATCATTGGTTTTTGTCACACTTTCTTCTATTTTTCCAGAGAAGGCGATGGCAACCCACTCCAGTACTCTTGCCTGGCAAACCCCATGGACGGAGGAGCCTGGTAGGCTGCAGTCCATGAGGTCCCAAAGAGTTGGACACGACTGAGCAACTTCACTTTCACTTTTCACTTTCATGCGTTAGAGAAGGAAATGGCACCCCACTCCAGAGTTCTTGCTTGGAGAATCCTAGGGACAGAGGAGCCTGGTGGGCTGCAGTTTATGGGGTTGCACAGAGTTGGACATGACTGAGTGACTTAGCAGCAGCAGCAGCTTCTATTTTCATCACTTTTCCCATGTATATGATCAAAATTATATTGTTAATTAAATAAGCTTAAAACTGATATATTTTCTAAATATATGCCACAATAAAAAACAAATATTTTAAAATGCAGGACTATCTTCCATTCTTAACACTATGATATTAGCAGAAATCTAGTATACACAATAATTATGTATATTCAAGAAAAAAATAGATTAGGACTTAGAAAGACTGAAAGTGTGGGTCTTCAGTCACTCAGTTGTGTCCAACTCTTTGCAACTCATAGACTGTAGTCTGCCAGGCTTCCTCTGTCCATGGAATTTTCCAGGCAAGAATACTGGAGTGGGTAACCATTCTTTTCTCCAGGGGATCATCCTGACCTGATCGAAACCAGGTCTCCCACGTTCCAGGAAGATTCTTAACCATCTGAGCCACCAGGGAAGCCACCAAAATTAGGACTTAATTTCTCCTTTAACATTCATACTTAGTTTAAGAAGTCTTGCTATAAGTAGGGGGTAACCAACATTTGTCAAAGGAGATCTGTTAACATGGTGAAAGTATTGGGTAGTGATTATTTAAAAGAAGCATCAATACTTGGTTTTATAGAGCCTACAGTAGAGAAGATAAAGAAGGTTTATAAAGATCTTCAGGTAAGAAGTGATGCAAGGCAATCAATGAATCATCCTTTTCCTCTAGGAAACAGTGTATATATTAGAGCAGAGCTTAATTATCCAAGACCAAAATAAGAAAGGAAGATCTAACTTTGGAATTTTAAGGATTCCAGATACAATTTATATTTATTCTAGTGAGATATTTAAGACAATGTGAAAATCTGGTTGTCTACTTATAAGATCCTACTATTGGGACAGATTCTAGTGTTCTACAAATGATATCCTATCCATCTCACTACTGTCAGTGCCTTTCAGCCCCAAACCACCAGGAGCACACCTGTAGTTAAATCAGTTTAACACTGGTTGCAGTGAGAGAGAATGTTCTTGGGAACCATGGCACATCTCAGTAACAGGAAATAACTTGAACAATTTAAGCATCAACTGAGTAATTTGGTAAGAGAAGCAGAGGAGTTTTGGATATTATGAGACAGCAGGGACAATTTTGTGATTAGGCATATCAATAAATCTTACCTCTATGGAACACAGACTAAAGTAAGAATAAATATATAACAGGTAAAGTAGTAATCACTCATTTAGTAAGAGAGAGTGGGGTGTTTGATATTTTGTGGGTTATTCAGTGATCTATCATGAAGTGGATGTTTCATGAGATTGTTTATGTCCAACGGGAGCACACTATGACTTAGATTTAAGCAGCAGATAAACATGTAATGATGTGAAGGCTTAGCTGTGAGTGTCAGATTTGTTGCCCAATATCCAGTGTCCAGGGCTGCTTTTTTTCTCCCCTCACACTACATATCTACCACTAAATAACATTTGAAAAAAGAGGGAAGATGATGTTTCTCTGTTTTTTAACAAAATCTCTTTTTAGAAAGAATAGGGAGTTATTGGATAATCTGAATATTTTAAAGAAAATTACATAATTGCTATACTTTTCATTCGCTAAAATATTGAGCAATATATTTTTTGAACTCAATTAAATGATATCTCCATTTGAAATTTATAAGAAATTATCATTTTGTTCCTTGTATGAACTGTGTGGTTACATGAATATTGTTTTCTGATAGTTCTACAGAATTGCGTACCATTTCATAAGTACTTACGAGAATTTATCCTGAAGACTCGTCAGAAAATTGGGCCAACCTCCTTAAATTGATTTGTTGGTGTATTACACTGTATGAGGAGGATTTATCACTGGATGAAATAGAGCATGAGAAAAGGTAAAGACTCACTGGAATAAAATAAGAGCAAAAAAGTTAGTACTTGAGCACATTCCTTAAGGAAATGATTATCAACTCTGACTTTGGGGAGCCATTATGAAAACTATAAGGAATATCAAGTGGAATTGATTTTAAAAACAACTCATATTTGATTTCACAATATAGAGAACAGTTAGAAAAGGTTTTGATTCTTCGATCCATATTAGGCAGGGTAAGAAATGTTGCTTTACTAGCAAAAAGTGAAGCCGAAGTAATTCAATGTAATTACTTTGTGATATATTTTATGTGTACTTTTACTTCAGCAATGCTTCAGAAATGATTCTATGAGGCAAGTGAGTCCAGCCATTTTCAATAGAGTAATCATGTTTTTATTGCTCTTTTTTTTTCTTTCTGAAACTAGAATTACAATCTTAATTTACAACAAAGTTTTATTATTTAAATTACTAAAATGCTACCTGCATCTGGGCTAAATTAAGATGAGTATATCCAAATCTACTTTCTTCCTCACAAAGATGATGTATGTGCATACTCAGTCACTCAGTCTTGTCTAACTCTTTGCTACCCTATGAACTGTAGCCCACCAGGCCCCTCTCTCCATGGAATTCTCAGGGCAAGAATACTGGAGTGGGTTTCCAGGCCTTCCTCCAGGGGATCTTCCTGATACAGGGATTGAACCCTCATCTCCTATGTTTCCTGCACTGCAGAAGGATTTTTTTTACCTACCAGGCCACCTGGGAAGCGCTACAAAGATGATATCTTTTGTCAAACCTGCATATTTACATAAAATAACCCTGACATCTAAGAATAATGAGAAATAACTTTCAATAAAATTGTTTGAACTTCTGAATCTCAGGTAAATTTCATTTTAGGCAAAATTATTATTTTCATGTTGTGTGGGATTAGTGACAATTATAATGACTGAATTAGTTTGTAAGTTTTTGGCAAGTTTTCTTCAAAATTAAAAAAAAATACTGTAGTATTTAAATGGAAGGATTCATGATTTGCAAAGAATAAAATGGTTTCCACTCTAGCAGATGCCAAACTTCTCAAAATTCATTTTTATTATTCAAATAGATGGAATCGGGAGGGAGGTGGGTGGGGGATTCTGGAAGGGGAACACATGTATACCCATGGTGGATTCATGTCAATGTAAGGCAAAACCAACACAATAATGTAAAGAAAATAAATAAATATATATATTAAAAAATACCTATTTTCAAAACTGGACAAATATTTTCCAGGACATAGTCCTTAGAACACTCCCTGTTTTCATAGTCTGCTTCATCAAAGACACTTCCTTCAGAGCAGCACTGAATGGAGTGCACTTTCTTTGAGGCTTGAAGTGTCTGACTGAAGTACAAAGCTGAGTGCTTAATTCTGAGATTTGTTTTCACTTCAACTGTTCCCTTCCACAGGCTGTTATTATTACTGCCCTCTGAATGATTCTAGTGGTGGAGTTATTCAAGTAGAACAAAATGAAACAAAACAAACAAAAAGCAAAACAAAGAATATTTTCCCAGGCTGGGTTCTCAGAAACTTGACTCATGGGGGGTTTATTAAGTTTACACTTTCAAGATCAATGCCTGTTGAAAGAAGTGATGAAGAGTGGGCAGAGGGAGAAGATGAACTTGGATGGAGTCTCAGTGGAGGTGGGGGATGAGGTATTTCTTCAGAATTTTCCCCAGTGGGATGAAAGGACTTGGCTTTATCAACCCTATAATGAATAGGCATCTTTGGGAGTCATCCTCCTATGAGCTTGTGACTTGAGAAAGGTCACCCTCCTAAGCTAAGGCAGTGTGCAAACCTGGCAGGCCTCACTTCCTGAAGGGGGCTCTGGGTGGCCCATCCAGGGTACGCCTGAACTCAAGCGATCTATCTTTCACATTTGGTTCTACAGATGCAAAAATTGTTTTTGCCTCTGATCAAAATTACTACATTACAAAGAAAAAAAATACTATGCACTTTTTAAGAAACTAATTAGTTTTCAAATTTTATTTTGTAATAAACACGAACATCTCTATTTTATTGACTTCTTGTCAGAGGGGTTTAGTGCGTTATGTGCTTGGCTATTCCACCTGTGGTTGCATCAGTTCAGTTCAGTTCAGTTGCTCAGTTGTGTCTGACTCTCTGCGACCCCATGGACTGCAGCACGCCAGGCCTCCCTGTCCATCAACAACTCCCAGTTCTTTGAATCAGGTGGCCAAAGTATTGGAGTTTCAGCTTCAGCATCAGTCCTTCCAACGAATATTCAGGACTAACTTCCTTGAGGATACACTGGTTGAATCTCCTTGCTGTCCAAGGTATTCTCAAGAGTCTTCTCCAACACTACAGTTCAAAAGCATCAATTCTTCAGCCACTCAGCTTTCTTGATACTACATTAAAACATGGCATATATAAATAAATAAACAATGTAGATATTTATGTATCTAAGTCATTCCCTTTTCTTATAACAAATTGTACAGAATTTATGTTTTGAGGATTGTAGAAAGCTCTAGGTTTAATTTTTTTTTAAAGTTAAAGTTAATAAACTGTTTAAAAACAGCTAAAAAGCAAGAAGTTAACAAGCAGTTTTTGTGGGTGATGAAAAAAACCTTGGTTAATTATCATGAAACACATAAGAAGCACCACTGGGAAATATGGAAACCTCTGAAGTACAAAATATGCAACTAAGCTATTTTGAACTGTCAAATGTTTCAAGATTGTATAATGAAAAAATATTTTCACTAATATAAAAACCCTAAACTGGGGAATCCCCTGGTGGTCCAGGGGTTAGGACTTGGCACTTTCCCTGCCATGGGTCCAGGTTCCACTGCTGGCCTGGGAACTATGACCCCTGTAGCCAAAAAACAAAACCTCAAACTGTATATAGCATACTATATCTTGATCTCCCAAACAGATAGGAATTAGACAATTTCTCTAAAAAAACAACAATTTCTACCATTTCCAGGAACAAGAATGATTTTTCTCACTCATTCAATAAGGGTATTAGTAACAGTCACATTGAGTTTTGATGAGATTCCAATTATATAATTCATGGAAAGTGCTGAATATCATGCTTGATACACTAGAATTATTAAATAATATTAATGCTTATTTTAAGTTTTGTTCCTGGGAAACTTTTATCACAGCAGTATAAAAAAAGTTAATATGGACCAAGACATTCTATGACCTATTTGACAGTGACTTTTAAAGTTCATATCCTTCAATGCTAAACTCCTAGTCCAAAAACAAAATTTAAGATGTTTGTTTTAACTTTTCTTTCTGACTATGAAAAACCTTCACAAAATGTGTACTTTAACTTTTAATAGTCACTCAGCATATTCTATATATAACATTTGCAATGTTTTCTGATGTAACCAGATTTAAGATATTGTTTGGTTACATTGTTTTGTGAAGACCACCTATTAAACTAACCAAGAATTTTGCTTATGAATAAAGTTATCGGTCAGTCAGTTCAGGTGCTCAGTCGTGTTCAACTCTTTGTGACCCCATGAACTGCAGCATGCCAGGCCTCCCTGTCCATCACCATCTCCCAGAGCTTACTCAAACTCATGTCCATTGAGTCAGTGATGTCATCCAACCATCTCATCCTCTGTCGTCCCCTTCTCCTCCCGCATCAATCTTAGCCAGCATCAGGGTCTTTTCCAATGAGTCAGTTCACATCAGGTGGCCAAAGCATTGGAGTTTCAGGGTCACCATCAGGCCTTCCAATGAATATTCAGGACTGATTTGCTTGAGGATGGATCTCTTTGCTATTCAAGGGACTCTCAAGAGTCTTCTCCAACACCACAGTTCAAAAGCATCAATTCTTTGGTGCTCAGCTTTCTTTATAGTCCAACTCTCACATCCATACATGACTACTGGAAAAACCATAGCTTTGACTAGACAGATCTTTGTTGGCAAAGTAATGTCTCTGCTTCTTACTATGCTGTCTAGGTTGGTCATAACTTTTCTTCCAAGGACTAAGCATCTTTTAATCATGGCTGCAGTCACCGTCTGCAGTGATTTTGTAGCCCAAGAAAATAAAGTCTATCTCTGCTTCCATTGTTTCCCCATCTATTTGCCATGAAGTGATTGGACCAGATGCCGTGATCTTACTTTTCTGAATGTTCAGTTTTAAGCCAAGTATTTCACTCTCCTCTTTCACTTTCATCAAGAGACTTTTTAGTTCTTCTTCACTTTCTGCCATAAGAGTAGTGTCATCTGCATATCTGAGGTTATTGATATCTCTCCTGGCAATCTTGATTCCAGCTTGTGCTTCATCCAGCTTGGCATTTGGCATGATGTACTTTGCATGTAAACTAAATAAGCAGGGTGACAATATACAGACTTGATATACGCCTTTCCCTATTTGGAACCAGTCTGTTGTCCCATGTCCACTTCTAACTGTTGCTTCCTGACCTGCACACAGATTTCTCAGGAGGCAGGTCAGGGGGTCTGGTATTTCCATCTCTCTCAGAATTTTCCAGTTTGTTGTGATCCACACAGTGAAAGGCTTTGGCATAGTCAATAAAGCAGAAGTAGATGTTTTTCTGGAACTCCCTCACTTTTTTGATGATCCAAGAATGCTGGAAATTTGATCCTTGGCTCAAATAAAATTATAGCTTATTTAAATACATTTTAGAAAATGAGCATATTATTTCCTAATAGTATTTTACTGGAAAAAAATATCGAGCACATCCCTACTTTAGCTGCTTTTTCTAGGAATGAGGAATAACAATAAAATCAAAGTTAAAAATATTTTATAATGGCAAATGGCTGTTTGGGTTGATGTGAATATAATTTTTTAAATACGCACGTCAGAATTAGGAGTTAAAAAACATTTAAAAAGACATACAACATTGGCCCTCTAAATTTTACTCTTTGTTTAAAATCTCTTTCCTTTAATAGGTGTGAAACATGTATCCTTAGCTTTCTTATAGAAATTCTTTCTCTAGAAAATGTTTCTGGTCAACTGTATATTCTTATGTTATTATATTACTTAATTCAGGTAAGAGCCACTATGGAGATTAGACATTCAAAGGGAAATTTGAGGAGCCATCACTGTCAGACAGTTATTAACCAAGGCTTACTTGGAACCTAAGTAATCAGCCTGGGTCAGGCCTCAATACAAATAAACATAGAAAGACTGTCTTCTAATAAGACTGAAATGTAGTTAGATGCTCAAGTATTTTCCTAAGTAAATAACAAATTCTAACCAAAGTTCATGAGACAGGACTGAGAGAGGAGTGGAAGAAAGAGTTTGTTATACATTTCCTGAACATAAACATTTTGGTGAGGTTTTATCCATAGGTTTATTTTCTAGGAAAGGAAGGAATGACTTGTTTATTTTCATTTTATTTGGGTAGACTGAGAATGTTCAGGCAGAGAGGGAGCACTGACCTTGCAAATGTCATTGTGAGTTGTCAAGGAAATTCTAATCCTTTATGATGTGGAAATTAAGATAATGAAGATCTGTTAAGAAAATAACTATTTATTTGATCACATGTAGGATTGTTTCTGTCAATGTGAATAACTTACTACTGTATTACAGATTCTGTTACTTGCATTGTTTTTTGCACTGTTATATTCCATCACTTGTCCAATGTTTCAGTTTGAACTCACGTCTAATTAGATGGTTTTACATTCCTTCTCAAAATCATCAAATATTGTCATATGAAATATGAAATGAGCTTGTCTGAGAATCATTTTGTGTGAAATCTGTAGCTTTGAAAATACTGCATAATTGTGGCTGTGTGAGTTGTTTGTTCTTCCTGAAGTCTGTTATTTTTCCCAATTGATGTATCTTAAAAACATTAACTATTTCTGTGAAATGTCCATATCAGCAATAGTTGACTTGACAATGAAATAGATGTGATGTAATTTACATACTTTTGAATTCGTCTCTATGATGAGCGTGGGGAAGGGACAGTGAAGGTACTTGTCAAACGTAAAGTGAGAGACAAGATGGAGTCTCACGAAAGAAAAGAATAACTAGAGTACAGAAATCCTGCTAAAAGTTTGGTCCTTAGTCCTTCATTTGTATTTCTTCCTAGTTCCCAAGGCAGATGTCTTTGATCGTGTTTTTATACCTCTAAGTAAGTGAGTAGATAAGTAAGAGTTTGCCCCTCAGTTGTGTCTGACTGCAACCCCATGAGAGCTGATGGCACTCGTGAGACTCCTATGAGACTCATGCGGTTCCTACAAGACTGTAGCCACCAGGCTCTTCTGCCCTTGGGATTTCCCAGGCAAGAAATGGGAATGGGTTGCCATTCCCTTCTCCAGGGGATGTTCCCCACCCAGGGATCGAACCAGGGTCTCCAGCACTGCAGGCAGATTCTTTACTGTCTGAGTCACCAGGGAAGCCCTCTTATACCCCCACTCCCACCATTTTCTCTGCTTGGGAGGAAAAGCTAGATTGGATGAGTGTAAATATACAAATCAATTTCATGTTGATATTCCAAAACGATGTTCTATAAAGGATGGGTAGAGATATAGCTGTGAATATTCTTCTTCAATATTAGAAGTTATAAATTCATACCCTTTACAGGTTTGTTGTTTTAGTTTTTTCTTTCTTTGGTTTGAACTTTAGTTGATTATATTATAAATAATTGCTTTGATTCTGTTTTCCAATATTTTGGAGGATCCTGTGTACATTTCTCCCAAAGGTGTATGCTTTGCTCCCAAAGATGTATTACTTCAGATTCGGCCTTAGATCATTTTATTGTATTAATATATCATAATGTACAGGAAACTGTGCATAGAATATAAATAATTTCCAATATCCTGAGATTAGGATAGTTTGGCTGTGATAGTGACCATAAAGAAAATACTGTGTTTTGTGACTTGAAATATTTGAAATTCATGAATTGTATTTTCCTGTGACTATTATTCTTTTTCTTTACTTGCTACTTTTGTTTACATTTCTTTGAACAATGAATTTAAAAAATCAGGTTTTAGTCTTTTTATCATGTATGATTCCTAATTCCTCATATCCCAGGAATCCTTTGTCCGAAAGTATACTTAAGAGTGAAAAATTTAGTAGTTAATTTAATTCTGTTGGATAGAACAATCTCTTGCTTTGTGAAATGCTTTTATGTAACAGAGACTTTAGTCATGTGCGAGTTTATTTTTTGTTTCAATGCTGACATGCTGCCAATATATAGAAGATGGAAATCTATTTTGTGAATATAATTGATCTTGAATGAGGTCAAACTACTTATTTCATTCAAATGTGATGCCAAATAAACTAGTTAATATGTTCACATGGCATACACAAATATCTCAAATACACTGTGTATATTCATAAATTAATGTGTTAATGAATTTTCCTCAGCAGGGTTCTATTATACAAATCCCTCTGGGCTTATTATCTGAAATGCCTAATCTGTTAGACATTGTTTGGGGGTGGGGATTATACAAGGTTAGAATTATTTGATTCCTCAGTTCTTTCCTTTGTGTGTTGGCAGTTTTCCTCCAAGGCATAAAACATTTTAACTAAAAATATGCTTAAAGATTTCTTTCAGTCCAAATCTAGGACATAGACTTAAAAAAAATAGATTGAGTACATTTGAGGATATAAGCAAAATAAGAAGCTGGCTAATTTAGGGCAAACTACACACAAATCAATGCTATAAGGATTTGTTCCATTAAGTAAAAATATAACTCTATAGAAATATGCTGATATTTTTGTGAAAAAAAAGATAATTATAACTGAACTAGAAAACAACCAACAGTTGCATTTAATTATTGTCTTCATTATTTACACTTTAAGAAAATCTTTGTAGTGCAGCACTTAATATTTGAATTGCTTTACCAGTAGTCAGTATTTATCTATGAGAGAAAAAACTATTTGCAATTTTAGTAAAGTCTCTTTAGTGGCTAGTATATTTTTTCCCAAGTCAACATCTCTCATGATACAGTCAAATTTATGCTTAGAGGGTTGCTTATTCATTGAGATAGCTGGGCTGAATAAAGAAGAAGGAAGAGTTTAAAGTATTGAAACTGATCATTGTTCAGTGTAAGGCAGGAAAATAATCATGGAAATCAGAAAGCTTAATCAGAAAAATAAAACCTGTGTATAAAGTTAATCTCTCAGAAACTTTAATTAAAAACATGGAAAAGCTCAGTACTTTAGTAACTGATACTGATTTTGCTCTGTTGCTTCTCCTTTTTCCTAACAGTCTGATGACATCTCAGTCTGATTTCATAGTTTGTATTCCTGTTTGATTATAATAACTGTCAGCTGTCACCTGGTTTCCTGGGTTAGGAGGAGGAAGGAGCACAGCCTCAACGATTTCCTTGGTCTCTTCTGGTTGTGCCTGCTAACAAAACACCTCCTCAGCCATGAAGTGCTGGAGAACGGCAACTCACTCTGCTTTCCTACAATTTTTGTGGTAAATCTATAAAACACTTTACCTTTCTCATATCCAGAGGCAGAAGAGGCATATTAGACGAAGGAGCAGGGCTTTTCAAAACTTGGCCTTTGAGAATTTAGTAACTTTGATCTCAACAGGGTGCTCAGTGCTTCTACCATATCCTGCATTCTTTGGCAAACTCTGGAGACAAGACCATATGTCAATCAATACCTCATACAAGCTGTATCTCATAAAACCATTGTACCTTGGGGAATATATAGTGAAGGAAGAGGGTTGTTAATAGGTGTAAAACTATATTGCAGCCAAATAAAGACAATGCATTTGGAAGTAATTTGAGTCATTAAATCCAAAAACCTAGATTCAATGGCATTCATTCATTCATCTAGTCATATATTCACATTTCATTCAACAAATGTGTTTGAACTCCTACTATTTGCAAGGCACAACGAAAGAAGCAAGGAGTCTACAACACATAGCTCTTTTTTTCAACAAGCAATGGGTTCAGAAATGCACAGTGTTATCTTAGTATCTCAGTATAAACTATGATATAAAAAAGAAAATAGAATAGAAAAAGCCACTCATTATACAAGATAGCTTATTAAAAAAGCAATGTACTATCATTTGGAAGTAATTTTGAATTACATAAGCTTGTGGGACATTTAAGCAATTTGGAAATCAGTCATATATTAGACACATCTTTGCATTATGGGGAGAAGAGAGAAAATTTGTATTAAATTTTAATAATTCTAGGAGTCATAATCTTTAGATAAGTTAATGAAGGAAAAACAGGGTAAGAACATACTGCCTTCAAAAAAAAAGCAAGAAATGAGAGAAAAAGTACTGTATCTGTTCATTCAGCAAAAAAGTAATTATCATCATGTAGGTCAATAGAACACAAAAAAGAAAATGGTATTTATAAGCCCATAGGTTTCAACAATTACTCTAAATCCAAGTTAACTGGTCTTCTTAAAACCATAAGCAAGGTGAAAAGACAGCCTTCAGAATGGGAGAAAATAATAGCCAATGAAGCAACAGACAAACAATTAATCTCAAAAATATACAAACAACTTCTGCAGCTCCATTCTAGAAAAATAAACAACCCAATTAAAAAGTGGGCCAAAGAACTTAACAGACATTTCTCCAAAGAAGATATAAAAATGGCTAACAAACACATGAAAAGATGCTCAACATCACTCATTATCAGAGAAACGCAAATCAAAACTACAATGAGGTACCACTTTACACCAGTCAGAATGGCTGCCATCCAAAAGTCTACAAGCAATAAATGCTGGAGAGGATGTGGAGAAAAGGAAACCCTCTTACACTGTTGGTGGGAATGCAAACTAGTACAGCCACTATGGAAGACAGTGTGGAGGTTCCTTAAAAAGCTGCAAATAGACCTGCCATATGACCCGGCAATCCCACTGCTGGGCATATACACCGAGGAAACCAGAATTGAAAGAGCCACGTGTACCCCAGTGTTCATCGCTGCACTGTTTACAGTAGCCAAGACATGGAAGCAACCTAGATGCCCATCAACTGATGAATGGATAAGAAAGCTGTGGTACATATACACAATGGAATATTACTCAGTATTAAAAAAAAATTCATTGGAAGCAATTCTACTCAGATGAACGAAACTGGAGCCCATTATCCAGAGTGAAGTAAGCCAGAAGCAAAAACAACAATACAGTATATTAACGCATATATATGGAATTTAGAAAGACAGTAACGAGAACCCAACATGGGAGACAACAAAAGGAACGCAGATGTATAGAATAGACTCGTGGACTTTGTGGATGAGGGTAAGGGTGGGATGATATGGGAGAAGGGCATTGAAGCATGTTAATTGTCATGTGTCTAATCAATCGCCAGCCCAGGATTGATGCTCGGGACTGGTGCAGCGAGATTTCCCAGGGGGGAGGGAGGAGGGAGGGGGGCTCCGGAGGGGAAGCATATGTAAACCCATGGTGATATCATGACATTGTATGGCAAAAACAAGTAAAAAAAATAAATAAATAAATAAAAAATAATAAAATAAAATAAAATATACAAAAAAAAACTATAAAACTGTGAGACTGAATAAAGCATAAAATTCAAATATACACTGTTTAAAAGGGACAAACTTTAAATCTAAAGACACAGAAATATTAAAAGGAAAGGATAGGAAAAGGTAAACATCAACTTAGTCAATGAAGGGAAGTGTTGCAATAATGCATCAGACAAAGCAGATGTTAGGGTAAGACATTTTCAAGAGAAAAGGAGGAACTTTCATAATGATAAAATAGTCCTTCAGGAAGATATCACAATTCTAAATCTACAGGAATCCAATAACATAGTTTCAAACTATATAGGGGAAAAAAAGCTGACACAGAAGTAAAAAGGTAGATGGATCTGCAATCATAATAGAATACTCTTAAGAGCTGATGAACAAGCAGAAAACCATCAGCCAGGGTTTAAAAGGTGTGCCATCTCATTTTAACTGGCTTGACCTGTGTGACATTATTTACCGCGCATATCTGCAGCCAATAATAACAGTAGATTCTTTCTATGAAGTGCCTCATGAAGCATCATGCAACATTGCACATATCACATTTATTGACACTGTAAGCAAGACTCATCAAATTTCATAGAGTTGCAATATGTTCAGTTATCACAGTTAAAGGAAACTACTAATTAACCAGTAAAAGATAATGAGAAAAACAGCTAATATACTGTAGAGATGGTGCTCATAATTTAAAGTTATTTATTTTGATATAGACAAAAGATAAAATTTAAAAGTAAAAACTTTTAACATATATAACATTATAAAAATATTTTTAAATGTCAACATTTGTGACCTAACTTGAATTAACTTGAAGGCATTTAATTCCTCATATTCAAGCATAGAGGCAGCAGCATGCGGTGGTTAAGCAAACAAGATCAGTATGCTTAGTTGAGTTTTCCATTTAGCATCCAGCTAGCTGTGATCTTAAACAAAGTACTTAACCCCACTAAACTTCAGTTCGCTGATCTGTAACACAGGGATAATGATGGTGCTTATGTCACTGTCTGCCTGTGAAGATTAAAATGATGTTGATAAAGTGTGTTGCTCATAACAGAGCAGTTCAGTTCAGTTCAGTCGCTCAGTCATGTCCGGCCCTTTGCGACCCCCTGAATTGCAGCATGCCAGGCCTCGCTGTCCATCACCATACGCAGACAACACCACCCTTATGGCAGAAAGTGAAGAGGAACTAAAAAGTCCCTTGTTAAAAGTGAAAGAGGAGAGTGAAAAAAGTTGCCTTAAGCAGAACAGTATTTCCAGAGAATTGGGTGAAATGCATTTAGTCCATAATACTTCCCTCTCATTCATTCCCTCTGATTCTACAAAATGCAATTAACAAGGTATTTTTTGGAACTCAGGAGACATGTCCTGAGGAAAGTGTTCTTTACAACAACACTGTAATAATTCTTTAAAACCCTACTTACTACATTTGTTTGCTTTCAGAAAAATTAAATTTATAGTAAAATTAAAAGATTGCAATTGTAAACACCCTTCACTTGATAGTAAAAACAGCTAAAAAATTATTTCCTTTTTTGTCTGTTTATCATTTGTATCTGAAGCAAACACCATGATAGCTAGGTGACCTGAGTCCTCTGTTTCTTGGTCCAACATTCAAGACTGAAAGTATTAAAAATGTTCACAATAAGCTATAGTGATCTGGGGATGAAAACATCTGCCTGTGCTGTAATCTCATAAAATAAGATGAACATTTCCTATTAGAATTTGATTGACTTTAGCAACAGACTTCTTTTAAGACATGCTGTTTGGCTACCATTACCTAGAATGTTAGGTCCATGAATCAAGGCAAATTGGAAGTGGTCAAACAGGAGATGGCAAGAGTGAACGCCAACATTCTAGGAATTAGCGAACTGAGATGGACTGGAATGGGTGAATTTAACCCAGATGACCATTATATCTACTACTGTGGGCAGGAATCCGTTAGAAGAAATGGAGTAGCCATCATGGTCAACAAAAGAGTCCAAAATGCAGTACTTGGACGCAATCTCAAAAATGGCAGAATAATCTCTGTTTATTTCCAAGGCAAATCATTCAATATTATGGTAATCCAAGCCTATTCCCCAACCAGTAACACTGAAGAAGCTGAAGTTGAACGGTTCTATGAAGACCTACAGGTCCTTTTAGAACTAACACCCAAAAAAGATGTCCTCTTCATTATAAGGGACTGGAATGCAAAAGTAGGAAGTCAGGAAACACTTGGGGTAACAGGCAAATTTGGCCCTGGAGTACAGAATGAAGCAGGGCAAAGGCTAATAGAGTTTTGGCAAGAGAACGTACTAGTCATAGCAAACACCATCTTCCAACAACAGAAGAGAAGACTCTATACATGGACATCACCAGATGGCCAACACTGAAATCAGATTGATTATATTCTTTGCAGACAAAGATGGAGAAGCTCTATACAGTCAGAAAAAACAAGACAGGGAGCTGACTGTGGCCCAGATCATGAACTCCTAATTGCCAAATTCAGACTTAAATTGAAGCAAGTCAGGAAAACCACTAGACCATTCAGGTATAACCTAAATCAAATCCCTTACGATTATACAGTGGAAGTGAGAAATAGATTTAAGGGACTATATCTGATAGACAGAGTGTCTGAAGAACGATGGACGGAGGTTCGTGACATTGTACAGGAGACAAGGATTAAGACCATCCCCAAGAACAAGAAATGCAAAAAAGCAAAATGGCTGTCTGAGGAGGCCTTACAAATAGCTGTGAAAAGAAGAGAAGTGAACAGCAAAGGAGAAAAGGAAAAATATTCCCATCTGAATGCAGAGTTCCAATGACTAGCAAGGAGATATAAGAAAGCCTTCCTCAGCGATCAATACAAAGAAATAGAGGAAAATGGGAAAGACTAAAAATTTCTTCAGGAAAATTAGAGATACCAAGGGAACATTTCAGGCAAAGACGGGCTCAATAATGGACAGAAATGGTATGGACCTAACAGAAGCAGAAGATATTAAGAAGAGTGGCAAGAATACACAGAAGAACTCTACAAAAAAGATCTTCACAACTCAGATAATCACGATGGTGTGATCACTCACCTAGAGATAGACATCCTGGAATGTGAAGTCAAGTGGGCCTTAGGAAGCATTCCTATGAACAAAGCTGGTGGAGGTAATGGAATTCCAGTTGAGCTATTTCAAATGCTGAAAGATGATGCTGTGAAGGTGGTGCACTCAATATGCCTGCAAATTTGGAAAACTCAGCAATGGCCACAAGACTGGAAAAGGTCAGTTTTCATTCCAGTCCCAAAGAAAGGCAATGCCAAAGAATGCTCTAACTACCGCACAACTGCACTCATCTCACAGACTAGTCAAGTAATGCTCAAAATTCACCAAGCCAGGCTTCAGCAATACATGAACCATGAACTGCCAGATGTTCAAGCTGGATTTAGAAAAGGCAGAAGAACCGGAGATCAAACTGCCAATAATCACTGGATCATCGAAAAAGCAAGAGAGTTCCAGAAAAACATCTATTTTTGCTTTATTGACTATGCCAAAACCTTTGACTGTGTGGATCACAATAACTTGTGAATAATTCTTCAAGAGATGGGAATACCAGACCATCTGACCTGCCACTTGAGAAACCTGTATGCGGGTCAGGAAGCAACAGTTAGAACTGGACATGGAACAACAGACTGGTTCCAAATAGGAAAAGGAGTATGTCAAGCCTGTACATAGTCACCCTGCTTATTTAACTTATATACAAAGTACATCATGAGAAAGACTGGCTTAAGAAGCACAAGCTGGAAACAATTTGCCAGGAGAAATATCAATAACCTCAGATATGCAGATGACATCACCCTTATGGCAGAAAGTGAAGAGGAACTAAAAACCCTCTTGATGAAAGTGAAAGAGGAGAGTGAAAAAGTTGGCTTAAAGCTCAACATTCAGAAAACTAAGTTCATGGCATCTGGTCCCATTACTTCATGGGAAATAGATGGGGAAACAGAGGAAACAGTGGCTGACTTTATTTTTCCGGGCTCCAAAATCAATGCAGATGGTGATTGCAGCCATGAAATTAAAAGACACTTACTCCTTGGAAGGAAAGTTATGACCAATCTAGACAGCATATTGAAAGTCAGAGGCGTTACTTTTCCAACAAAGGTCCATCAAGTCAAGACTATGGTTTTTCCAGTAGTCATGTATGGATGTTAGAGTTGGTTGGTGAAGAAAGCTGACTGCCTGAGAATTGGTGCTTTTGAACTGTGGTGCTGGAGAAGTATCTTGAGAGTCCTTTGGACTGCAAGGAGATCCAACCAGTCCATCCTAAAGGAGATCAGTCCTGGGTGTTCATTGGAAGGTAAATGATTGGACCAACTGAATGTAATAATGAATCCAGAAATAAAATTGCATATACCCATTTACTCAAGGAAAATGTAAGTGTATGTTGTATAATTGAACCCCTCATGATATTAATGAACTCATCATGATGTTAACAGAATCTCTATTCATAATAGTCAAAACCAGGAAACAATGCATTCGCTTATCACAGTGAATGGATAAACAAATAGTGGTATATTCATACATTGGCATAGTATTCAGCAAAAAAAAAAAAAGATGACCAGTTCATACAATAACACACTGAATCTGAAAAATATTATACTGAGCAAAAATGCCAGACACAAAGAATATATATTGTATTGAGACAGACTGAGGCCTTTGCTGTAGTGCTGGCACTTGGACAAATGTCTCCTCAAGCTACAAAATACAAAGAATCTCTAAGAGACCAAAAATAATTGTGTGTGTTTGCAATTGGGCACATTCTGGACAAAAGATACAAAAAGACAAATAGCCCAACTGGTACTTCGGAAGAGCCAGGAGCAAAAGCACGGTACTATGCACACCTCCTGCATGCAATATCACATAATGGGTAAGCAAATCACTTAATTTACCCCTCGGGCCCAGAGCCTGGACACACCCTTCTCTTAGCCCATATTAGGAACCAGCTCACTTCTTCCTCAGTGAGACAGCTAGCAAGTTACTTTTCCTTGCTCTCCTTGCTGAGGCAGGAGCCCCAGTAAAGCCGGGCCTGAATTTCTTGTCTGGCCTCTGATCCATTTCTATTGTTTAAGGAGGTCAAGAATCCTGGTTGGTAACAGTATGATCCTATTTATGTGGAGTTCTAGGAAGGACAAAATTAACATCTAATGACATACATGAGGGTTTCCCAGGTGGTGCAGTGGTAAAGAATTTGCCTGCAATGTGGAAGACCTGGATTCTATCCCTGGGTAGGGAAGATTCCCTGGTAAGGGCATGGAAACCTACTCTAGTATTCTTGCCTGAGAATTCAGAGGAGCCTGGTGGGCTACAATCCATGGGGTAGCAAAGAATTGAATATGACTGAGTGACTAACACTAGGTTAGTGATTTCTTGGGGATAGTAGTGTGTTCAGTTGACAATAAAGGAGTCACAGGGGAACTTTTGGGGTGATAGCAATTATCTTTACTTGATTATGATGGTTAATACACTGGTGAATATGGTTGTTGAAATCTGATCAAACTGTACACTACCTTAAATGTTTTTTTATTGTATGTAAATTGTGCTTCAGTAAAGTTGGAATAAGAGTAAGTTGCAAAAATTATATATCTATGTATAGCCTAATCTTGTTTGTTCCTCTGCTCTTTATTTATTTAAAACTTTTGATTATATTACTATTTTCACCATATTTTCAACAGATTTGTACCATTCTTTCATCATAATTGAATAATTTTTATCATGCTGACCTAGTTTTTTACTTTTGCTATTTAATACATTGTATGCTTATTTCCTAGAACAGAGTTTATAAATAAATCCGCCCCTTATTAAACTCTGTTTATTCATATTTACCTCTTTTTGTGTGTAGCATGCAGTGTAGATGATTATAATTTCTACTGATGTAGTTCAGTTCACAGTATGTTAAATTCCGGAGAACTCAAAAATCAGAGTAGAATGGATATCTATTTATATACACTGGTACTATTATTTTTTAACTTAATTTGCTGAAATATGGTTAAACCAGCTAGTGCTGAGTCTTCTTTATTATTAAATCTAATTTCCTTTTAGATATCTGACTTAGTAATTACCATCTCAACCAACACCATCACTGTTATCATAGCTAATATCACATTATACTATGCCAGGCACTGTGCAAATACATTCTTTATTGCATTTTTTGTACTTTCACACTAGCTTTGTATTTGCAAATCAAAGTACAAATTAGTGAGATACTTCATTTTTGCATTTAGTACAAGAATTACCTTGTTATGGTTACTTTCTAACCAATGTCTATAAGATCCAAAAGGAATATCATTATAGTTAACCATAGTAAAACTAAGATATCTTGGTCTAAATCTTTATATCATATTTGAATATTATGAGACTCCACTGAACAAAGTAGTAAGGTTTTGTCTTTTTTGAAGAGAAGACTTCTGAACATAGAATTTTGACTTAAAATTCAAGTAAACGAGATTCTTTAAGAACCCTTCATGATGTGCCTTTCTACAATTCTTCATCTAAGTTGACTCATAAGGCATATTGGGAAAATGTTAAGAAATTCATCTTAGACTCAAAGCTGTGACTTTGATGTATAAGTTTTCACGAAAGCTTTTAAGCATTTCTCCCTAGGCTGAAAAATTCATCTAAAAAACCAGGCAAAGTTCTTGTTAGCCAGCAAAATGAAATGTGATTTTTGTTTACAGTTATCAGAGTAGACAGCTTGTACTTATTCTCATGCCGTTCTAAGAGTAGGGAATATATGTATCCGAAAGGATGCCAAGGGAGCTTAGAGGAGAGGAGGAGCCATTTTATCAGAGGAGACACTGTTGACCCTGAAACAGTGGGAGCAGTAAACAGAGTGGGGATATAGCATACTGCTTGCTTAGGAGAATGGGTGCAAGAGGGAACGCATCTGAATATACAGATGCAACCAGCGAACACTTGAAAAAAGAGTCAGGTCTGTGCCTAGAAATAACACAGAGCTTAGAGTCCTATGGCCACAAGCCTTTACATCTTCACCCCTTCAAGAGGTTTAAAAATCAACTGGAAGTGAGATACCCAAAGCTGACATTCTAAACCTAATTTAATTTAAGTAGGTTTCAATCAGAGACTATCTGTAAAACATATTGCACACAATTCATAATTTAGTGCATCAAATGGTAAGATAATACTACACAAGAAACATCGATTTGGATGTAGTGTAGCATTTCAATACTACTTGGAATGTAATATTCGATGATTCATTTAAATTATAATAGCCTCTGACTGTGGAAGATTAGGAGTTTTATAACAGATCTTGAAAAATCTTGAATTTATTCTTTACATATGCAATCCGGATTACTGACTAGAAGAGTATTTAACTGCTGTAGTCTCAATCTCAGCTGTGATTCTAGAAGTCAATGAAAATACAATTATCCATGCTGGCTAGACAGAATTGCCAGGGGGCATAATTAAGGGAGGCATTTAGCTAATTGCTTTCTGAAAGAGAATAAAATGATTTGAGTGGAGTCAAGAGTTCATATGGGTCTCCAGAGAGAGACTCCATTCTCCCTCAGAAAAGAAAGAGAGAGAGAGAAAGAAAATGAAACACAGTGCATTATGGCACACATGTCATACGTGCATGGGGCAAAACCTAAGCTGAAGGAAGTGAGTGATTGCAAGGGAGGAGGGAGTATTTGACACAGTCAGTAACCCCTGAGTACCACTTGCCAAAGCATTTTCTTTGAAGTATACTGAGAGATGTTCTTTGAAAAGGACTTTCCCCACTTAAATGTGTTGGGTAAACAACACAACGTTTTCCTCTTTTTGATTCAAAACATCTTTAGGACTCTCTAAGGCTTTGAGTTCTAAAGCAAAAATAAATGTTTAACACTCCATCGACTACATTGAGAATATATCTTGAGACTTCATACCATAAAACGTTTATTTGAAATATTTCTTTTTGAGGGAATCTTTAGCCAGGTGATTTTACTGTTCATGCCGTTTAAAGAACCCATCTGTAGGAGACAGCAGAAATAAATGGAATAGTATCACAAGGCCTGTGTGCTCAGTGGTGTCTGACTCTTTGTGACCCCATTGACTGTAGCCTTCCAGGCTCCTCTGTCCATGGAATTTTTATAAGCAAGAATACTGGAATGCGTTGTCATTTCCTCCTCCAGGGGATCTTCCCAAGCCAAGAACTGAACTCATGGCTCCTGCATTGGCAGGCAGATTCTTTACCACTGCACGACCTGGGAAGCCCAGTCTTAGAATGTTATATATCTGGGAAAATAAATTATAGCTACATATGCTAAGATGAATATAGCTTTTGAGCTAACAGTCTATACATAAATGTCATAAAACTATATATAGTATAAGTTTATATAAAATTAAAATAGGCAAAACTAGCAATTATATTACTTAAAGACATATCTAGATAATAAATATTAAAGTGGAGTGATTATTACAAAAATCAGAATAGTGATTATCTGTTGGGGAAAGAAGGGAGATGTGATGGTAAACTAGACACACATGGCAGAGATCAGGGGGTCTCCTGCTGTACTTACAGTGCTCCATTTCTCAACCTGGCTGGCAGTATTATGAATGTCTATAATTGTTCTTTATATTGTATATACATACTTATTTATACACAGCTTTAATTTGTAAATATGCATGTGTGAACACACACAAATGCATGCTCGCTCTCTCTCACACACACACACACACACACACACAAACTCTAAGGCACAGCAGTAGTAACAAGGCATTCCTGAGCTACCAAAGTGAATTATCTGAGTACTTAGTGGGGAAAAGTAAACTTCTTCAGGAATGTTTGCTGTATTTTTACAGTAGGTATAAAGCATAAATATAGCTGAAACTACTGAAATAGAAAACACTGTAATTTAAACTCTAATTTGAACAACTGCAGAAACTGAATACTCTGGTTAGTACTTATAGCAAGTGATACACAGAATGGTAAGACAAAGTATAGAAGATAGATCAACATGTGACAAAGAAGATCATGAAATGAAATAGAGCCAGAATAATAGAAGAAGAATCAGGACAAAAATGTAAAACCTTTCATCAATTACATGCTGAAGACGAGTTTGATTGAATATTGAAAAATCTCTATTAGAATATGAAAATTATTATTCAAATAGTCACAATTTTTCTGTAGAAAATGACAGGAATTCAATCAAAATTTAGGCGAAATAAGGGAACTTTTGGCTTCTGTAATTAACCTATAGGAAGAAAAGGGAGGAGCTGATCTAAGGGGTTCTTGAACAACGAGCTCAAATATAATCAAGTCTTTCCACATTAACTTATCTCTTTTTCATTGCTTAGTTTTTGCTTTGTTTTTATTTGCTCTTTCCCCAGATATTTTGTTTTCTGGGAAAGAGAGGCAGTAGCAGGGGTGGGAGTCGAGAATTTCTATATAATGTGTATTATGTAAGTGTGGAGAAGGAAATGGCAAACCATCCCAATATTCTTTCCTGGAGAATCCCATAGACAGAGGAGCCTGGAGAGCTACAGTCCATGAGGTCGCAAGAGTTGGACAGGACTTAGCAACTAAACCACCACCACCACTATATATACATGCAATACCTATCACATTCATGTATTATCAATTCTTGGCTTTGCCTCTCTTTCCCAACTGACTAAGACAATTGAGGCTTATGATGTCCTGCAGAAACCTGTAAGCTGATTTCTGTGTGCCTCATGTGCTTCCATGCTCTACCTCCCTCCTGATCATCTGGTAACATCTAACTCCTTTCAGGGTTTTATTGAACCCACTATCTGCTGTCCCTCTACTTTCACTGCTTAGAAAACCTACTCCTCTTCACTTAAACTGAGTGCTTATTTAGCCCTGTGTCAACGTGCTGAGGCTTGCATCTTGGTCAGTGACAACTCCAATCTTCCATTTGTTCAAACCAAACATCTTGTTAGTTTACTTTTTCCCTCTTTTTATTTAACAATTTGGTTCATCACCAATTTCTTGCAGTTCTACCCTCCAACCATGTCTTATACTCTTCACCATGGTCAAGGTGAAGTTTATCATCTTGCCTTACCTAGATTATTTTAACAGCCTTCTGAACTGATTCCCTAGAATATATTTTTTGAATTTTCCCTATTGCTGCTGCTAAGTCGCTTCAGTTGTATCCAACTCTGTGCGACCCCATAGATGGCAGCCCAGGCTTCCCCGTCCCTGGGATTCTCCAGGCAAGAACACAGGAGTGGGTTGCCATTTCCTTCTCCAATGCATGAAAGTGAAAAGTGAAAGTGAAGTCGCTCAGTCATGTCCGACTTTTAGTGACCCCATGGACTGCAGCCCACCAGGCTCCTTCTTCCATGGGATTTTCCAGGCAAGAGTACTGGAGTGGGTTGCCCTATTGAATTCTGTATAAAAAGAGTCTTTACTGAAAACAATATTCATTATGTATAATATTTTCCTTAGCAATCCAGTGCATCTCCTCATATACACACTTCTTTTGGGCAGTTATTTTGTAGACATGTCAAGAAATGATGCTTGGACTGAGTCAATTTAGGGGTTTTTCTTTGTCCTTAGAGGAGGTTTAGTTTTATATGATGAAGCCAGCACATAAAAGAAAAAAAAAAAAAAAACCTCTGGGAACCTCATATTCTACTGCATCTTAAGCCTTGTGCAACTTATTAGAATTAAGCTTGATAATTTCTTTTTTAAACATATCACTAGGTACATCAAGATTACTTTCAAATTATTTTGATTTGTTGTGATTATTATAGCTGAAATTAAACTCAAAATTCATATGGCCCTAGAGAATTATTCCATTTCCCTTTAGCTTACCAAGGGCTCTGTCGTCCCACGACAGAGGATGACATGATTGGATGGCATCACCGGCTCAATGGACATGAGCTTGAGTAAACATCAGAAGTTGGTGATGGACAGGGAGGCCTGGCATGCTGCAGTCCATGGCATCACGAAGAGTTGGGCATGACTGAGTGACCAAACTGAACTGAACTGAACTGAACTACCAAGGGCTTCCTTTGTGGCTCAGATGGTAAAGAATCAGCCTGAAATGCGGGAGACCTGGGTTCAATCCCTGGGTTGGGAAGATCCCCTGGAGAAGGGAACAGTTACCCACTCCTGTATTCTTGCCTGGAGAATTCCGTGGACATAGGAATCTGGTGAGCTACAGTCCATGGAGTTGCAAAGAGTTGGACAGGACTGAGCGACTTTCACTTTTACTTAGCTTACCAAGAGCTGGCCTAACAAGACTGAGTTAACTCAGTGTAAGGATAAAATAATACCTATCACCTAGCTTCTACAAGACCATTTTCTAGATAAAGAATTTTCCATTACAACAGAGTATCCTGTATCATCTCTGTATTCTCTTCTTATATATAAGTTATGGGCTTCCCAGGTGGCGCTAGTGGTAAAGAATCCAACTGCCAATTCAGGTTAGGCTAAGAAAATTAAATGTAATAAGTTAAATAAGCAAAAATATGCATATAAGTTAAATAAGCAAGGTGACAATATATAGCCTTGATGTATTCCTTTCCCAATTTGGAACCAGTCTGTTTTGCCATGTCCAGCTCTAACTGTTGTATTTTGACCTGCATACAGATTTCTCAGGAGGTGGGTAGGTGGTCTGATTTCCATCTCTTTAAGAATGGGATTTTGTGATTGTAATGTGTCAATATATGTTCATCTTGGTATAAAATACACCATTCTTGTGATTGCTACTGATAATGGAGAAGATTATGCATGTATGGGATCATGGGGTGTATAAGGGAAATCTCAGTTTTGTTATAAACCTAAAACTGCTGAAAAATAAAGTTAATAATGAAGAAACTGATGGTAGTTTGGAGGTAATAATCTTCACAAAATGAGACAGCAGTTGCTAGGTTACTTCTACATTGAAAGATAATGATTGATAAGTGTGTCGATAGGGATTAGGGGTTTTGTGCTTGGGGAAGAACATTTAACCATTGGTGGAAGAGTGTATGAGAGAATACAGCTACCATGTGAGTGGAAGCAGTGTCTGCAGGAGAGAGTCAGTTTTCTAGTAGACCAAGAAAGTGAAGGAAATAGAATTTCATGAGAAATAGAACTCCATTTCATTTCATTCATTTAAATGGGGGAGGAGTTACCTTTATCTTTAGTAAAAGAAAGGAGTAAGACTCAAGGATCCTTAGGATCCATTCCTACCATAAAATCTATAATTCAGTGGTTCTGTATTATGTGACCTATTTTCTTTTCTATGGATTATTAATGGAGTGACTTTCTTGGAGGTTGTCTAAGAGTCCTTCTCTCATATCTCATATGCAGTCAAGTACCAAGTCTGGTTAACTGCTTCCTCTCCTATAATCCAAGTACAATCCACCATCATCTCTAGTGTAGGCTACTTGTTTTCTTTCAATCTACATTTTTTCATTAATATATCCCCTGAAGCTAATGAAAACTAAAATCCTTGATGTATTTTTTTAAAGAAAGCTTTAGGTAAGGTAAGCTGCCTATTTCTCTAGCTTAAACCCTGCCACCCTCCTCCTTATCCTTAATTCTTTATTTACAAAATAATTTCTCCCTTCCAAGAATATGCTGTACCCTTTCACTCTTTAGTGCTTTCATCCATGCTATTTTCACTTTAATAATTTCTTATCTTATACTCATTACTTGTTCTCTGCTTAAACATTGTATTCTTCAGAAATATTCTCTGTAATCTAGACTAAGTTATAGCTACATGAATAATTTCATAGCATAGCCTAACCTGTTTGTCTCATGTTTAATTTACATGTTCAAGAGCTTTTAGACTAAAAACTTCGCTGAGAATTATTTATTTTAATTGTTGGCTAAATAAATAGATAGGAAGCATTATCTTATTATAATAATTTAAGTATAACCTTGAAATTAATTGATTTTCAAGCATCATAATAGAACATAAAAGTGGAATTTTGCTTCAGAATCAAAAACGACCCAGTGATCTAAAACAAAAACATCAATAACCATAGCAAATGTAACAAATATTTTGAATTGAAAAATGCTACAGTAGACTACCAATGAAGAACTAGTAAATAAAGTGAACAAAAGCAATCCTTCACACACTTTGGATACATAATGGTTGGAATTGAACTGACCAACATGTTGGAAAGGGGGAGTGAGAATTTCTTTGGAGAAATTGAGCTTTGTGTATCACAACACAAAGAGATCTTCCTTCCATTTTAGCTCAAGCCAGATGAGAAATGATTTAGAAGCCCAACTGTTGCTTGAGGGACAGAGTGGACTTGTCTTGGGATTGAAAAAGATGAAAATAAAGGCTTAAGGTGGATATTGATTTCAGGCAGAAAAAGAAAAGTCTTCTCTGGTGGTTCAGATGGTACAGAATCCACTTGCAATGCAAAAGATCTGAGTTTGATCCCTGGGTCGGGATGATCCCTTGGAGAAGGGAATGGCTACCTACTCCAGTATTCTTGCCTGGAGAATTCCGTAGACAGAGGAGCCTGGAGGGCTATCACCCATGGGGTAACAAGGAGTCAGACACTGAGTAACTTTCACTGTTTTTCACTCTAGATGAAGAAAAAGAGTTTGATATGCTTTGGGAGCCTCTTTTCTACCTGTAGTAGAGGCAAGGGTATTTACATTTTCTTGAGGGTTGAATGAAAGCTCCACAGGAGAGAAGGCTATCCAGGAGGTAATTTAAATTCTTTGCAACTGGCTATCCAGAGAGAGTACAAATCCAATAAAAGGATGAGCAATGCCAATCCCAAGAGCAGGGATAGAACTATGAAGGGCCTACCAAAGAAACCTGCATCATTCTGTAATGAGAATGTATTGGAATGCTTCTCTAGTGTGACTTTCAAGGCCCCAAAACATCTACATGAGTATGAGCTAAGTCCAGAGCAAGTGAACATCCTCCAGTGGCTGATATATGCAATGCCAAAATACAAGAAAAATCCTTTCCTCTCTTCTCCTACTCTTCAACATGCAGAAACCAGAGATCCCCCTACTGCATGGGGAAAGAGGAGGAGTTGTTAAGCTGGGGAAGAGAGAGGAAGTCATTGAGCATTAAGTTTTCCTTCTCAGGCCTCCCACTGCGGCAAGCCCATGCGGGGAGAAGACACATTTACTCTAAAGAAATTTGAATTATGACTATTGTCTTCCAATACATAAATACATTTTTTTTAATGAACAGAACTGTTTTAACCCTATTTCATTTTCTTATTTACATAATCTAATTTTAATCTTTAACATGTTTCACCATCAAAATAAGTAGCTGGCAATCATGGAGGTAATGATTGAAATAAATAATTAAATATTTAAGTGGAACTACAAATAATAAGAATTTGCTGGTGTTAAAGCTTTGGACAGGGAGGTGTTTTCTTCATTTATTAGAAGTGTAAGCATTGCATACATTGATTTATTAAGAGTTTTATAATTTTGAGAACAGGTTGTTGATCTATTAGTTGGTAAGTAAAAAACAAAACAAATCAACTTTGAAGCAATTTCATTCTTCCTTCCTGATGTTTTTGTTTTTGTCTTCTTAAAATGCTGAGCACTATATTCAGATTGCCTAATTCCTAGCACAATTAACGTGCTATTTCATGTTTAAATATTCAAACTCTATTTCTGACTCAATTTATATTAAACCCCAGTTGATTTTTTTTATTATGTGCATATTTCCAGTAAGCGATTTCCTCAGTTAGGTCTGAGGTTTTATTTAAGCCATCAGTATGTAAACTGTTTCCAAAACAGTGAGTAAACTTAATTAAATCATGGGAATATGTGAAATTGGTAAGAAAAGAAAGAAGAAAACAAATGGGACATAAGAGTGGTTGGTATGCCATTTGTTTAATTAAACCAAGTTCAGTTTCGATAGTCTTGTTCTTAAAGCACATAGTAAATACCTTTTTAAATTTTTTTAGTTATATTCTTGCTCATGAGGACCATTAGGAAAGTTTTCAGACTATACTTTGAGAGCATTCTGGCAGAGAAGGATAAAATATACTATTTAAAGTTATGAAACCCATTATCAGCTTGGCTTTACCTGCTGAAAGAAATTCAAAATTGTTTGAACAATAGTTTTTCTTTTTTTCCAGAATCTTTCATTATTCACAACCATATTACTGTGCTGAAGCACTAAGTGGTGAATAATTCCATACGTATCGTTTCCATTTCATTGCATTTCCAGGAGCTTTGGATGCCTTCAACAAATAAAACAGTAGGCCCTCTCTATATTACTTAAATTGCCAGAGTTTTACAGTGTTAGCCCCTACAGATGCCTGTATACTAAATGAATTCCCCCTAACACACATAAAAAGGAGTAACCAGAATGTCGACATTTTGTTGTTGTTGTTGCTTTACTTGCTAAATCATGTCTGGCTCTTTTGCACACCCATAGGCTGTAGCCCACCTGGTTCCACTGTCCACAGGATTTTCCAGAATGCTGGAAAAGAATACTGGAGTTGGTTGCCATTTCCTTCTCCACGGAAGCTTCCCTATCTCCTGCAGCTCGAAACTTGTCTCCTGCACTGGCAAGCAGATTCTTTACACTGAGCCAGCATTCTGTGAAATGAAAGCAATATTCTAGATCTAGGGACATTTATGACTAGGTCACAGCTTTTAGAAACATTATCTGGAACATTTCAGTTTTGTTTAGATGTTGCCAAAGGACATTATCCAAACGCAACAGCTGATGCACGGAATCACTGGTACCTTTTGAGATTTTCATTTGTTCCTCTTATTGTACTTGATAGTAGCTTCAAGTTTAGAGCATTCTGACATAAAAGAAAAACTTAACAATAACCCTGTACGACATTCTGTTATAGCCATCAATTTTCTCTTGGTCACAGGGTTTGAGAAATAAGGGTCGTTTTCTCATTAGGAAGACATTTTTGCAACCAGTAAACCTAACTAAAAATATTTTAACCAATAATGCCACTTAAGAAAGTACTGTCAGATATTTGAAGAAACTAATTTTTTTGTTCATGGTGGTAAAGGGTAAATAGAACCTATCTGTGGCTGCCTCGCTGTTATTGATTTATTTTCTTCAGATATGGATTGAAGGAATGAATTCCATTTTTATTGATATTAAGTATAGGGTATCCTTGAAGCTAGATGTTTTAAGCAAGAATCCAGTGTCTGTTATATATTGAAATAATTAGGATTTCTACTTTTGGGAATTCTGTTTCATTTTCATTACTAGCTTTTAGGGAATATGTTCTTCCCTTTAGGTAATTTGAAAGTTTCAAACTACTCAAAGCAGTAAATTACTTTGAAATGTTTCTTTTAAACTGACAATATTTATGATTCTCTCTCTCGTATATTGATTCTATCTCTTATTTCATGAACTTTTACTAGGAGGCTTCTGGATATACAGACCAGTATAATTTATTAAGATTTTTCTATATGGCAATCATAAAGCAAACATATAATAAGTAGCTATAGACTATAAAAGTAAAAGATATTATAAACTTTATGTACACCTTTGAAGGTAATAAAGCAAAAAATTGTTTCATGATTTAGGTAATCTAAAAAATCATGCAGAGATAAAGAATAGTTGTAAGTGATTTGTTTATACATTGAGATATCAACTTTACATCACAGAGTACTCTCAGATGAGGTAAACAGTGATGAATTAAAAACAAAAAGAGATGATCTCTGCTGTCACAATAATTCTAAATGTATTGTAATGTAGCAATAGATCACTTTTAACTGACTGATTCATTGATTGACTGATTCATTCAAACAGATAACCCTTTGAGCGGACACTGTACTTAACGAAGATTAAAGATATATAACCTTGTTAATGAATAACTCACATTTCATTAGAAAAGGCAGACCTGTAAACATATATTACATTACACTGTACAACATATTGAAGGTTATTATCAGAGTTTTTTTTACATGGGTACCTTAAAAACTGCTATTACCTTTCCTGTTGGAATCAGAAATTTTTTTTTCTCAAAGTATGTAGCATTTGACAGAGACTGAAAAATACAAGTTGATGATTTTCAGATAGAGAAGAAAGTTTTTTCCGGGATGAGAGTTGTAACTTGAATGTGAGTTTAAAGAGTCGTGGGCTACATAGGCCAGATGGCAGATGGTGAGTGGGAATGAAAGGGATGACAGGAGATAAAGCTATTGGGTCCAGATGTTTCAGGATCTTGAGTACTCTAAAAGAAAGTTGAAATCTTTTTCTTTCTTTCTTTTTTTTTGATGCAGATAACATGTAAAAACCAGTATGGCTAGATTTGGTACAGCTGTCATGGAGAACAGTGTGAAGATTCCCTAAAAAATTAAAAAATAGAGCTACTGTCTGATCCTGCTATCCCACTCCTAGGCATGGATCTGGAGAGAACTATAATTTGAAAAGATATATGCACCCCAGTGTTCATAGTAGCCCTATTTACAATAGCCAAGGCATGGAAGCAACTTAAATGTCCATCAACAGATGAATGGATAAAGACCATGTGGTACAAATACATAAAGGAATATTACTCTATTTTAAAAAATAATGAAGTAATGCCATTTGCAGCAATGTGGATGTATCTAGGGGTTATTATACTAAGTGAAGCAAGCCAAGCAGAGAAAGGAAACCATCATATCATATCTCTTGTAAGTGGAATCTAAAAAATAACACAAATGAATTTATATACAAAAGATAAATGAACAAACAGGCATAAAAACCAAGCTTATAGTTACCAAAGGTAAAGAGAGGGAGGGGTATATTAGAAGTTTAGTACTAACATATTATATATATGTAATATGTAAAACAAATAAGCAACAGGGACCTACTGCATAACACAGGGAACTGTACTAAATACTTTGTAATAACTTGTAATGCAAGAGAATGTGAAAACATAGATATATATGTATGTTTAACTGATACTTTGCTGTATACCTGCAACTAGCACAACACTGTAAACCAACTATGCTTCAATCAATCAGTGAAGTAAATACCATTAAAAACTCAGGAACCATATTAAAAAGGATAGATGCAATTTTGTGTTTATCCCATTTCTGGTGCTCTATCTCATTCTTTGCCTCCCTAGGCCTGAGCAATGCCTCCATTACATTCTAAACGTGTTTTATGGTGGTTGTCTTTCCTAGAAATACTGTTTAGGACACCCTTGAAAAGCCAAGCTTTGGTGTGCAGTTTTAACACTGCAGCATTTTGTGAGTGGACCTGAATGTGAATCATGTAACCATTTGAACACATTTGCATGTAGGATGTATAGACTAGGACAGTGGATAAGAGGCAATGGGTCACTTAATGACTTGAGAACAAAACCTTGCCCACATATGCCCATCAAAATGGTTCTATTGTTTTTCCTTCTTGGGAGGAACAAAATAGTTGAAACATAAATTAGTCCTTCTGAAGAGAGAGAGATCATGGTGAACTGGTGGCTTTTTAAGGAGTATCATTATTAGTATTCTGGTGCTTTTTGATGTTTTGAAACTGTTGGGCCCATTCTGCCATGTCTAGGAATTAAAAACATTCTTTCCCCCAAAGCTGCCTGTCTCTATCTCTTAAGAGAGAAGCTGCCTTTTTGTAACCAGATAATTACCCACACTTGTTTCTTAGCACTTTACTGCTGAGATCTTTTGCTTGAGTTGCTTTAAAACTTGTACAGAATTGGAGTTGCCTCCTCTCCTTTGTGTTAAGAAGGGCAAACAAACAAGAATTTTGACCCATAGTCATCCTGTCCGAACCCAGCTCTGTCAATCTTCTTCCTAGCATGGTGATTTGGCTTGCTCTTTTGTCATAGAGAATATTGACAAAAATGAGATTATTAATTCACAGCATTTCCTTCTTTATTTGGGCATTTCATTTTCAAATAGAAAGATCACAACTAAGTAATAAGATAGCAAAATAGAAAGACCCAGAGCATGTTCTGCTGTTGATCTCCCTTCTTATGTAACATAATTATGCCTTGAGAGAGAAATGGTACAAATCATGCTTTTATAGGGGCAGTTTATCAAGTTAGTAATTTATTTTTGCAAATGAAGACAGAATTATGTGGAGCAGAAGGACAAAAAATGCCCCTAATGTGTGAGGCAGAAATGGTATGGGTTCTACTCAGGCAATGTTGCAACCAACTCTTGTTCTTTAGTGTTATCTGGCTTATCTTTAGGCTTTGCTACACTGTGCATGCATCTATGATGAGTCACTTCAGTCATGTCTGACTCTGTGTGTTCCTAAGGACTGCAGCCTGCCAGGCTCCTCTGTCCATGGGTTTCTCCAGGCAAGAGTACGGAAGTGGGTTGCCATGCCCTCATCCAAGGGATCTTCCCAAGCCAGGTACTGAAGCTGCATCTATGTCTCCTGCATTGGCAGGCCAGTTCTTTATCACTAGTGCCAGCTGGGAAGCCATCGCACTGTAGGGAAAGCTAAATTTACTCTATATCACTCTACTATGGGTGTCCGGTTTCATGGTCTACCTTAGAAATAGGGCCATATGCAATCCATCCTCAGTAGAGCAATGATACATGCTATACAGTAATGATGATCTATAACATAGCTGTGAGAGATTTATGATAAAACCAACTGCTCCAGTTCACTGCCCTGGAGTGCCCACTTTGGTACTTACTGCACAGTAATTGATGAAAAGATATCGAGGGAGTCAGGGATCCAGGGTCTAGTTACATATTACACACTTAAGAGTAACCTGACCTGTTTATCCACCAGTCTAGCTGACATGCCACCTGGACTTCTAATAGGCATACCAAATCTACCAAGTCCAAAATAACCTCCAGATACCCATCTCCCAATTATGCTGTCTCACAGACTTTCTCATCTCTATTCATGGCAATTTTGGCTCACCAAAAAGCTTGGGAACACTTTCAATGCCTCTTTATTCTCATACCCTTAATGTAATCTCTTAACATATGCTGCTTAGTTCTACTCTTCAAAATATACCGAGACTTTAAGAGATTGTCACTACTTCTCTGCTATCAGGTCTCATCTGCATTATTTTTAATAACTTCTCAATATGTCCCCATTTCTAGTGTGACCCACCTTTGATCTGTTCTTAATTGGGAAGAAAAATTATTCTGTAAAATAGTAGCCTGACCATTTTTATTCCTCAACTCAAACTCTGCAGATCGTGTGTGACTCAGAGTGAAAGGAAAGTGCTCATGATGACCTAGCAGTCTTTACATTATTTATTCTCTTGCATTCTCTCACACCCACACCTCATGTCCTTTCCTCTTCCCTCCATTTGCTGCAACAACACTGGTTGTTTTGCTGTTCTTTGAGCAGACTTGTTTTGCACCTTTTTAAAATGCACACTTGGTAGCAGCTTCCTAGATGGCTCAGTGGTAAAGAACCTGCCTGCGAACGCAGGAGATTCAGGAGATGTGGTTTCAATCCCTGGGTCAGAAGAGCCCCTGGATAGGAAATGGCAACCTGCTCCAGTATTCTTGCCTGGAACATCCCATGGACAGAGGAGCCTGGTGGGCTACAGTCCATGGAGTCACAAAGAGTTAGACACGGCTTAGCATTTGAGCATGCAGGCATGAATATTTAGCAGGACTTCCGCCTGCAATCTCCTTTCCTCACGTATCAGCATCACTTGTGTCCACATTTCAGGTCACTGGGCACATGACACGTTTGCAGTGCCCACTTCCCAGGCTGCCTCCACTCTTGCCTAAAATTACATCTTGTGGCTCCAACCTTTACCCTGTCCCTGCTTGTAGCGCTTCCTGTCCCTAATTATGGCTTCATTTTGTTTTCTTTAGTGCTTATTACTATCTTTCATACTATGCCACTTAATAATTTCCCTTTTCCTCTAGCTTCTTCAGTACACTGCAAGTTCCTGAGAAAATATTTATAAATTTTTGTTGTTGTTCAATGTTGTATCCACAGTACCTACAACATTTCCTGACATAGAGCAGGTCTTCAGTAAATCTATTTTGGATAAATGGCTGAACTTTCAAGATTCATATCCTCAAATATTGATTAAGAATTTAATATTTACATTTAAAATGAATTTTATTTTGTACCACATTTACTTGAAACAGGGATTTATGTGTAAGATGAAGAATGAGGTATACAACAAAATATAATGTCCATAAGTTATTTTTACATATAAGAAGAACAAAATAAGCATTTTATAAGAAATAGAGGGAACACTGAGTGATTTTAATTGAATGACTTGGAAAACCAGGAAGAACAAAATAACAAACAAGTTTAAAATGTAGAATATGACAGAAAATCTTATTCCACTTCATGGCTGATGGTTTATAACTATAAATAGATATTGAACAAATTTTGCAAAACTGCTTATAAGAAGAATGAATTGTTAGGTAAGTTCTTTATAGCAGATTAATATAGGTGCGGATTCTCTTTGTTTTTGATAATCATAGGTGTTAGAGCACTTTGAGAACTCCAAAGTCAAAAAATATATCTTTTGAACATTTCTTGCCAAACTCTATGAATATATAGCTACTAAAAAACCACTCAATTAAGCTTAAGCAGTGTGTCTTCAATTGCCGTTTATTCTCTCATGGAGAGTGTGTATTTTTTTTTTAATCTGAAGCATTCCGTTGTGTATAACTTAAAGCATCTTTGAAGAGCAGATGCAAATTTAATCAATAGGTTCAGTTCAGTTCACTCCCTCAGCCATGTCTGACTTTGCAACCCCATGGACTGCAGCACGTCTGGCTTCCCTGTCCATCACCAGCTCCAGGAGTTTACTCAAACTCATGTCCATTGAGTCCGTGATGCTATCCAACCATTTCATCCTCTGTCATCCCCTTCTCCTCCCACGTCAATCTTTCCCAGAATCAGGGTCTTTTCCAGTGAGTCAGTTCTTCACATCAGGTGGCCAAGCTATTGGAGTTTTAGCTTCAGCATCAGTCCTTCCAATGAATATTCAGAACTGATTTCCTTTACGATGGACTGGTTGGATCTCCTTGCAGTCCAAGGGACTCTTAAGAGTCTTTTCCAACACTGCAGTTCAAAAGCATCAATTCTTTGGCACTCAGCTTTCTTTATAGTCCAACTCTCATATCCATACATAAGTACTAGTAAACCATAGCTTTGACTAGATGGACTTTTGTTGAAAAAGTAATGTCAGCTTTTTAATATGCTGTCTAGGTTGGTCATAGCTTTTTTTCCAAAGAGCAAGCGTCTTTTAATTTCATGGCTGCAGTCACCATCTTCAGTGATTTTGGAGCCCAAGAAAATAAAGTCTCTCACTGTTTTCATTGTTTCCCCATCTATTTTCCATGAAGTGACGGGACCGGATGCCATGAACGTAGTTTTCTGAAAGTTGAGCTTGAAGCCAACCTTTTCACTCTCCTCTTTCACTTTCATCAAGAGACACTTTAGTTCTTTGCTTTCTGCCCTAAGGGTGGTGTCATCTGCATATCTGAGGTTACTGATATTTCTCCCAGCAATCCTGATTCCAGCTTGTGCTTCCTCCAGGCCAGCATTTCTCATGATATACTCTGCATATAAGTTAAATAAGCAGGGTGACAATATACAACCTTGACGTACTCCTTTCCCAATTTGGAAGCAGTCTGTTGTTCCATGTCCAGTTCTAACTGTTGCTTCTTGACCTGCATACAGATTTCTCAGGAGGCAGGTCAGGTGGTTGAATGAGGTAAGTGCTATTATATAATTTTGATCAATAGGAGAAAATAAAGGGGAAGAAAAAATGGAATTTTACTTTTAAATATTAATGGAATCAATAAAGACACATTGGAACACTTTTATGCTATTGTTTAGTTTTAAAAAACATCACTAAAGAACAATTCAGGACAAAACTGTTACACATTCATTTTCATTCTATAACATTTTATATATATTTATTCAATTTCTGTAACTTGATACTTATGACCTTCCAGCTCATCTTTTTTCTATCTCTTAATGTGAAGTTAGTAAATTAAAAAAAAAAACAACTTCTATTCATGTTGAAATTGTAATTATGATCCACAGTGAAAATGAGAGCTGCAGATTAATATTCATTCACCCATCTGACAATGTGCCAAATGCACTGAAGTGCTGGTAGATCAGATATACAAAGGACCTATGTTTTTACAGCTTCTCATGCCCAAGAGGCAGTCTTGTAAACAGGACACTATTAGGTACCTAATAATTAAGTAATTAGAGACAAGAGAGGGGAAGTTCAGGTATTTTAGGACATTTGAGAAGTAGGAATATAGACTTAGAGTAAGATAAAGCTTCCCAGGAACATGAGTATAAGTTAAAACCTTTTAAATGAGTTAGGAATTATCTCGTCAAATTTGAAAAAATTGTGAGGAAATAGATTCATTTAAAGGTACACCACAACTAAAGTGTCAGAGGCAGGGAAGAACATTGCTTTTTCTGGAAATTGCAAACAATGGAGCCTGGATGGAGAACAGAATAGTTAGGAAGTGGGCTGGATATCAATGGATTAAAATTGGATCATTTCTCTAGGAAGCAAGATTTCTGTAGCCTGCCCTCCTTTCTCCTCACTACTCATATTTAGTCTTAAGTTTGTATGAATCTGATTCTTCCACAAGACACTCAGCATTTCTGCATTCATTTACAGTTTCTTTTAAATAGCATAACATTATAACTTCATGCCAAACATGGGCTCTTGATTCTTCACCAAGCTGGGAGCCCTAGTCCTAGTGTTCAGGATCACACAAGGATTTCTTTCAAAAGTCTGATTTCTACAAACCTTGGCTGTGAATTTTGTACCTACCTTCAATCTGCCTTTAAGTAAACATGCAAAAAGAAATGGTATCTTTTTCCTGGGAATGAGGGTGAGGGCACTAAAGCTGACACCCTTCAATTGTTCTTACTAATTCACCCCATTAACACTAGTAAGAGAACAGTTTAGAATCAGACTGATCTGAGATAAAGTCTCAGTTTTACTACTCGAGAGCTATGTAAACATGGTCAAGTGATTAATTTCTTTAAGGTTCAGTTGTTTCATCTGAAACACAAAACCTATGTCTTTGTGTTGTTACCATGATTAAAATAATTATGCATGAAAATATTTTAGAATAGCATCTGATATGTAGAAAGAGCTCAATACATGAAAGATAATATTGCTATTTTTTTTTCTGACATTAGTTTTTTCACCTCTAAAACAAAGGTAGTGTTGTCCACATCAAGTAACTGTTTTGATTAAGACCGCAAAAACACATAGAGCAGATACTTGGTACTTGGTAGATGTTTAACTAATGGGAATCTCATTTCTTATATTTAGTGTCTACAAAAGATGGTTGATTCAAGCGTGTTTTTCATATGACCACTAACCTGGGAGTAGAGGAAACGTAAACAAATAAAAGAGTAAATGGAATGTGTCTCAAGGAATTCATAGTGATGTTTCCTTTATTGCTATTAGTTATAACAGTGGGTATAGTTGTAATTCTTCATTTGTCCAAGCTGTTAAGCAAAATAACTAGGATGTTCAAGTCATTTGGTAACTCTACAACGATTTGAATCAATTTTTATACAAAGTAGGAAAATATAGTCTGTTCCAGTTAATTTATTAAAAAATGTATACTAATGTAGAGTATTATACTGAGGATAATTAGAAATTTGACTAAATAACATGCTTATTAATATTTTATCTTAAAATGCTAAAAATATCAACTCAAATTTCAGTTAACTTCTAATTATATGGAAACATTTAGTTTTCTTCTGATGCTACAGTCCCCTAAACTTTATGATTTCATCTCAAAGCTACTTAAAGGAAACATATAGGAGACTTGCCAAAACACAAATAATTATCTGATTTTTTTGCAGTGATGATTATTCATACAATTTGGATCACATTAAGAATATAGCATTGCCAAATAAGAGTGTCATTATCTGGCATTTTGCATGTCCTCTGAATATCCAATAATGATTCCTGATTTTTAGTGTCCCTCTTCAGATATTAAAAACCACAAAACAATTTGTAATCCTTCAATTTTTCTATTGCTCACTTTTCAGTAAAAACATGATAAAGGAAGTGAAACCAGGCTTTCACAGGATTCTAAGGTATTCACAGCTTTTCTAAGAATATAAACTGAGTTATGGTCTCCATGTGAACAAATTATCATTTAAAAGTTATGGGGTAACCATAGAAAATTAACCCCAGGCTAATATGATATCATTCATCATATCTTGGCACTGTTGGTATTTATCATGCTTGTATTGGCCACTGATAGATACAGAATAATTATCCTCTATTCTATCGATTAATCTTTCACTGGATTTAAAGTAAAATTTTAAAAAATCTGCTCGAAAATGACTTCCCAAACTCAGTTTAAATCTTTCTTTTGGCTCAGATCCCACTTGCTGGTCCTTCACAGACACTGTGTTTTTTTTTTTTTTTTTTAAATAAGTTCATCTCCTTAATACCCAATTTTGTTAGGGAAAAAAAAAAAATCTGTGGACATGGCAGGAGGCTTTACACTAGGCTTCTTTATTTTAGTGCTAGCCAACTGCCCTAATTACAAATCATGTTTCACTGTGTCGGAGGCCAGTAGATTCAGAGAAGACACCTATTTTAGCAATCCGCATACATTGTTTTGCACAATCACCCAGAAGAAAACATGGGACTCACAGTAAAAGAAAGGGCAGACAACAGAGTAGCTTGCCTGAAACTCTGAAATCTGGAGATGGATTTATGCAAATAAGACATCTTATCTAGCAGTCAGAGATGGGAAGGGAGAACTATTTAACCTGAGTTGAATAAAAGTAGGAAAAAGTTTGCATTTTGTTGGCTTTTCTGTAAAGATTGGACTAACATCTGGTTGTAATTTGCTTTCCAAGATGATTGTCTTCTTTTACAGACTTCATACTGGTCTGAAGTTGCCATTTAAAAAATCTTACATATATAAGTTAGAAAATAAAATGCTATTGTTAATTTCTGCACACTAGAGGTCACTAAAGTATCCTAAGATAAAATGTACTCAACATTTTACCTTAAACAGCTTTTGAGGGAATAATGATCATAATTTTAAAGTCCATGTATACCCATGGCGGATTCATGTCAATGTATGGCAAAACCAACACGATAATGTAAAGAAAATAAATAAATAAAAAATAAAATCCATTAAAAGAAACACAGGGCCAATAATAAGATTAATATATAGTAATTGTGAATATTAGCTTTGAAAAAAATAAGATTGCAATATTATATTTTAATGCCACCTGAATCAGATTTCCTCAGTAAGTAATGCATCTCTGAATATCAATATCTCAGAATATTTTATATGAATCTCTCAAACCCATTCTTATAACCAATCTTCTCTTCTCTAAAGCTGTAACTGCCAAATATTAAATTATTTTCCCATTGATTTATAGTAGTAAATTTTCTAACCATCTGGATACAATCACATCAATGTACTATCATGTCATTGGATGCACAAAAATCAACCATTTTTAGGGCTGAGAAATAGTGGCCATCTACTGGCTGTTGTTGTTCAGTTGCTAAGGCATATCTGACTCTCGGTGACCCCACAGTCACATGCTGAACCTCCCTGCCCCTCACCATCTCTCAAAGTTCACCCAGGATGTGTCCACTGAATCGGTGATGCCATCCAACCATCTCATCCTCTGCCACCTTCTTCTCCCTTTGCCTTCAATCTTTCCCAGCATCAGGGTCTTTTCCAATGAGTTGGCTCTTTACATCAGGTGGCCAAAGTATTGGAATTTCAACTTCACCATTAGTCCTTCCAATACTCATTCAGGGTTGATTTCCCTTAGGATTGACTGGGTTTAATCTCCTTGTAGTCCAAGGGACTCTCAAGAGTCTTTCCCAGCACCACACCTCAAGAGCATCAGTTCTTCAGCGTTCGGCCTTCTTTATGGTCCAGCTCTCACATCCATACATGACTAGTGGAAAAACCATAGCTTTGACTATATAGACCTTTGTCGGCAAAGTGACGTTTCTGCTTTTTAATTAGCTATCTAGTTTTGTCATAGCTTTCCTTCCAAGAAGCAAGTGTCTTAATTTCATGGCTGCAGTCACTGTCTGGAGTGATTCTGGAGCTCAAGAAAATAAATTCTGTCCTGCTTCTGCTTCCTCCCCTTATATTTGACATGAAATGATGGGACCAGATGCTACGATCTTAGTTTCTTTAATGTTAAGTTTTAAGCCAGATTTTCCTCACTCTCTTCCTTTTCCACTCTCCTCCTATCCATTGTCTGATGGCTAGTATTTAGAGCCATCATATATGTGTTTTTATTTTATAGTTTTGGAAATGTGCTTTAAAAAACAAGAATTTTATTCAGAATCAGTAGCATGTTTTTAATATCTCTTTTTTTCCTTTTTGACTTTTTCTTTGTAGTGTTTATCCATTGCACTTCTGCCTCTCAGCACTATAATATTCACTCAACTAGCATCTTATGTGTGTTCGTAGTAACACAATAGACACAAAATGGAGTTGCTTATGTTGTGTGTCACGAAACCAAGACTTGGCTTAATTACAGTTTCAGCTCTCACAGAAGTGGAATCTTAAACGAGTCAATCAAGAATGATTGACTGGATCAGGCATCAGTAAGGTATTCTGCTTGATAGATGCCTGTCATCCCCTGAAGGAAAATAACTGAAGCGAACAACCTACTTCTTTGCCTAGTACAGCTTCCTTGTCTCTGCTCCCTTCTGGCTGTAAAATTCCTTCATTTGTACAACTCCTTGGAGCTTGTTTCAATCTGTTAGATTGGATGACACCATCCTTAAAATCAATTTTTGCTCAAATAAACCCTTAAAATTTTTAGCATGCCTCAGTTTATCTTTATAACATGAGATACATAGAAACATGCACAAAACTTTTTAAAATTTCTAGTCATGGATATCAACTAATAAGAAAAAGCAACAAGAACTTTGTATGCTGTAGATTAGAAAGCTTTTTCAACTCTATTTCAATATAGAAACCATTACTTTTAGTGCCCATCTTCTTTGAAGTGTGCATATGAAACTGGTAAATGGGCAGAGTGTAAAGGTAGACTTAAAAGCAAACAAGTAGAAAGATGAGAAAGGATGATAGATAAACAAAGAAATGAAGGTATTGATTTAACACTTTATCATTTTGAAGTAAACATAAAAGTGCTTGGTTTTAAAAACTGTGAGTAGGAAGAATGTGTCTTATCTGAAAAATAATGTTCAGGGAATTTGGCTTGAAGCATACTCACAGTAAGTATGCACATCTGAATTTATCCACTGTTTTCTGTGACACAGAAAAATAAACCCAGCTGACACATATTCATTTGCCCATTGAAAAGAGCTTTTTCTATGTATTACTTTTAATGCACTTAGTACATTACAGTGATTATTACCACCACATACAAGAATGACAAATGGTACTTAAAAGTTGTAAGTATCTATGGTAGGAGACAACATTTTAAACATGATCAACATTTATAAAGATGTAACAAAATAGTTTCTTACTTGAGAAGTGGATGTCAAAGCAATACCCAATTTGTCAGGTTGAAGCAAATGGCAGATTTGACAGAGGAATAGCATGTCTCACCTCAGATGATGTAAATATCTACCTAATATTGGCATATTCTGGTTGAATTAAATTTTTTAATGTCGGTATTCATCTTCTTTTTATTTTTATATTTTTCTCTTTGTTTTCTATGTAGACATATTCTAGGTTAGGTATAATTAAACATTAGAAGCAGGGAACTGTGATGTCTCAGAATTTGAACCCTGGAGCCAAGTCCTCTGGGTAGAATCTTGACTCTGCCTTTTACTAGTGACCTGAGTTTCAGTGATTAGTTTAACCTCCCTGTGGCTGAATTCTTCACCTATAAAAGGGTAATAAGAGTGAAAGTAATGTTTTGAGGAAGAAATGAAATTATTTATCTAGGGAGTTTAGATCTGTATTTGAACAGTACAGATTATTTATAATAATTTATTTATTTGTAATAAATATTATATATTATTTATATTATATTTATATATATATAAATGCTATATTTATATTATAGTATTATTTATAATATTTAGAGACATGGATATTGATATTTTCAATTTTATATACCTCTTTGAACTAAAATCTGGTTTTAATGATTAGATAGCAGCTAATTGAAACAAGCATAGAAAAATAAGATCCTAAGCACCACTTGGCTCTGCTTATCTATTTAATTGTAGATGTATTTCCAAAAGTGCTTAAAAGCATTTGATTCCTTAGTCATTCTTAATGTTACCTCTTTCCATCTATTGTATCCTATGGTTTTAATTTTCAGCTCAATATGTCAGAATATAAGAAGACTTCTCAAATCTTTTAATCTTCATTATTGGCCTCTATTTTATATGTACTTAACACAGATGTTTTTTAGTTGAAATAATTTGCATGTAAATATTTCCACCTATGTATTTTAGTGCTCCAGATGTATATAAACAGAAGTTAAAATGAGTGAGGTTTTTTTTTTGTTGTTGATGTCTTCCTTTTTAAAAAAAAAAAATTTATTTATTTTTTTCTTTACATTATCGTGTTGGTTTTGCCATACATTGACATGAGTCCACCATGGGTATACATGTGTTCCCCTTCCAAAATCCCCCTCCCACCTCCCTCCCGATTCCATCCCTCTGGGTCAAGCCGGTTCACCATCTCTGATTGAATTTCAGTATGGTGAGTGTGATGATTCTTAATTTTTTATTTATTTTACATGTAGTGTCTAGATTCACTTCAAACTTTTTTTAAAAAAATGTTTGCATTCAGATTATCTTTTCTCCATTGTATATTCTTGCCTCCTTTGTCAAAGATAAGGTGTCCTTAGGTGCGTGGATTTATCTCTGAGCTTTCTATTTTGTTCCATTGATCTATATTTTGGTCTTTGTGACATTACCATACTGTCTTGATGACTGTGGCTTTGTAAGTTTACTCTGAAGTCAAGCAGGTTGATTCCTCCAGTTCCATTCTTCCTTCTCAAGATTGCTTTGGCTATTTCAGGTTTTTTGTATTTCCATACAAATTGTGAAATTATTTGTCCTAGTTCTGTGAAAAATACCATTGGTAGCTTGATAGGGATTGCACTGAATCTATAGATTGCTCTGGGTAGTATACTCATTTTCACTATATTGATTCTTCTGATCCATGAACATGATATATTTCTCCATCTTTTTCTGTCCTCTTTGATTTCTTTCACCAGTGTTTTATAGTTTTCTATGTATAAGTCTTTTGTTTCTTTATGTAGATACATTCCTAAATATTTTATTCTTTCTGTTGCACAAAAGAAATATAGGTAAATGGAACAAAACAGAAAGCCCAGAGATAAATCCATACACATATGGACACCTTATCTTTGACAAAGGAGGCAAGAATATACAATGGAAAAAAGACAATCTCTTTAACAAGTGGTGCTGGGAAAACTGTTCAACCACTTGTAAAAGAAGGAAACTAGAACAGTTTCTAACACCATACACAAAATAAAATCAAAATGGATTAAAGATCTAAACATAAGACCAGAAACTATAAAACTCCTAGAGGAAAACATAGGCAAAACATTCTCTGACATAAAACACAGAAGGGTCACTATGACCCATCTCTCAGAATATTGGAAATAAAAGCAAAAATAAACAAATTGAATCTAATTAAAATTAAAAGCTTTTGCACAATGAAGGAAACTATAAACAAGGTGAAAGGACAGCCTTCAGAATTGGAGAAAATAATAGCAAATGAAGCAACTGACAAATAATTAATCTCAAAAATACACAAGCAACTCCTACAGCTCAATTTCAGAAAAATAAAGGATCCAAAAAGTAGGCCAAAGAACTAAACAGACATTTCTCCAAAGAAGACATACAAATGGCTAACAAACACATGAAAAGATGGTCAACATCATTCATTATCAGAGAAATGAAAATCAAAACCACAATGAGGTTCCACTTTACACCAGTCAGAATGGCTGCCATCCAAAAGTCTACAAGCAATAAATGCTGGGGAGGATGCGGAGAAAAGGGAACCCTATTACACTGTTGGTGGGAATGCAAACTAGTACAGCCACACTGGAGAACAGTGTGGAGATTCCTTAAAAAACTGGAAATAGAACTGCCATATGACCCAGCAAACTCATTGCTTGGCATACACACCGAGGAAACCAGAATTGAAAGAGACACATGTACCCCAATGTTCATCACAGCACTGTTTATAATAATCAGGACATGGAAGCAACCTAGATGTCCACCAGCAGACGAATGGATAAGAAATCAGTGGTACATATACACAATGTAATATTGCTCCGCCATTAAAAAGAATACATTTGAATCAGTTCTACTGAGGTGGACAAAACTGGAGCCTATTATTCAGAGTGAAGTAAGCCAGAAGGAAAAACAACAATACAGTATACTAACGCATATATACAGAATTTAGAAAGATGGTAATGATAACCCTATATGCGAGACAGCAAAAGAGATGCAGATGTATAGAACAGTCTTTTGGACTCTACGGGAGAGGGCAAGGGCAGGATGAGATGGGAGAATGGCATTGAAACATGTAAATTATCATATGTGAAATGAATCGCCAGACCAGGTTCGATGCATGATACAAGGTGCTCAGGGCTGGGTCCTCATAATGGGATGGGGAGAGAGGTGGGAGGGGGTTTCGGGATGGGCAACACGTGTATACCCATGGCAGATTCATGTCAATGTATGGCAAAACCAATACAATATTGTAAAGTAATTAGCCTCCAATTAAAACAAATAAATTGATGTTAAAAAATAAAAACACACAAAAGTTTGCATTCATATTAATATACCACCATTTATATAACATCATATTAAAGTAGACACCATGAAGAATACAGAGGAAAAATACCAACAGGATATATAGGTAGAAAGATACACATAGATATGATTTTAACTCAGGATAGTAAACATTAAGTGCTACATCTAATGAACACCAAGAATGAGCTGTAAGACTGCAAAATATGATATATACTCTTAGTGATAATGAAATTGTGATGGACTTCATATTTTGGGGAAGACAAGAATTCCCACCTAACAAACCAGATTGGTCAAATGTAAAGAAATGGAGATATGTAAGGCAGGCAGATTTCTGGTTTAACAATATCAGTGATAATCAATCAAATATGAATCAGGTTCTGTCCTGAGCAGTTTCTATGTGTTAATTCAGTTAATCCATATTAACCTGGGAAGCAAACATTCATTATTCTGGTTGTATATGTAAGAAAATCTAACTGTTCAGAAATTTTTGGTTGTTTGATTTAATTTTCTTTTGATAATCATTTTTTAGGTTTATACATCCATGTGACTAAAGGTCAGTGAAGATTAGCTTTGTGAATTTCTCCAGAATTATTGGATAAAATGCCTTCGCTTTTCATTAAGCTTACTAAGCTGAGAATATTAGCCTGGACCTACTTGAATGTGAACGGGTGTCATCCTCACTCTACAGGTAGAGATGGCCTAGTGATATTTCTCTAAACAGGGTAAAGGTAAAGCTGAATCAAGGGACACAGAGGCCTGAAGCCCTTTGACACTGTTTAACTCCTAGACCCAGAAATATCTAAATTCAAAAAACCTCTCTTATTATTGACTTGTTATATGAGTTAATATAATGGCTCAGATGGTAAATAATCTGCCTGCAATGCAGGAGACCCAGGTTTGAGCCCTGGGTTAAGAAGATCCCCTGGAGAAGGGAACACTCCATTGTTCTTGCCTGGAGAGTCCCACGAGCCGAGGAGCATGGTGGGTTACAGTCCATGAGATCACATAGAGTTGGACACACTGAGCAACTAAGCACACATATGTCTTTTTCTCTTTTTGCTTAAATAACATGAGGTGTTTTTTTCTCAGTTACAACCAGTAAATCTCTGTCTAAAATAAGTAAGAGGGGGAGGGACAGAGAAATCTCAATTTATTTTCTGAAATAAGAAGGAAAATGTGAATGATAAAAAATAATAATATTTGAAACCCTATGCATCATTTGTATTTTACAATTGTATGTCTAACATGATGCAATATAATTATGTCACTTACTGCAGGTGGTTAATATTTATATAATTTTATTTTCAAAGTATATTATATGTTGGCAGTTTTCATGCAAAGATGGGCTTGATAAAGGACAGAAATGGTATGGACCTAACAGAAGCAGAAGATATTAAGAAGAGGTGGCAAGATACACAGAAGAACTGTACAGAAAAGATCTTCACTGCCCAGATACTCAAGATGGTGTGATCACTCACCGAGAGCCAGACATCCTGGAATATGAAGTCAAGTGGGCCTTAGAAAGCATCACTACAAACAAAGCTAGTGGAGGTGATGGAATTCCAGTTGAGCTATTTGAAATCCTGAAAGATGATGCTGTGAAAGTGTTGCACTCAATATACCAGCAAATTTGGAAAACTCAGCAGTGGCCACAGGACTGGAAAAGGTCAGTTTTCATTCCAGTCCCAAAGAAAGGCAATGCCAAAGAATGCTCAAACTACTGCACAATTGCACTCAGCTCACACACTAGTAAAGGAATTCGCTCAAAATTCTCCAAGCCAGGCTTCAGCAATATGTGAACTGTGAACTTCCAGATGTTCAAGCTGGTTTTAGAAAAGGCAGAAGAACTAGAGATCAAATTGCCATCATCTGCTGGATCATTGAAAAAGCAAGAGAGTCCCAGAAAAACATCTACTTCTGCCTTATTGATTATGCCAAAACCTTTGACTGTGTGGATCACAATAACTGTGGAAAATTCTTAAAGATATGGGAATACCAGACCATCTGACTTGTCACTTGAGAAACCCATATGCAGGTCAGGAAGCAGTTAGAACAGTTAGAACAGTTAGAACAGTTAGAACTGGACATGGAACAACAGACTGGTTCCAAATAGGAAAAGGAGTATGTCAAGGCTATATATTGTCATCTTGCTTATTTAACTTATATGCAGAGAACATCATGAGAAACGCTGGGCTGGAAGAAGCACAAGCTGGAATCAAGACTGTGAGGAGAAATATCAATAATCTCAGATATGCAGATGACACCATCCTTATGGCAGAAAGTGAAGAGGAACTAAAAAAGCCTCTTGATGAAAGTGAAAGAGGAGATTGAAAAATTTGGCTTAAAGCTCAATATTCAGAAAACTAAGATCATGGCATCTGGTCCCATCACTTCATGGGAAATAGATGGGGAAATAGTGAAAACAGTGTCAGACTTTATTTTTTTGGTTTCAAAATCACTGTAGATGGTGATTGCAGCCATGAAATCAAAAGACACTTACTCCTTGGAAGGAAAGTTATGACCAACCTAGATAGCATATTTAAAAGCAGAGACATTACTTTACTGACAAAGGTCTGTCTAGTCAAGGCTATGGTTTTTCCATTGGTCATGTATGGATGTGACAGTAGGATGGTGAAGAAAGCTGAGCGCTGAACAATTGATGCTTTTGAACTGTGGTGTTGGAGAAGACTCTTGAGAGTCCCTTGGACTGCTGGCAGACCCAATCAGTCCATGCTAAAGGAAATCAGTCCTGGGTGTTGATTGGAAGGACTGATGTTGAAGCTGAAACTCCAATACTTTGGCTACCTGATGCAAAGAACTGACTCATTGGCAAAGACCCTAATGCTGGGAAGGATTGGGGGCAAGAGGAGAAGGGGACGACAGAGGATGATTTGTCTAGATGGTGTCACCGATTCGGTGGTTATGGGTTTGGGTGGACTCGGGGAGTTGGTGATGGACAGGGAAGTCTGGTGTGCTGCAATTCATGGGGTCGCAAAGAGTCGGACACGACTGAGCGACTGAACTAAACTGAGCTTTATATTGACGTTTTTTAATTAGAAAGCTAAACTTCCTAGATGAAATGTGATTTGCACCTATCATTGTTTCATCTAATTATATTTTTCAATTCAATGTTAATTTTTGTCTCAATATTAGCCGTGTATATTATGTACACATAATTATTATATATCAACAGTTATATGTATTATAGTTTATATTTATAATATTTTGATAACCTATAAATTTTTGAGTTTGTGTAATTGACAAAATTGATCACTAATAAAAATCACTTTCAGTTCCATTTTTGGCACAACTCTGTGTCTATTCATAAAATAATTAAACACATATAGTTTCTTAACCTCATATTTAGAGACAGCAATCATCATAAATAATAAATAAGTTGTTTCTTAAAGTGAAGTTTTCTTAATTTTAAATTTTCTTTAAATTTAACTACAGGAAAAATAAAAGGGTATTTTTCTTCAATCAAAATAACTTAACAGCATAGAATTATCATTTTCCATTTAAAAAGATTGTATAAAGTTCTTCACTAGTCTCTCCCAAGTTGTCAGGAAACAACATTATTCATACTTGGATTAGATAATATTCATAAATATCATTTTCAAAATTTAAGATTATTTTTTCCCCCAGGAGAAAAATCTGAAAAGTGTTTCTTCTGATGTGCTTTCAGCAAGATTCTTTTAAACATGAAATTCTTGCCTGGAGAATCCCATGAACGGAGGAGCCTGGTAGGCTGCAGTCCATGGAGTCGTTAGGAGTCGGACAAGACTGAGCGACTTCACTTTCACTTTTCACTTTCATGTTTTGGAGAAGGAAATGGCAACCCACTCCAGTGTTCTTGCCTGGAGAATCGCAGGGACGGGGGAGCCTGGTGGGCTGCCGTCTATGGGGTCGCAAAAAGTTGGACATGACTGAAGCGACTTAGCAGCAGCAGCAGCAGTTCAGTATAATTAGCATTTATAAGTAACTACATTTTGTCTCTGAAAATGACTTTACTATTACTATTTTTCCCTGAATGAAAGATATGTAATATACATGTAAATTATAAGCATAATACTATTTTGAAACACAGTAATATAAATATTGCTTATAAACTACCTACTCAACCTAAGAACCAGAAAATTTACAGTAATTTCAGTCTACTGATCAGTCCCTCCCCTTATCTTTTTTTTTCCCTCCATCTTTCAGAGATGTAAATGATTTTCCAAACTGATTTTGCCTAAAAAAGCAGTCAACTTTATAATTTTATCATAATATTTATGAGAAGAAACAATTGTATAGTGGATAGAAAAAGAATGCAATGAATTTACCTTTGATAAAAATTCACCTAGAATAAATTTATTAGCTGTAACTTTTTTAAATAACACAAAGAAATTCAAGATTCGTTTCCCATGCATTGAATCCAATTTTGAATTTTATAATAGCATAAAAACAAAACAATAATTTTCTACAGACCTTGGAAATCTCGTAAGTGGCTCTATTTGAAATATTGGAAACATTATTACTTTTTAAAGTTATACTGCTTATTGATGTTCTTTGGCAAATTTAATAGCCATACAATTCCTAGTTTAGTGCAAATAACATTTCTCTCCAAATTTTACAAATTTATTAATATAAAAGCTAATTAAATTTAAATGTTGCCTTAGATTTTTAACAATATGTTCTGCTTTGATTGCCAAAGTAACTAAAGGGAGCCATTCTGATTTGACATTGAAGAATTCAAACAAACATTAATCTAAAAAGAAATCTGAAAAATGTATAAAAGTTGAAAATGGCATGGACTCTATTCAGCTCTGATTTTTATTTTAGGATTATGCATGTCATTCTCAAGAAATTTATGAATGCTATGATGGCCCATAGAATATGTCTTTATTAATTTCCAGTTATGTGGACTGTGGAAGATTCTCTTGGTTATGCTTAAATCATCAAGGAAAAATGCTATTCAATTACATAATAACATCATTCATTCAGTCAACAAATATTTAAAAAAAAATTATGGAGTCCTTACTCCATACCAAGGTCAATCCCAGGTTTTGGCAATCTATCAGTGAACAAGACAAATTTTCTGCCCCATGGAGCATTAACAAACCAAACTGACCATTATTTTAAGAATTTAGCATGGAAATAGTAATGTAAATTCCAAACAGAAAATACCATTTTTCTTTAGCTTTTCATTTGAATGATTGGTGTTTATAGATAGAGTCTAAAATTACCTCTATTAAAGGTCAATGATTACTTTTGGAATCAATTCATTTATTGAGTAATGCATTTGAAAAGAGGCCATGGATTTAAAGATATTTAAGAGACAAGGTTTAGGGAAGAAACTTTCCAATTTAAGACATAATTAATACCAGCTTCATTCTGAAAAATATAGATCTCTAGTAAGAAAATTTGAGATAATGGGTAACAATATTAGTTTATTGAATTATTCATACTATAATTTAATTTTATTGCCTCTGCAGTAGAATTATATTTCTTTTAGATTTGAGATTTAGAGAAATTTTATTTCCTACACATATTTAAAGGATTTGCAATTATGCACTGTAGAACTGTATTAAAGAGAAGTAGATTTTAATATATACTTAATCTTCACATTTTTGTATTCCAAATTTTTATGATTTTCCATGGAGGAAAATGCATATTTTCACCCAGTTATTTCTGTGACTCTGCTTCCCACTGAAAAGGTAATTATCTAAATGAAGCAACCTTACAATATGATTGGATAACCTTCCAGATTGTTTGAAATGATAGGAATGATATGGGATCCAATAGGTTATTGAAATTTAACTTTTTGATGCTCTATTCATTGTTCCCATACTGGTAAAATGTAGCCAAAATGATCAAAACAGAACTTTCTTTTTTCCAGTTGGGAAATAGCATATATAGTTGCCACATAGTTTAGAAACACAAGTCAGATAAATATATTACTTAATTGTTACAACATAATTCTTGCATATGGATTATTTGGCTGATAGATAAAAAAAAGAAATTTAGTATAGCAATATGAAAAATATATATCATAGTTTCTAAAAATTCTTTAGTCTGTATCTACATCCTTTGTCATGTGACAATAGAATCCATGTAACTACAAAGGAGGAACTTTTCCCACATTGCAAAGTTGACGTAAATTTGTACCTTGTTTGGTCAATAGGATGTTGTGGATGTTAATGCTGTGGAGTGGTTTCCTATTCTGTATCTCAAAGACTCCTTGTTGAGTCTGTGTGTCTCTGACATCACCACTGACTCACTCCAGTCACCCTGGCAGATTTATCTAACATGCAAAAGCGTGAGCAGACCGATCTGAAGTCTACCGAGCTGATGACAACTGATGAGTGAGCAATACAATTACATCAGTGTTTCACAGGAGCTCTGTGCATGATTATTGTGGCCTTAGCTGATTGATTTAAAAACTAAAATATTTTTAAGATCTACTTAAGTTTTTTGATGATTGAAGTGTAAACAAATTAACTATATATTGTTCATATAGGGTTTTTTTTTTAGGCTTATATTGTTCTTTTACTTTCTAAATTCTAAGGGGCCTAATTATAGTGTCAATTCCTTTTTCATAGTATGTATCAAAGAATTTTCACTTGAAAAACTCAGCAATAACTCATTAGATAAAGGTGAAATGAATGTGATATGATAAACAAAAATATACGGAAACTTAGAAAGGATTTTCTATGACCACAATCTCCTCTGTTTGAATGAAACAAATGTTTCCACTAAAACCCAAAGCAATTAATCTTTAATTTACATTTACTTTTACTAAAGTATTGTCCCATTCTGTATAGACTTGAATATTAATAGATTCAAGCATGTTTTAGTAAGGATTCTTTTAGTTCAGGGAAACCCAGTTTTGAAATATCTATGTTTTAGATTTTCTTCAAATGTCACAAGTATAACTAACATAAAATGAATTAAATTCACCTCACTTCATCCATCTATAAGTAAGATAAAAGTGTAATCACTGAGACATTCAAATGATAGAATGAAATGGCATAAAATGCAATAAGCATTTCAGGGACCAAATATTATGAGGATTTCACATCTGCGCTTTTCTTTATATTTGAATCCAACCTTTCCAATATTATATTAAACCTGCAATTACAAACTATGGTCTTATAATATTTCAACCAAATATTCACTATTAACCCATGGGAAGTCCTTCCTTTAAATTGTAAACAACAAATTAATGACAGGGTTAATCAGTATAAACTCTTATAATTCTATGGTAGTGCAAACAGCTGCATAATTTTCATTTACCTCAATTGATCCTGCAAATAACATTTCATCAAAAAATTCAATTATCAATAGGTTTTAGTGCTCACTAGAGGATCTTGTATAATTCAAAATCTCTTCAAGGTCATTATTTTGGTAAGCAGTCTGATAATAAAGGGTTGATAATGACAATGGCAGATGATAAAAATGCTTTACTTTCAGAGATATACAAGTGAAAACAAATTTCTCATATCTCTTTTCATTGTAATTTCTCTTATTCATTAACTTTGGCTGTGAAAATGTTTTCATCTTTCTCCCTTAAAAAAAATCCATATGTGTTTGTTTCCCATCACTTTTAAGGCGTTTGCCAATCTGCATTTCTTGCTCTGACAACTGCTTGTTTTCCCAGTGGAGTATGCTAGATTTTCATGCTTTGCTCTACTGCTTTGAACATATTGTAGACTAATTCAAAAACGATGTCATTTTTCTCTGTATGTTGGCAAAGATTAAAAAAAATAATATGAATGCTTGTCCTTGAATTTAGAGGAACAATTATTTTTTATGGATCATTTCAGAATTATTGGGCTTCCTTGATAGCTCAGTTGGTAAAGAATCTGTCTGAAATGCAGGAGACTCCAGTTTGATTCCTGGGTCAGGAAGATGCTCTGGAGAAGGGATAGGCTACCCACTCCAATATTCTTGGGCTTCCCTTGTGGCTCAGCTGGTAAAGAATCAGCCTGCAGTGTGGGAGACCTGTGTTTGATCACTGGGTTGGGAAGATCCCCTGGAGAAAGGAAAGGTTACCTACTCCAGTGTTCTGGCCTAGAGAATTCCATGGACTATATAGTCCATGGGGTCACAAAGAGCCAGACATGACTGAGTGACTTTCACTTTTCAGAGTTATTAGCTTATTTAAACAAAACAATTTCATTAGCTTATTACTTATAGTCATGTTTTATAGGGCACTTAGATCTATACTGAGAGTCAGTAATAAAACTATCATTATCATTTATTATTTGCTTAATCTATCCAGGGATTCCCTGGTGGCTCAGACCATAAACGATCTGCCTGCCATGCAGGATACCCAGGTTCAATCCCTGGTTTGGGAAGATCCCCTGGAGAAGGGAATGTCAACTGACTCCAGTATTATTGCCTGGAGAATTCCATGGATGGAATTCTGGTGGGCTATAGTTTATAGGTCGCAAAGTGTCAGACATGACTGAGTGACTAACAATTTCATTTTCATTCCAGGAAAAATGTTAGATCAATTATTCTAAAAAGTTGTTCTTAAGGAATTACTCATATTTTAGGAACGTGGGAGTTGAGACTTGCAAAAAACAAGTGACTTTCTGAAAGTGTGGCACTACTAATCTGTATAACCAAGGTGTGCCCAAAGTGTACTAATTCTAGAACCTATTTATAATGTAGTCACTCACATTGAGTTTCTAAAACTTTTTTTAAGATAATTTTCAGCATCATCTCCATACATATTCCTCCACCAGCATTTGTGTGCATTGCAGCTGTTCTAATAAATTCATCGATTAATTAAAAGTCAGATAGTTTTCACTGTTTTAGCTCTTTTCATATGATAACAATCTCAGTTTTAAGACTATCAAGAACCAGCTTGATGTTTAAGGATGGTAATATTTACTGGAAAGAGGCCAATTGGACATTGTAAAATGATGCTAATTTAAGCAGAGGATTAGCATATGCATTTTGTCAAGATGCATAAGGACAATGAAGGATGCTTTTGAATGTTAACATTAAAAAATACACAATAAACACAACGTCAATCAAATGGTGAGTGTTTACTTTTTAAATGAATGATTTCCATGCCTGAGCAGACCGGTACCATCTTTTGGTTTACTTTAATAAAATTGAACCAGGAATAAAATAGTTTGCTCTAATTCTAGTTCCATCATGAACTAGATTTTGGGAAAGCCATTTGATTGTGTTAGGGCCTTAGGATCCTCACCTACAAAACAAAGTTGGGTCAAAATCTCTGTATCTAGTTTGCTTTCACAACAACACAGTCAATCTATTCAAATTAATTCAGTAACATGAAATGATAATCTACCATATGCAAGGGTTAGGAACCACATAAATGAAGAAACCTCTATCCTCATTTTAAGGATTTTGCAGTCCCTTATTTGAAGTAGATATTGAAATAAATAATATGATGAGAGATGTGCAATAACATTCTTATGATTAAAGCCTAGAAAATAAAGGAATTGATTCTATTCATTTAGGTAATTTGACGTTTCCATAAAATGAGGGGCTTCACTGACACATTGCTAACGGTACCCCTCAATCTGTTTTTTTCCTCTTCCTCACGGTATGGCCTCCTAGCTGCCTGTTATTTAGAGATCCCAGTTTCCCTTGTAGCTATGAGTGGCCAGGGTTGGAAGACTGATTGATGCACCTTGTTCACTTGATAAAAGCTGCCTTGGATTTTATCTCATTTTCCTCCTTCTGCAGACTGGAATGCAAAATAATATGCATCTCAATTTGGACGATGCAGAAGGGCCACGTGTATGTGTGTGTGTGTGTGCACATGCCATGCTTAGTTGCTCAGTTGTGATCAGTTGCTCAGTTCATGACTTCATGGACTGTAGCCCACCAGACGCCTTTGTCCATAAGAATCTCCAGACAAGCATACTGGAGTGGGTTGCCATTACCTTCCCCACGGGATCTTCCTAATCCAGGATTTGAACCTGGGTCTCCTTCACTGCTGGTAGATTTTTCCCAGCTGAGCTACCAGGGGAACCAATGAAGCAGAAGAACAGATGTCTAATAAATGACAGAATACATGAAGGGAGGGATCTGGATCCCTGGATGACTTCAGGGAATGCAGCTGTCTCACTAGCCTAAACTAGCTGAACTGTTCCATGGGAAACAATACATTTATGTCTCTTTGTTATAATTACCCTATAATTGAATTTTAACATTTAAATTTGAACTAGGTCATGTATTACCAGATGTCAGAGGATGAGCAGAGTAGCTGAAATCAAGTTTGAGAAGGTAGTAAGAAACAAGATTTTGATGAGGCTTAAATTTCATTAAAAATTATTCTGAAGGGAAATAAGATCAAAGAACAAATAATTTGACTATGAAAGAAAAGCAGTTGTTTGACCTCAAATTGTTTAAAATGGCATAAAATGTTCATGAAGGAGGACATGTGACAGCTTGGACATGTAACAGGACAGCACCATGAAGTATTCAACTTGACTCAGACAATGTAGGATGCTCCATACAACACTTCCCACAGGAAGCAGTAATATTTTAAATCAACATGTTACCCCTGAACTTGAAAGTCCTGTTAGATATTTTTCAATACAATGAAAAGGATGGCCATCCATGGACAATGTGGTAACCAATATACTCTTTGCCTAGACTGATAATTCCAATATTCATCTGATTCAGAACTTGCAACATTCAGTTCCAGAACACTGATTTTCAGCATACAGTGATCAGTCAGTTTATGGCTTCACAGTGGTAGAGACATCAGTTCCAACTATCAGATAGTGACAATCTGCACAGTTTCACTCAAATGAGAACAGAATTAAAATATTTCCTCTCACATACTCTCCTATACCATCAGTTTTCTGTACATTCTTAGGCCAATAATGATAGCAAAAAAATTTAAAAAAAACATAGTGGTTGGGTGAGTACGCCTAACTTACTGATGTATAGACCTGTTTATAACAAAAGGTGCTTTCGGTTTTTTTGATTATGTAATTCCCCTGCCATTATTTATAATTTAATAGAAAATATGAAATTATATTTTGTACTTAAAATTGAAATTACAGACTGGTTTCAAATAGGGAAAGGAGTACATCAAAGCTGTATATTGTCACCCTGCTTATTTAACATCTGAGAAATGCTGGGCTGGATGAAGTACAAGCTGGAATCAAGATTGCCAGGAGAAATATCAACAACCTCAGATATGCAGATGACACCACCCTTATGGCAAAAAGTGAAGAACTAGAGAGCCTCTTGATGAAAGTGAAAGAGGAGAGTGAAAAAATTGGCTTAAAACTCAACATTCAGAAAATTAAATTCACGGTATCCAGTCCCATCACTTCATGGCACATAGATTGGGGAAGCAATGAAAACAGTGAGAGACATTTTCTTGGGCTCCAAAATCACTGCAGATGGTGACTGGAATCATGAAATTAAAAGACACTTGCTCCTTGGAAGAAAAACTATGACCAACCTAGAGAGCATATTAAAAAGCAGAGATATTACTTTGTCAACAAATGTGTGTCTAGTCAAAGCTATGTTTTATCCAGTAGTCATGTATAGATGTGAGAGTTGGACTATAAAGAAAGCTGAGCACTGAAGAATTGATGCTTTTGAACTGTGGTGTTGGAGAAGACTCTTGAGAGTCTGGGACTGCAAGAAGATCCAACCAGTCCATCCTAAAGGAGATCAGTCCTGAATAGTCATTGGAAGGACTGACTGATGTTGAAGCTGAAACTCCAATAGTTTGGCCACCTGATGTAAAGAACTGACTCATTAGAAAAGACCCTGATGCTGGGAAAGATTGAAGGCAGGAGGAAAAGGGGATGGCAGAGGATGAGATGGTTTGATGGCATCAAGGACTCACTGGACATGAGTTTGAACAAGCTCCGGGAGTTGGTGATGGACAGGGAAATCTGGTCTGCTGCAGTCCATGGGATCGCAGAGTTGGACATGATTGGCAATGAAACTGAATAGAAAATAAATATTAATTTCTAGGGTAAGGTGACCAAATATCTTAGTCTGCTGAGGACTAAGGAAGGAGTTTCTTGAGATATAGGCTTTTCAGCACGATAACCAGGAAAGTTTTTGAGAAAGTGGGAGGAAATGTTCATGTATTTTAGCTGAGAGAAGGAAAGAGACAAAGGAAGGGGGATGGGGGAGGGGCTTCATGAGATGGATTGAGAGCCATTAGCATTGGGTACACTCATAATCATCTCATCATTATCATCATCTCAATGTTTAATTTATAAAGACTTTGTTTATCCTTCTGTTCTCAGCCTCATGATACTGAGGCTGGAACTCTGAAAAATACTTCCCTGGTGGCTCAGACGGTTAAGTGGATGCCTACAATGCTTGAGACCAGGGTTTCAATCCCTGGGTGGGGAATATCTCTTGGAGAAGGAAATGGCACCCCACTCCAGTACTCTTGCCTGGAAAATTGCATGGATGGAAGAGCCTGGTAGGCTACAGACCATGGGGTCCCAAAGAGTCAGACATGACTGAACGACTTCCCTTTCACATTTTCACATTCATAATCATCTCATTATTAATAGTGTTTCAGTTATAAAGCCTTTGTTTATCCTTCTGTTTTCAGCCTCATGATACTGAGGCTGAAACTCTGAAAAAAATACATTTCTCCTTTATCTTTCTCTGTCACTAGGGAGATGTGGAGGGAGAGGGACTTTGGAAGCGAGAAGAAGAGAGAAGGGACTTTCTTCTTTCCACTTACTGCTGCTTCTGTAAGCATAGCCCAAACAAGGGTACTTCACCTAGGCAACAGTAATTGGTTCCAGCTTTTCATCTTTTCATCACTCTCAGCCCAAGCCTCATTAGGTGCTATCATAGGTATCCAGTAAGCTGAACAATGCTACTTCGTCAGGATCTTAGCCCCAACTTGAAGTGCCCTTCTTCTGAGCTCTTGTGTCACCAGCATTAGCCAGCCAGCACCCCTCCAGGATGGTCTGAATGCTGGCTGATCTGGCCCCAGCCCCAAGCTTCTGAAGTCTAATAATGCTGCTTCCTATGTCCGGTAGCTACTTCCTACTGTGACTACCTTTATGTCACTTTAATGTTCCTTTTTGCTTCAACGGTCCTCCAAATGTGAAACTAAATCACTTTATTACATCTTCTGTTGAAAAACACAGTGTAATTTCCATGTCTCTGTCCAAACCTTCACTGATGCCAGCAGCAATTTAAAACTGAAATGAAAAACTCCTACAAGAAATATTAGATAAGCTCTATAACTTCAAAATATAAATTTAAGAGTCACCAACTAATTAGCTTTTAGTTAAGATTGTTTACTGTATTGGGTTTCTTCTGAATATAATTATAATTTTCCAGTAAACAGCTAACCAATTATGAGGTCCTTATTTAGAAAAGGCCAATCATATCACTTTAAAATCTCACCAGAATTTTTGAATAAGAGGCCAAAATACTTATGAAGATCCTTTATTTTGAGTAATATAAATATAATTTGCTTATTTCTTAGAAAATGTAAAAAACACAAAAGCTTTAAGTTCTTTAACTGTAAAAATTTCTCTAGAGCACATTTAACTTATAGTTTATTTACAATTTACTGTATAAAGAAATCAAAAATAGAAACTTACATAAGGCATTATTTTTCATCCAATTTTTTTTTTTTTAGCCTTTTTTTTTAATTTATTATTATTTTTTAATTGTTTTTGCCATACATTGTCATGATATCACCATGGGTTTACATATGCTTCCCCTCCGGAACCCCCCTCCCTCTTCCCTCCCCCCCCCCCCCCCCCGGGAAATCTCGCTGCACCAGCCCCGAGCATCAGTCCTGGGCTGGCGATTGACTAGACATATGAAAATTAACATGCTTCAATGCCCTTCTCCCATATCATCCCACCCTTACACTCATCCACAAAGTCCACAAGTCTATTCTATACATCTGCGTTCCTTTTGCTGTCTCGTATGTTGGGTTCTCGTTACCGTCTTTCTAAATTCCATATATATGCGTTAATATACTATATTGTTGTTTTTGCTTCTGGCTTACTCCAATTTAAAAACAATGACCCCTTTCCTATCTACTAAAATAGATATATGGTAATATTTTATAGTTTTTTATAAGCATCTCTGTTTAATTTAAAGATTAACCTTGGAGAGCATACTACTCTAGGCACATCTGTAAACCCTTTAATTATAAATTAATTTATAATTTAGATACTCTTTTCTAAATTATAAAAGATAATTTATATTAAGATAATTATTATTCCCATCCTTCAAATAAAAAAAATAGTGTCACAAAGAGATTAGATTACTTACCCAAGGTCAAGAAGATCACTGAAGCTAGTAGGCAAACCAAGGCAAGCTGGCTCCTATTAATGAATGCTTTAAACCACTCCAATATGCTGCTCCTCATACAAGTGCATAACTTGTAAAAGTCATCTATGTCTGGACATAAGGAAGAAGATGAGATAAACATCCATCTTTCTGGTAAACATTATTCTAAGTAAGCAAGAACAAACACAACAAAGTGACATTTTTAATATTTCGTAAGGAGACAACTATTTTTTTCTTTAAACTTAACATTACTCTTAATGCAACTGAAATATTTTTATTTCCAGTATCTCGCTATATTGTTCTGCTGAAATCAAAAGGGCCTTAGGAGGCATTTCTATGAATAAGACTAGTGGAGATGATCATACCCTAATGGATGATGCCATGAAAGTGCTGCACTCAACATGCCAGCAAATGTGGAAAACTCAGCAGTGGCCACGGCACTGGAAATGGTCAGTTTTCATTCCAATCCCAAAGAAAGGCGATGCCAAAGAATATTCAAATTACCATATAGTTGCACTCATTTCACATGCTAGCAAGGTAATGCTCAAAACTATTCAAGCTAGGCTTCAGCAGTATGTGAACCAAGAACTTCGAGATGTACAAGCCAGATTTAGAGAAGACAGAGGAACCAGAGATCAAATTGCCAATATCAGCTGTATCATAGAAAAGGCAAGAGAGCTCCAGAAAAACATCTACTTCTTCACTGACTATGCTAAAGCTACTGTGTGGATCACAACAAACCACTGAAAATTCTTCAAAAGATGGGAATACCAGGCCACCTTACCTGCCTCCTGAAAAACCTGTATGAAGGAGTGGAAGCAACAGTTAGAACCAGACATGGAACAACAAACTGGTTCAAAATTGGGAAAGGAATACATCAAAGCTGTATATTGTCACCTGCTTATTTAACGTATGTGCAGATTACATCATGAGTAATGCCAGGTTGGATGATGCACAAGCTGGAATCAAGATTGCTGGGCAAAATATCAACAACCTCAGATATGCAGATGATACTACTCTAATGGTAGAAAGTGAAGAGGAACTAAAGAACCTTTTGATGAGGGTGAAAGAGGAGAGTGAAACGTTGGCTTAAAACTCAAATTTAAAAAACTAATATATAGCATCAGGTACCATCACTTCATGTCATATATATAGGGAAAAAGTAGAAACAGGGACAGAGTTTATTCCCTTGGGCTCCAAAATCTGCGAGTGGTGACTGCACCATAAAGTTAAAAGATGCTTGCTAAAGCAGAGACCTTGTTTTGGCAACAAAGTTCTGTATAGTCAAGGCTTCAGTTTTTCTGCTAGTCACATACATATGTGAGAGTTGGACCATAAAGGAGGCTGAGAGCCGAAGAATTGATGCTTTTGAGTTGTAGTGCTAGAGAAGACTCTTGAGAGTCTCTTGGACAGCCAGGAGATCAAACCAGTCAATCCTAAAGGAAATCAACTGTGACTATTCATTGTAAGGACTCATGCTGAAGCTGAAGCTAAAGCTCCAGTACTTTGGCCACCTGACGTGAAGAGCAGACTCATTGGAAAAGACTCTGATGCTGGGAAAGATTGAGGGCAAGAGGAGAAGGGAGAGGCAGAGGATGAGATGGTTGGATAGCATCACTGACTCAGTGGTCATGAGTTCAGCAGACTCCAGGGTATTGTGCAGGACAGGGAAGCCTGGCATGCTGCATTCATGCGGTTGCAAAGAGTCAGACTCGACTTAGTGACTGAACAACAGCAACAACAACCTACATTGTTCTGCTGCAGAAGAAAATAAATGTCCCCAACTAGGATGGAGATCTGACCATGAATCTAGTGTATATTATAGTCTGAAATAAGTGAGGTATTTTCATGCAACTTCTTCAATGAGTTACTTAATTCATTAGATAGGCAGAAATTTGGGGGAGAACTGTTTTTCAAGGAAACAAACCTTTGATTAGTTTCCATTACCAATAAAAGGAACATATACAAAAAATATAAATGTAACTGTATTTTTCTTAGAACAATATAGCTACAACTTTAAGATATATTCTACTATATACTATATATTAGATATTAGCCTTAAGATTGAAAAACAACAATGAAAAAGCTTTGATTTTATTAAACAGGCAAAGTATATTTCATTAACAACATACATTAGCATTCATTCATTAGATTTATATTCATGGTCCACCACAAATATAAATCAAGCATTTTTCCTGATCTTAATTTGCAAATTATTTATCATGGTTAAATAAAGAGGAGATGGTATGATATAAAGGAAAGTTACTCCTAGAAAACCATGTATATTCTAAGAATATGAAGTGGTATACAGAAAGTTTCTGCTGCTGCTAATTCGCGTCCATTGTCTCTGACTCTGTGTGACCCCATAGACAGCAGCCCACCAGCTCCCCTGTCCCTGGGATTCTCCAGGCAAGAACACTGGAGTGGGTTGCCATTTCCTTCTCCAATGCAAGAAAGTGAAAAGTGCAAGTGAAGTCGCTCAGTCATGTCCGACTCTTAGCGACCCCATGGACTGCAGCCCACCAGGCTCCTACGTCCATGGGGTTTTCCAGGCAAGAGTACTGGAGTGGGGTGCCATTGCCTTCTCCAGGTATACAGTATACATATGAAGAATTGCACATACATTTGGTTCCTTTATATTCCTGGCTATTCTGCTAAAAACAGCAAGACAACTGTGACTTGTAGTTTCCTTTTCTGCAAATAATGAGTTCATGGAGCACTTAAAGTCATTTATGGCACAAGTCTTCTAAATGGTGTTGGCTATTTATAGATATAGATTAGATATACATATAGACACAGATACAGATATAAGTTATTTTTATAGCTATAGATATCTGAGCCTAGATATAGAAGAGAAAGCAAGATGGAATTTTCTCATATTGCAACCTAAGAGCATAGGTCTTGAGTTGTGAAGAAATAAATGATTAGAAGTTATTATATTGGTCCAAAGTCTTATTCCCCATCCCCACAGATCAGAACTTTGACTTTATGTGCCATAGTTAAAAGAGTTGTCATATCTCATGAATCATTTTAGAGCAGCAACACTGTCAAGTAGAACTTTCTGCAATGATGGAAAGCTTCTGTATCCTTAATGTGAATACTGAGCATTGAGAATGTGTCCTGTGCAAGTGAGAATATAAATTTTGTATTTTACTTAATCTCATTAATTTAAATAACCATTTGTGGGTAGTATTTATCACACTGGATTGTTTAGCTTTGAAGGGCTTATTTGTGGATTGAGAATACAAGTAAAGCATGGGAGATGGTAGAAATTTTGGGAGTCCACTAACCTCAAACAAAATTCTATGTACTAAGTCCTCTGTACATGAATCCTGGTTTTTAGCAAAGGACAAATAACATGCTAAAGCAACAAATAGCCCTAGAGACTTGGTTGACAGCCTCGTGAAATCATAGAATGGAAGAGGTTTGAAGGACAGTATATATTAATTGTCACATTAAATGTTCAACTATAAATTAAATATCAAACCTTAGTTAACTCACCTGAGGTTGCTCAGGAACAGAATTGTAATGAATTACTGATTTAATTAAAATTTAAATAAACAATAAGAGCAACTAAATATCAGCTGATAATGATATGACACATAAACTAGTTTACATAGTAAGTGTAACAGAGAACAAACCTGACTCCATATTGGATCTATTCCCATAGGCCCAATCTTTGTGCACTGTTGCTTGTGTTTAGTTATGCCAGCTCTGCATCTTTGTTAGGTACATGTTGTCTACAGCATGAAATATACTTAATAGCCCTTTCTCAAGGCTTTTCTTCCCAGGCTTGACTTTAAAGGTATAATCTTTTTCATTCATATAGAGATTAAAAAGTTACAGACCAGAGAATAATGTTTATATTGTTGGAAGTTTACAGGAACACTGTGACCAGACCTATGTGCACAGCTGCAGGAACAAAGGATTATCACATCCCCTCCAGGTCTGACCAGCCCAAGAAGTTCCCAACAACCAGCCACACCTCCTCTTTTAGTATAACAAAAGCCTGAATTCTAACTCAGGTAACATGATACTTGGGGAACAATACTCTGCCATCTTCTTGGTCTACTGGCTTTTCAAATAATATCACTATTCCTTGACATGATGACTCTTTTTTAGTTTATCGCCCTCAGTGCAGTGAGCAGTATGCATTTGGACTCAGAAATGTATGCATTATTACCATACTGCCTTGTTTTATAGAAAACTCCGAGAGGTTAAGTAATACTCCAAGGTTACTGTGATATAAGAAATATATAGCTTGGTCTTCAACTCAACTCCTGACTAGAGCTCCTAAAACTTGTTTTTTCTTAAGCAATAAGAGCAATAGGCACATCTTCTGTTATATATAGTTTTGTTCTTGGCTCTTGAAACAGATCTGTAGCATTAAATTAAAATAAGTGTCTTTTGCTACTCATAAGAAACCTTTTTCAACTTTATCTAAGTTTATCTTAAAGAGGTGACTTTTGGTAAAGCTTCTAAGGATGAAGAGCTGGTTGCCAAGGTGATCAATTATGTGATTAGAAGAGGGGAAATTTTGAGTCTACCCCTAATCTCCAGGGGCATAGATGGACTGGAAGTTGAGTTAATAACCAATAACCAATTATTTAATCAATTATATTTATATAAGCCTTCATTAGTAACCCTAACCAAAAGTGGTTCAGTGATCTTCCAGACTGAGAACACTTCTATGTGCTGGGAAAGTGACAAAGTCTGACTCTCCAGGGGCACAAGCTCCTGTACTCAGGATCCTTTCAGACTGTGTCCTATGTATATCTTTCATCTGTCAGTTCATTTGCAATCTTTGAAATAACTTTTACAATAAATACATAACAGTAAATAAACTGTTTTCCCTGGGTTCTATGAGATGTTTCAGCAAATTATAAAACTTGAGGATGGGTTTATGGGGACCTCTGATTTGTTATCAAGTTGGGGAGAAGTTTTGGGCAACCTGGGGACTCACTATTCACAACTGGCATCTGGGAAGAAGGTACTAGTCTTGTGAGACTAAGCCATTAGCCTGTGAAGCCTGTTCTAACTCTGCTGTTAGTATCAGAGTTGAATTAAATTGTAGGACACCAAATCAGTGTCTGCCAAGAAGTGAAAATTGTTTGGTGTGGGGGAAAAAAACACACATCTGGTGTCAGAAGTGTGAGTAGAGGAAACAGTGAGTTTAATTTTACAAGGTTACAGAGGAGATAAATGAAGGAATTCATAAGCAAACTCCAGTCTGACCTCAAATTCTGCTTTTTCTCTCTACATGAACTGCCCTTCACAGATGCCAAATTTCAAGTGATAGGGACAGAACACTTGGGGTCACCATGAAGTTCACCTCTATGGCCCCCTATAGCCCCTACAGGGGCTCTCTATAGCCCTCTATAGTCTATCTTCACCAAAGATAGACCAAAAACCCACATGCAAGCAGAACTCAATGAGTTGCAACACAGCAGAGGTCAGAACTAAATGTTGGCTACTGCCTTCTAGCACTGAGGCAAAGAACATCGATCACATTTAGTTGAATACCTAAGTAATTTTAACCTTTTAGAAATGTTCCTGGATTAAATAAAAAATAAATTTCCAGGTGATCTGGAGGGATTAATATCCCAGGCTGCAGTATTCTCAAAGTCACAAAGATATTTCTGCTTTAGTTGTAAGAATGTCTATCAGGGATGGACTTGCTGGATCTGGCATTTAGTGACCTGCAAAGGCATGATAGCTCAATTACAGGAACTTTGCAAGTCAGTTGACCTATATTGTTAGTGTGAAATTGGCAATGATGGTAGAATTTATTGTACAGCACGGAAAACAGCAAATGTTACAGGACAACCAGCCTTCCCAGTCTTTGAAAAGCAAGTTGTTAATATTTACCAGCATACCACTACCCTTCAGTCTGATTGATAAGACCCACCAATGTCTGTCTAATAATCACCTTTAAGAGTATCATCCTTCTCTTGTTCCAGCTTGTAATTTAAGTCTAGTTTTATTTCTTCTATGCCTCTGTGAATGACTTTTCCTACTTTTTGTCTACCAACAAAAATCCTACTTACCATTTCCCAGACGTTTTCCACAGCTGCTTTTATTTATGATTTTTACTATCTCCTCTTTTTTCTTCTAAACTTGTAGTATCAGACAGTCTTTCATTCAATCCATTCCACTTTTTCACTTTTTTTATTGGAGTATATTTAATTTACACTACTGTGTCACTTTCTGCTGTACAACTAAGTGAACCAGCCATACATATACATATATTCCCTCTTTTCTGGATTTCTTTCTAATTTAGGTCACCACAGACCCCATGTAGACTTCCTTGTGCTATACAGTAGTTTTTCATTAGTTATTTATTTTATACACAGTAGTGCATACTGGTCAGTCTCAATCTCCCAACCCCTTTTCTCATTTGGTTTTATATTTATTAATCTCTTTTTGAAATAAATAAAAGTTATCTAATATTTATTTTTATTTTGCAAATCTCACAGCTGCAAGCATAGGTTTTATAGGTCCTAATTAGTGCCCAAGTATAAAATTTGAAATGTAGGGACCTGCAAATTTTCAACATCTCACCATATAACAGATATCTAGCAAGCTAGCTTTCTGTCTACTCTTATTCTCTATTCATACGAGTGGAGGAAAAAACACAGACATGCTAACTGATCACTAAACTTGATGAAGTCCTTAAGGCCGCCTGCCAATTGTACTGTATTTTCCCTGTTCGTTTCTTCTGCTTGAACACACAATAGGAATCATGCATTTGTGTGTTCAGTTACTCAGTCGTGTCTGATTCTTTGCAACCCTATGGGCTGTCGTCCCCAGGCTTCTCTCTCCACATCATTTCGTAGGCAAGAATACTGGAGTGGGTTGCCACTTTGTCCTCAAGGGGATCTTCCCGACCTGGGCTCTAACTCACGTCTAGACCTGCATCTCCAGCATTGCCAGGCAGATTCTTTACCACTGAGCCACCTGGGAATCACCATCAGACATTTAGCATGTCCAAAATAATCTTCTAGTCTTCATCTTTAAAAATGATCCTCACAAAATCATCCCAATCAAAGTTTATAGTGACTTCATTATGTTAGATAGCTTTAACTATTGTAACATTTCTCCATCCCACTCTGCCAGTAATCCCCTCCCCACCCCACCCAAGCTAGTGACTAAAAATAGAAATCAATTAGCTAACAAATATTTATATGGGTTGGAAATTTGAGCTAGGATCAGCTGGATAAGTATTATACTTGTCTCAGCTCACTCATTCATTTGAGGTTAGCTACAGATCAGCTAGATTAATTCATTCTTTGAGGGATTAACTGGTTATTATCAGAGACAACAAGAGTGATTGGGCTGTATGTTTCTTATCACTTTGACTCCTGTTTGAGTTTGTTTACATGGAGGCTAGAGATTTGGGTGAGCAGGAGGGCAAGCCCCAATACTCAAGCATTTATAAGGCTTACATATTACTGTTACATTGACTAAAACAAGTCACATGTCCAGGCACACATTCAGCAAAGGAGCATTTAAAAGAATATCCTTGTATTCCAACTATGTGGATAAAGGAAGGTGAGAACAAACTGGTTTCATTAGCACAGTTAATCCACCTCATCAATCCTTTATTTACTCAGGCAAAAATTATAGGTCATCCTTGATATCTCTTGTCTCATACTCCACATCTAAACCGCAATAAAATTTAATAGGTTTTAGCTTTAAAATATATCTGGAATCAAACCATTTCTTACCACCAGGCGTGAATCATTGACATCTTTCATCTACTTTGCTACCGATTCATAACTAGTGGAGTCCACCTTCTTCCCCAGCTGCAAGCCCCCTAAATAAAGTAAGTTTTCCTTTCCTGCCAACACTTGTCTCTAGAGTATTGGTGTTTAAGCAGTGAGCAGCCAAACCGAAGTTCGGAAACAGTGCTATTAAGACTGAAGGGCTTCGCTGGAGGCTCAGTGGTAAAGAATCTGCCTGTCAGTTCAGGAGACACAGGTTTAATTTCTGAGTTGGAAAGATGCCCTGAATGTGGACATGGCAACCCACTCCAGTATTCTTGCTTGGGACAGTCCCTGGACATGGAAGCCTCATGGAGTCACATGGAGTCACAAAAGAGTAAGACCTGACTTAGCAACTAAACCACAACAACAAATGACTGAAACTGTCCTAGATTCAAGGCATGTAGTAGTGAATGTCAAACTAAGTTTTGTTAGGTCATATTATTATTTCTAATTATTTGATGCCCCCCTTCTAAGAGGGCTTCCCTGCTGGCTCAGCGGTAAAGAATCTGCCTGCCAGTGCAGGAGATGTGGGTTTGATCCCAAGATAGAGAAGGTCCCCTGGAGAAGGAAATGGCAACCCATTCCAGTATTCTTGTCTGGGAAATCCCATGGACAGACAAGCCTGGTGGGCCACATCCCATAGTGTCATAAAAGAGTCAGACACGACTTAGTGACTGAACAACTTCCTCTAAGGGGAATATAATCCTTACTCATTTTCATATGATTTTCACTGTACATCTAAGTAGGAAAATGCCATTTCTTGTTTTAAATGACATCAAGGTTGCCCATGCTCTTGGCTGTGACCAATGGCATGGAAGGAAAAGTGATGTATGCCATTGCCAAGAAGAGATGCTAAGAACCATGCAGGTTTTACCATTATTTCTTTTCTCTGTGCAGTGAGAATGACATGACTCAGATAGTGGTTGCTTATTCAGTTTGGATTCCAGAATGAATACATGTGGAACAGAGCCTCAGCTGACACACAGCTTCCATACAGTGTGAACAAAGAAAAACCTTTTTTTTTTCTTCTTTTTTTAAGCCAGTGAAATTTTGGGAGTATTTGTTATGACAAAATGGATCAGGAAAAGCTAATACAGTTTCTGACCTCATGAAGCTTACAGATGCAAAAGGAAAGCCATCAAACTAACTGGAATATATCTTATATTCTACTTAAGTTTAAATCATACGGGAATCCACTAGACATGGAAACTTTACATATTGCAAAGAAAACAGAATTCAGGTGTCTCTGCAGAATGCTGGGCATCTTGCCCGTGTTTCTTGTGATATGTCTTCTTTCTATCCAAACTCACACTTTCTCACATCTGTTTATGTGGTGTCTTTCTGTTCTTTAGAGACACTTCATGCAGAAGCAAGTCACTGAGATGAGGAGAGAGATGCAAACTTGACCAACTTGTAACAGTTTAATGTGGTTCAGGATTCCTACTACACTGAGTCATTTGAAACCTCTAAATAACTTTTCTTTAATTTTATAGATTTTGATGTAAATACCTTATTGTGGAAATAAATGCAGCATTTCAAATATGAAAGAGTCATGGTTTGAGCCTAATAACGCAACTGAATTTCTGTAAATAGAACTCCACAATGATTCTAGTGTATAAGCAAGTGGAGGGGATAAAACAGCAGGAGGGGATACATAAAACTCTCAGTAAGAAAGCTTTATATAAGCTTATACCTCAAAGTCCATCCTTAGAGGCCAATGCAATACTGATTCCAACAACATGCCTCTTTGTTCTTTGTTTGCCTCTATGTGCCAAGTTTTACATCTAAACCAAAAGCAATGCATAACTTGTTGTGGCAAAAAAAGGGCATGATATCATTTAATTACCTTTCTTTTCAGGCAATTATTATGTTATTGTGTTTAAAAAAAACTAATAGTGATCATGGGAATAAAAATGTGACTAAAATGGAGTGACAATAAATTCATGGTGATGAATAGTCAGAAAATTCAGTTTCAGATGTAAGTTGAAAGAAGAAGAGAGTGACAGTTTTGTGAATTTTATCACATAGCAGGGATGTCACTCAGGTTAATTTTTAAGATCTTCTGTGAGCATGTGTTTTCAGATAGAGACTTCCAAGGAAAAATATTCCTTGAGATCAAGATTTATGTTTTTTTCCTTCAAATATAAAATGCCTCATATATTTCACATTGACATAGTAATTAGAAAATAATATTTAACCAGAAACTATTGTTTTTAGAATTGTGTATAATATTTGAAACTTTTAGAGGAGATATAGAGCATGAATGCTGATTATGAAATAGAATAAGATGATTTCCTGAGAACTGGTCACCTAAACTGAGCTAGTTTTCTCCGAGATAATGCGGTCATTGTCATCATGCTTCCTTTTTTAACTCATTCATCTGTTACTCTCAGATGTAAGCATTTGTTATTGTATTTTTGTTTATTATGTCCTGGGCACTAATTCCTGTATTTATCCCTCCATGTTTGAAGCCACATCATACTTACGAGAATGGCATGTGAAAACTCCCTATATAAAGACCTCATCTTTTTCTGTTTTGTGTCCTGCACTTAGCTTAAACAATAGAAGTTTATTTCTCATGATTCTTGGGGCTAGTAAATCAAAATTATCAGCACCTGAATCAACAAATTCTTATAACTAAAAATAATATAACTGCAATAATAAAAACATTCAGATTAAACTAGTAGCTTTTGAGCTTTTTAAATTGTCACACCAACTATATGAAACAGACTAAAAATGTTTAATTTTATTGCTAATATAGAGTTAATGGTGTTGACATTAAAAGAGATAAGTGATCTTTCCAGCCATGCTGCTAGGAGCATAACTATGTCCAGTGCCCACGACACCTGACTATATTCCCATGATGATGAATCCCTAATTTTTACCAAGAATTTTCAGTAGCTTTTGGCAACAAAGCTATAAGGTATGTATATCTGCTATTCTCAGATTTCTCTGGATAAAACTGGGACTCAGAGCAGGTAAGAAATTCATCCACGATCACATAGCAGGAAAGTGTCATTGCAAAATTTATGGCAAGGTCTGTATGACTTCAAGACACATTCTCTTAATCACTTAATTCTGTGACTCTCAAGATATTTCGTCAAGCCGTGTCTTCAAGTTACATATTAAACAAAGTTACGATAGCATTTCAGAGCAAGAGGATGCAATATAATGCAAAAGGAAACATGTTTTAAAGTAGAAAGCACAAAATTTAAAGAAGCTGAAAAGAATAGAAAAAGAGCCATGCTGAAGTAAAAAGAGGAAAATTATTGAGCAAATCATAAGACGTGTGTAACTTAGTTACAGCCTTCACCATTCAGGATCTATGGCTCCAGTTATGAAGGTTTTGATAAGCTGGGAATAATTTTTCCCATTACTTGACTAGTTCTGAGTATGTATCAGGAATCAGATCTTCAAACAGAGAATTTACGCCCTAGTGTAATTGCATATCAGAACTCTGCCTCAGCTATGATCTTTAGCTCCCTTCTTTCCATAGTCCCTAATTTCAGAGGGATGCAACATAATGTTTACTAACCATCGATGCTTGAACAAAAGGTACTGTAGAAGTCTTCATTAGAATTGAGACAACAAAAATGAAGGAGCGTTTCTTAAACCCATTTCCTCTTCAGTTAGTCTCTGGATTATAACATAGTCAGAATATCTTATAATGGTGTGATTTTTTCACTATTCAAGGTTGCAGTTTTGAGCTTCCTGGCAGTTTGGAGTGATATAATGTTATGCTATGAAGTTCTGTAAGATATCAGTAGGAGAATAAAGTTGTAAGCCAGGGTAATAACAGCAGAAATAGAGCAGCAAGGAAGTGTGGGGGAGAATATTGTGGAGGATAAAAACTGGTATAAAGGGAGATTTAAAATGATCTGGTAATTATTCTGAGTGTTAGAATAAAGAGATAACTTTTTTACATATAAATAAGAGTGTGAAATAACCAAATTTCTGTGTTAGGAAGAACTTTTGTCACCAAGTGAAATTTTATAGAGAGATGGGATGTTAAAAGTGCACACTTTCTTTGTTTTCAATTTTTAAAACATTTATTCACTAACCAACCAACATTTAGCAAGTACTTAGTATATATATGTCAGAGGTTTCTCTGGCGGCTCAGTGGTAAAGAGTCAGCCTGCCAATGCAGAACACATGGGTTCAATTCATGGGTTGGGGAGAAGGAAATAGCAACCCATTCCAGTATTCTTGCATGAGAAATCTCTTGGACACAGGAGCCCAGTGGACTACAGTTCAGGGAGTCACAAGAGCTGGACATGACTTAGTGGCTAAATAACAAATAACAAGTGGAAATCAGACACTTCCATGCCACAGCAAAAAAGTTAAGTATGATTCTAGCCCTTGGCTCATAGTATAGTTGGAAAAATGGGAATAAACAAATACATAAAAGAGCATTTAAAAGAGGTTAGAATTGTATGTAAATATAACACAAAGTATATTTTCTCACTGGAAACTTATAAAATAACCTTAATATTGAGTATCTCATTATTCATTGCAGTCATGTTTTTTAGGAACTTCTGACAAAATTATTAGTTGTGTTTTTATATCAAATATTAATTATCTTGTTTTATCAAACTACATTTGCAAGAGTTAATTACCACATTTATAAAACCAATAATGTTCACAACTGTACCATTTATAAAAATCATGTTCAAATTCAATGTTAAACCATGTAGAAATCTCACATAAAAAATTATTGAAAGTAAATGAAAATGTGCAATTGTGCAGTAGTTTGAGCATTCTTTGGCATTGTCTTTCTTTGGGATAGGAATGAAAAGTGACATTTTTCATTCCTGTGGCCACTGCTGAGTTTTCCAAATTTGTTGGCATATTGAGTGAAGCACTATCACAGCATCATCTTTTAGGATTTGAAATAGCTCAACTGGAATTCCATCATTTCCACTAGCTTTGTTAGTAGTGATGCTTCCTAAGGCCCACTTGACTTCATATTCCAGGATGTCTGGCTCGAGGTGAGTGATCACACCATTGTGATTATCTGGGTCATGAAGATCTTTTTTGTACAGTTCTTCTGTGTATTCCTGCCACCTCTTCTTAATATATTCTGCTTCTGTTAGGTCCATACCATTTCTGTCCTTTTTCGAGCCTATCTTTGCATGAAATGTTCCCTTTGTATCTCTAATTTTTTGAAGAGA